>CM031241.1:247395220-247798576 GCA_018340775.1 Taxus wallichiana var. yunnanensis
ATCTACAACTGTGGGAGCTATAGAACTAGAAGCTTCACCACTCAATCTACTGCTTTGTTGATCATGGGACCTATATCTCTTTACCCGACTATGCAATAATATCACCTCATCAATTACTCCACAAAACAACCCTATAACTCCACAAACCTCGCAACTACATCCTATACTAAGAGAAGTCTACTGCGCCTCTCTAGCTATCATTGTGTCTCCTCTCGTGCCTCATCTCTCTCACTCAATAACATAGTACACGTAGCCACCGTTGTTAGCGCCACTAGATCAAATAAGTGCACATGTTCACCTCAATAACATCCAAACACTCTAACATACCACCACTATGAGTACATCAGTGGGCACATTCCGTGTCAATGTGTGGATGGATATGTCCACAATCAACAAACAATATGCATCACCTACATCCATAGATCAACACATTTGACAATGATGACCATTAAATAACTAAATAACCAATCACAAACATCACTACAAAAATACTCACACTCTACTATCATGTTGCATACTACGTTGTCAGGGGCATGTGCATGCCCCTCTAATCCTCCACCTGGCAAAAGGTTTCTTGCCGCATCCAAAAAGACTGGGAACAAAAATACCCACAAATGTGACACTTACCATGTATGATATGCCTCCGTACATCCCGGGTCATCCACATCTATTAGCTATATCACTTTGTATTTACCTGTCTAGCCGGGAGGTACTAGTTGCGCTCTTGTGGGCCCCTAGTCTAGCTTCACCCTACTTGGTGCCCTAATGGCCCTCACCCATATATATGGCTTTGGGGGCACATCCTGGGCCATACCAAACTAATGTGACACACAATCTACTGGAATAGCTCGGCCACCCCTGAAACCAATCCTCTAGCTACATAGTCCACCGAATACATCATAGCTCTACTCCATCCTCGGCCACCCTCCATAGTCTCGGTATGGCCTCGGCCTCATGGCCCCATGATCTAACATCGCCCCTATAGGTATCGGTGTCCATCTTCCTACCTGCGAATACCTACCCATCTCCTAGAAAATATATCTCGGCCTCACCCACCCTCCTCGCAGGTTTACTAAGCGGCCTCAATATCACAATATGATCATAGGCCGGTATATGCAACAATGTGGTAGCTCCAATCCCACCTTCGTGCTCCTCTTGCATGAATATATACACACACACACACACACAAATGGACCAATACACATCGTGTCCAAGCATATCCGTCACATTCTCCTATATTTGATGGTAAATATCATGCATCTTATACAAGATGCCTACACCATGCCCTCCACTGCAACTGAAAGCAATCACAACGGTAATGAATTTCGCATAATCGTGGAACCCCTAACCTCATAATAACATCCAAACTAATATGGAACTCAATATGAACTCGAGTCCCTGTAAAGTACCACCTAGCGGCCCTCATCTACCTCTGAACATCATCTATAGCCATCACATGAACCCTCTCACCAATAATAGGCAATCACATTATGTGATACACATCCTCCAGAGTCATTGTCATCTCCCTGTAGGTAACCAAAATGTGCACATATCAGCACACCACCTCTCGCATAATGTGGTGGTCATCAACATATTATGGGGAACATCCCCCATCCTCATTATATGATGTAGGCCAACACGGTCTAATACATCCCATTCATAATCGACAAACCCAATCCTAAGAAATGTACTCAAATGACAGCCACCACAAAACTCTGTGAATGAATATCCCTCTGCAAACACAAAATGACAACAAACACGATGTTAGAACCTCATGTATATATAAATACACCTACCAATAACATTAACAAACATCAATGTCCACATTTCTCGCATTTTGAGCTATGAACAATCCTTCTAGGTCACCAACACCCAAAAGTAGGATGCGAGTACCCAGGAGTAGGTCACCAAGGCACCCATGCCTCGGGCATTGAGTCCCGAAGGTCATTAGCACATTCATCTCTCTTGCCCAAGTTTGAAACACCTAGAATATCAAAAAAAATTTTTTTTTACCAAAATTCACCAAAAATGACTAATTTCAACGCAATGTTTTTTAAAAATCACACTTACTAGCTCGGTTGTCATACGTGACGCCCACATTCGCTGCCACCATCTCAAATTAACTCAATCACGATGCTCTCACTTGAGGCATCTTCACACACCAGAGCTCAAAATCACACTTGTGTAATAATCAAATGAATTGCCTATTCACTTTTTCATATTACTATTTATAGTAACTTTCCATTACTTACCACATTATGGTCATTATTCACACCTATCCTTGAACTAATACACATTACATGATTTTCATCATATCTTGTGCATCCTCACTCTAATTCTCATTTGTGTCATTCCCTTCAAAATTCCACCTATTATCATGTTATACACATTCCATAAACACTATATTCCTCCTTGACATCGTTTTTGACGTGATATACACACACTTTTGTAATATCTATCATATATTCACTATTACATCATTACACAATTACTTTCGACTCAACGTTCATTCTCATCATCACTCCCTCTTTTTACCGAAAAGGGGGCATACAATTGAGGCATCCCATAAACCCCCTCACACCATTATGTGATCATTTTACATTTCTAATTCCGCATTATCAAAAATATTCTTGTCCATTACGCAACATTTCACACCACTTTCTAGTGATTCCCCCTAATGACCTAATCTAGGGGTAAAGTGTAAAATCTCTCCATGAGAAAATAATAAATCAATCACACATATTCAAATATTGACAACACAAACCTTCTACTATTCTAAATCACATCAATCAATCAATCAATACAAGACAACATATTTATCCTCCTAGATGACCTAACTTGGGAGTTATATCACCACTTTCCTAGATGACCTAACATGGGAAGTTATTCTACATTTTCTACTTCTTCCAGATGACCTAACATGGAAGCCATCTCATACACATTATGGCGACACCCTTGGAGTGGGGGAAATGAGATGTCATTTCCTTTCCTATATTGCTCTATATGGGTTATTCACATTTGATCGAAATAAATCAAAATGGATCCAAATGAAAAAAAATGGTATGTGTCCATCTATGCATGGCTAGACCTTTTGAGGATGTAGTTAAAGTTGGAGGGTAAAACTAGACCCCTCTCCCTACACTCTTCCTCTCGCAATAGGATGCCCAAATCCTCATATTTTCACACACATGAAATTGGGTTGGGAACTGATCACTCCCTACCCCAACACATCTCCATCGATGAAATCAAAATCTCCAATCACTCAATATCGAAATCATCAATCTCATTTAGTGCTCCTCATAACGATCACATGTATCTCATTACATTGCATGGATTGACATGTTGATCCATGGTTTATCATGTTATGTTCTTATTTTGTGTGTACTTCTGCAACATGGGCTTCTCCGGACTTCTCACAGGTATGTTCCTTACTTCCTTTACACTACTTGAATTTCATTCAAATAAGCATAAAGGGGGCAAATGTAGACACAAAATCATGCACTTACTACTATTTACTATACCACAAGTGTTGTTATATATATGGATCTTACGTAAGAAAAGTATTCACTAGTGACCCATTCCCTAGTCCATTTGCTTGTCTTGTTGGTTTTATTTTTTATCTTTCACACTTGTCACTCATACATCCAATTCTGGTTAGGTCACAGGGATCCTTGTTGGTCAGTCTCCACTCATTTTTCATCATTTGTCTCTAGACACTAATGTCCAAGATTGGACACTAGCACCTAGGCACTCCTGTCCATCCTGGGTGCCCATGCCTTATTTATGTTTGATCTTATTTTTGACATTTGAGGTTGGTCTTTTCACTTTTCCCTCTCATATCTCGAGGTACTAGTCAATATGTCAAGTCATTAGTGTCAAAATTCAAGCAAGAGATCCCTATATAAACACAACATACATACCATAACAAGGGTGGGCAATTTCTATCAAGGGATATCTATCTACATATCTCAAGGGACTGCATTTGAGTGCATTATTTTGCATATACACGACATAGGAAGGGGAGTTCATTCTATTTTATCCATGCATTTGTATTTTATATAGCTACCATCCATCATCTCAACATCATTGGTGTGAGGGAAACCTAGGAGCACTATTGCACACACAAGCACATATAACTATATTGGGTCTGAGATGTAGTGTAACACTCGGTTGTAAGCTCACTAATTGATAGTGATGATAGTCGATCCGTCATTTTACATCTTTTGTTTTTAGGATTTGATGTCTTTTTAGGATTTTGTAGGAGGATATTTGTGTGTAGGTTTACAAGTACCTCGATGATCTAAGTGTGACATACAAGTGATCAAATGTGAACAAGTGTGAAACCACAGCAACATTATCAAAACCAGGTCCTGAAATTTTTGTAGACTCTAAGCATCCTCACAGAGGTCTTAAGCGCTTGTAGATGCCCCTATTCTTTCCAGGACATCCGTGTACATGATTTTCTACCTCCTCTGCATTTTTATGAGGTTCGTTGTGATGATCGTATTTTTGTTTCATCACATTCTTCAACTCAGACACACTTTTGGACAAGTGAAATCAAGGTAAGTTCCTTATCTCTCTCATTTCCTTTCATAATTAAAATCAAATAAATTGTCTAGCATTTATAGTTCATTGTATGCCATTTATAGCAGCCATTACTTTCAGATTTTAATAAAATAAAATATCATATTTTATTAAATCAATAGTGAAGGTACTATGGTTAGGATTTTCATTGAAATTTTAGTTGATGATGCCTATCACTGGTTTCATGATCTGCATAATAGAAGTATCGATTCTTGGGATAGATTTCAATGTCTCTTTATTGAACAATATGGTGATAAGATTGATTACTCTTCTCTTAGAAACTATTTTTAAAAATGGAAAAAGAGAAAGATGATAGTATTAAAAAAATTAATCTCATATTTTTAGAAACATGAAATAAATTCCCTCACCATTTAAAACTAAGTGAAGCTTATGCCCTTTTTGTATATCTTGATGCATTCAATGATGATATGATCTACTACTTGAGATATAAGAATCCATTAACACTTGTTCATGCTTTCAATTTGGATTTGAGGTTTGGGCATCTTTCATGTATTTCTAATATGGGTGTTGAAACTTCCATCATTAAAAATTAGTTTGATTTGTATGAAGAGATGATAATTGAAGAGGATCATCTTGATTATGAAGACCATGTAATTGATATTGATCTAAAATCACATGATTATATTATTGGCTTGCAATATGATTTTTTTGTTAAGGTTTCCATCTCTTTTTATGAAGAATGTGAATCCTCTCATAAGGATTCTCTTATAGTTTATTTTAGTGATAAATCTATAGAATGAAATCCTCTTGATGAGCTTGAAAATGATGCTCTAGTTTTTCCTAGCATGGTTGTAAGTGTTGGAAATGTTCATACTGAAATTGAGGACTTTGTTGCATATGTGGTGGAGGGAGAACCATTTTAATATGATGTTCATTCTATAGAGAAACCCTTGCTAACCTATGTACACTTTTAGGTTTAGAAGGACTTAACCTAAAAGATAATAAGGCCATTTGTTGTCTATTGCACATGGCTAATGATTTTAAGAATGGTGATCAACTTGCCTTTGGCGAAGTTTATCATTAAAAGGAAGACAAATATAATTTTCTCCATGTACTTGAGCTACAAATGTAGAAACATCATCATCGAGATTGATTTGAAAAGTGAAGAAGAGATCAATGAAGTTGAGTTTAAATAAAATCCTCCCGAGATACTTAGTAATCATCCCCTTGCACATACAACTTTCATTAAAGAAGATGATGCAAAAATATTTTCAAATTTGGATGATGAAAGAATGTTTGTTCCTAGATAAGAGGTATCAACTAAGTATGATGATTAGACGATGCATGGAATGGAAGAGGAAGTTTTACTAAGCACTACTAAGACTCAACTTATAGCCTTAGAGAATGAAGATGAAGAAATTCTTCATTTCCTTGTACTTTATTACAACATGAAGGAGTCCCATGAGGTTTAAGCGATAGAGATGGTATACTTTTCATTTAAAAATTCAAAAGAGGAATCAAATTGCATATATGAGTGTAATATATTTCCTATTGATTTTTTTGACGTGGATGAAGTTTTAATGAGTTGAGCCTATTCTAAGTGAGATGAAGTTAATGCTTTAGTGCTCTGATCCAAATGTGAAGTGAAATACAAAGTTAGGGAAGAATAAGTTAGTTCTTTATGAAAGTGCACATAAAGCCCACTATCCTCTTTTCTCCACTTATTAATTTTTGGAATTTGGGAATTAATATTTTGTTGTTAATGAAAGTTGTGGGTATAATAATGTTCAAAAGTTCAAATTTTACAAACCCACTATCATCTTTTCCCAAATTAATTTTAAGCCAAGTTTTGAAACTAATGATAAAATGAGTGTAAATCTTCTAGATATACACGTTGATATTGATTGTTTTCATATAGGTTCAAAAGTTTGGGAAATGGGTAGATCAATATTGTTTCTAAGAAGAACCTCATTTTATTTAGTCTTCATTTTTGGATACGACTTTGTATTTAAGACTCGCCAAATTCAAAGTGAATCATTTTGGGATTTGCTTTAAAATGTTTTATGGATTTGTTATTGTAGTTTGCTTGGAGAACACTCTACTTTGTTGAAGAAAGTATTATACTTATCCATTCCCATAAATGGGTTTATTAAACGAGGATTGGAGTGCTCACCTTGTATATTTGGTGAATATTTGAAAATAGTATTTTTATTTTAAATAAGTGATTGGCATAACTAGATTGTTGGTATTTTTAGAGGTTTTTATTATATTGGTTTTGTAGTGAGTTTTTAGAGTGGTTTTGGGGTTACAAGGTTTTGTAAAGGATTTTAGAGCTAAGGGGTGACTTGGTTATCTCTTGGAGACCCTAGTCTTCTTCTACAAAATTTTTATGGGATCTCTTGTTACCCATAGGAGTACCTGTCTCACAAATAGAGTCAATGTTGGAACCCAAAATTGTTCACCTCATTTTTGGGCCTTAGAGTTAAAATTTAGAGCTTGACCAATGACAAATGTATCATTTTTGGCATATCCATGTTTTTGAACTCACCAAAAATGGTTTCCCTTACTTGATCTACATGTGTATAGGTTGCTCCAAAAAACTTGGGAAAATTTGAAGTGTTATTGGCCTTAAAACAGGGGTGAAGTTCAAATCCTTTGTCAGACAAGGATGTTGAATTTAATCATGCATGATCAGGACAAGTGTCAACAAGTCGCACCTTTAGAGTCTCGAAACTTGGCCATTTTCTCGAGTATGAAGTTCACTTTGATTAGCTAAGCTGGAAACTCATTGATTTGATTCAAGTAAGGAGGGAGAAAGGAAGAATCTAAGAGCCTGAAAATTTCGAAGGCCCGTGATTGGTCATTTGGTAGTTAGGAGTCGACCCGGATCCTAAGCTTAAGGGGTTATGATCCAAGAAAATAATGGAGGCTCGATGGCATGGAATTTTGTGATTGGTCCAAGGTGGACCAATGATGATACTCCATAGTCTTGGAGGTTTAAGGAAAAATCGGATAGGAGATCCCGAGATCCAAAAAGTAACCTCGAGATCTTCAAGACATCAAAGTAACCTAGAAAAGGAACCGAGAGCCCGAATGACATGTGGTTGGACCACATGGACCAATTACATATCAATTAAGCTCTTGAGAAAATAAAGAGCCCACGAGGAAAATGTGGGATCTATGAATTATGAACTGTAATCTTGAGAACCCCAATCCAATACAACGTAGAGTGTGGTTTCAACTCTAATAGAGATCATTCAATGTGGTCACCAATAAAGATGAGACACGTGGAGAAATCAGCTTTGGGCTTAAATTTGATGGTCTCATACACGTTAACTATGTAAAATGGATTGAAAAATTCAAATTCTCATAACTTTTGATCCAAAGCTCCAAATCGATGAAATCAATACCATTGGAAAGCTTGTCGATAGATACACAATGGGAAATTTTTGGACAAAATGATGGGATATTTATAAATTATTTTATGATAGAAAATTTAGTTTTGTTTTCCAACATTTTGCCACCATTTGTAATTGATTTCTCAAGTTGGCTCATGGGGAGGCCTCCCAAATGCATCTTAGGATTGTTTTGTTTCTTCGGGATATTATTATAGCTTTGATATCCTCAATTGATTTTCAAATGGTTCCATTTGTCAATTAATCAAAGTTGGATCCATTGAAGTGATATTCTCTTGTTGGTTCTTCGCGTTATGTAGTTCCGTCCATTTCTAATTATGGAGTGTTCTATCATTATATAAATTGATGAATTGGTCATTTCATCAAATCATCTTTTAGATTTCCACTCTTGGTTGGATCTTCAATCCCTTTTGGTATTCTAGTATGTAGGTGTTTATTTCAGTTTTGTTTTAGGTGTTAGAGTTAATATTAACAATAATCAATTCAAAACATTATAAAGCATGTATGAGAGAGTAGTCATGTATGTTTTGTTGAGACATAAATGAGATGATGGATTTAGATGGAAGCTATAATTTAGGTCAAAAGTGTATTCACTCAAATTATTGGAATTGTCATTTGGTAATTAGGTGTAGAGGTCAGATGTGTAATCACCAAAGCACTTGATTATAAAACCCTTGTGAAATTTTAGTCTCATTTGCTCTCAAAGAAGCTTATCTATTGTTATATTTTGGATTCTAAGTTGCAAAGGTCTTATAATTAGGAAAATCTCAGTGTATGTGGTTTATTAATTATCTAAATTATGGGAATTGAATCAATTATGTAAATTAAAGTGATTCTTATGCTATTTTTAATTCCTTCATCTCAGTTTTGTAGGATTGGCCCAATTGACAAGGCACATTTGAAGATCACATGATCGACCCCGCTTTTAATTAAATCTTGATGTACAACCTCCTTGAGACCTTTTTTAATCCTACACAATTTTAAATGCCTTTTCGATTTAATTTGGGATACATCTTTTATTGTAATGATATGTATGTTTGTAGATTTTACCTAGTCTCAAGTAGCTTTATGGTTCTCTTGTTAGTGACAACCAATTGGGTGAGAAATCATAGTGGTTAATATTCTTGGGTGGGGTTTTTATGCTATAATTACATTATCCATGTCATTTAACATCACTTGAGTTGCATTAGAGTCTCTCCCTTGGGTTTCACATAGCCCAAAGAGTAAGAGGTTAACCACCCTCTAATTTGTTGCCTCAATTTTGTCCCCTAATTGGAGAAGAGCCACACTTATAAGACATATATTTATCCCTTCATTCATATAATAAGTGGAATAGATTTGGGAGACAACACAACTTATGCAATTTTCAATCTTCTCATCCATCCATTCATATTCCTCTTTATCTTCATGTCTAAAACATATAATACTTTAGTCGAGATAACCATGTGGCTAACTCTTCTAGAATATCACACCAAAATATCTCATGCATGTATATATATATTCTCTAACTTAATTCTTTAGCGAGAATTCCTATCATAATCTCTTTAGCGTCCAAAAATTGTTTCATCTCCTCTCCCAACCATCATTCCACATCCCTTTGTCTAGGTAACTATCTTAATATTTTTAGGTCATGATGATAAAACCCTAGTTAGAAGAGGTCCCTAGGTCACGATATCATAACATGCAACAAGTTTTAGTCTAGGGAAAATGCATGTTCTTCCAATTAAGCAACGCAAAAAGGACATGAGATAACTTAACTCTCAAGTGTGCAATAGCCGTGTAATTGAAATAATTCAAGAAAGAAAGAGATAATGAATGAGAATATATACAAAAATAGAATATTGATTCGAATTAGAAATCGGATATAACTCGCAATAGTACTTAAGGATTCAATATTAACACCAAATCAAGACCAATCTTCTACACAATGCACTTACGTAGTTTTATACAATCTAAGGTGATCGGTGAGTTACCAATCCCTTCTTCTTCTTTTTGTGGACAAAAAGGCTCTTCACATTCTCCATCCATTCTAAAAGAGTACTACGTATTATATATTTTGTCTTATATGGATTGGGCATATACATTAGGATTACACAAATATACAAAATATATTCATGTCGATTTTAAACCCTATACACTCCCAACAATACTATAAGTTGGGATAATCATTGTAACTCATCGAGAGGGGATAATAGATGTTCCCACATTAGGAATATATGTGGGTATAGTATATGTAACAAAAGTAGAGTCTTCATGAGATTGTGGGGTTGACCACCATAAGAATATTTATAGATAAAAAGTGCATAAAGAAGCCCATTAATTTTATACTAATGTTGATACAAGTCCTTCCATAAGTGTTTTACTTGATTAAGGTCAACACCATTAAACTCATCGAGAATGATTTCATTATATCCTTTAGGAGGAACAAGGTCAACTTTATGAGCACAAGGATCTAAGTTATAATTTAAATCTTACTCATCATTATGTATATTCTTAGGAGTATAAGGCACACCATGAGGGAAGAGAAGAGGAATCCATAAGATTCATACACTTTTAAAATGTGTATGGGAGGATATGTTAACCTAGTGTATGAGTAATCTAATTGATGTGACATAAGGAAATAAAAGAAATGAATACACAAATCTATTGGTATCCTGATAAAAGGAAACCCTAGAAGCAAGTAGGGTTTTGCAGAACAAAGGCCTAATTTGGTTAAGCTAGCCCAAACCAAATAAGTGAAGGATTCAATCAATAAGTGCGTCCACCAAATGATGTACCCTTAAAATTGAATAAATAAGTGGGTGGGGGTGATTCTCATAATACCATTCATCAAAAGAATTAGATTAAAAAAGGAGAAATCAAGTGTGTGGTGAGGCTAGACTACCCTTGGTGGTCAACCCCTGCTAAACCAATCCAAGTGTTGCACTACATGCCCTCAAGCCCCATGTAGTTTTCCTAGGTTCTGTGTAAGTGTGAGTGTGATCTAAGCCAACCCCTTACAAGTGCCTTTATGTCTTGTGACATAAATGTAGTGGGATAACTATATCATAGAGAATGTATCTAATGTTGTAGTAATATGATGTAGTGTGCTTCATTTGTGTGATTAAACCCTTTTGTCCCTTAAGAACCTTTGACAATGTTTTGAGTGAATTTGTTCTCACTAATAAATGACTCTATGACATTTTCATGCTTGAAATTAGATGAAAATAGATCCTTTGAATTGGTTGAGTGCTTCATACTTGTGATAGTGACTACTCTAAATGATGTAGAACTACTCTAAGAAGATTTAAGAGATCTTTGAGTTCCGTTGAATTGATTTTTGTAATAGAAGATTATAAAATCGCTAGGTGAGTAATAAAGTGATATAGAATTACTTATATATCCTTACGTATGTGAAATATTATCATAAGGTTGATCCTAGGAAGATGAAATGATGTACTTCAGATATTCAAATTAAAATAAGAGTCAAAATATGAGAAGGGGTATGACAGCACAAATCGACCAAGGCCATACAACTTATCTTGACTAAACTGTACAATTTTGGACATGAAATTTATGATGCGAAATAGAGAGCTTTGGAATGATGCATAGAAATGATTTAATATTTTTATTAAATAAAAATTCTAGTGTTAATGATATAAAGCAAAGTGTGGAGATGAGAAATTTAGGAAAGAGTCAAGGATATGTACTAATTGGACTTAAAATGTGAGTCATTTGTCTTAGAAGAAGGGAACATAGCCAAACTTTTCATTGCAAAGGACAAATTTCCAAATTTTAGATTCTACGAAAGTGTATCAACAATGCATGTAGTGAAGTGTTACATGGGCATGTGCTCGATTCAGAGTATATAGTAATGACTACCCTCTCAATGTCTCTTAGATCCTACCACTCCCTCTCCCTTTACTTTGCCTCATCTTTCATGACCGCCAAGTACAAGTACATTTCACATGATTCTTTTTTTTTTCTTGTTCTTATATATAAATTGCTTATAACAATTTGGACAAATCAAATCAAATTAAATCATGGATTTTAATTGTTTACAAATTATAGGGTGTGATGTATCAATACTATTGGAGAGTGATAATGACAAGGAGGAGGATATGTGACACTTGAGTTGGTTTGGAATCTAAAAGTTTGAGGTGATCGACAAATCAAACAAAAAATCCAAAAAGTCATGAAATCTCCCGCCCAAAATATGCCATAAATTTATTTAACCTTAATAAGCCCCAATGTAGAAACAACACAAATACATCCTATTAGGATGGATTAATTAAAAAATAAGACATAAAACATCAAAAAGACAAACATTAACATTAATGCAAATTAATTTCCCCTTTGAATGCAAAGTTCCAAACACTCCATTAACATGTGTAATGTGGTTTGGGTAGAGAGGAAAACATGTAAGAGGTTATGTGGAGATACTAATCTTAGAAAAATATCAAGGTTGTTAATAACGATTAAAGATTGCAAGCTTTCACTTTTATTTGCCTTTGCATTTTCTCAAACCTCCTTTGGCCATACTCATAAAAAAATTTATTGTGGCTTTTTAATTTTTTATCTTTTATTTTTTTGGTTTTTCGAGAAGATAGTTTGGGATGCCACTAAAACTCGAAGAAGCAATATAAAACACTCCACTTCCACCATATTTAGACGTTGTCTTGCATTTCTTAACATAAAAAATGTTGGCTCTCGAGGGGAGGAAAACATCAATGTTTTAAATATTCCATTTGACAGAGGATGAGAGGATGATGAAAAAGGTTGTAGGCTTTGGATTTACACTTGTCGATTACGTTTTCTAAAATTTTCCAAGGTATTTTCAATAAACCTATTTTTCCCGTATCCTGCAAGAATTATAATCCATGAAACCACATATCTTTTAGGTAGTTTTTTGAAACATTCACATGCTTCCACGTTTTGTAGACATATCAGAAGGGCACTTGTAACTTGTAAATCTACCAAAAGTTCCTTCTTCATAATGCTTTGATGAATTCCCACACCCTATTTTTAAGGCCTATTTGTGGTGAGCAACGCGACCAACTCCTCACTAAGTGACCTCCATGCCTCCTTCACCATTCTATGTGACGCCTACATATAAAAAAACTCACAATATTGTTGTATGGACTTACCAGCTCTTTGAATAAGTAGACTAATGAAATGTATGGAAAATACGAGCTATAAGACATATGGGTTCCTTGACGTGAAAACCAAACAAAGTTTATCTAAATTTGATGATGCCTACAATAAGGTGGAACACCTTCCTCCCATTGTTGCAATTAATATGCATAGATGGCTTATAAAAATGTGTTGCGAGATACTAAATGCGATAACACATGACAATCTTTCCTTGTACTCCACGACAAAAACACATTCACTTCATGGGAACTACTTGCCTACTCTGATAAAACAAATCAATAGTTCTCATCAATCTAGACTTCAACACATGTCTAGTTCCACTTTCCTTCGTCCATAATATGATTGTTGTTAATGTCAAGCACCCTTCATCTAGTAGAAAAGAACACCTATCGACATAAAAAAAAGTGTAAAACTTATATCTTTGAAAGTAAATGAAAAAACCTAACCAAAATGTAAATAAACAAAATGAGAGATGAGACAAATTTGCTCCCATGGATATAAAGTTAATACAATAGCTAAAAGAATCCTACGTAAACGACACGTACCATTAACATGTGCCACTTTCCGTAAGTAGAATATTTAGTGAACAAAGTATTGAAATGGTGAAACATAGATCTTATTTCCGCAACATTTTTAACAAAAATATTTTATGGACATTGACACGGGACCTTCCACAATGCTCGCTTGCTGTAGCACTTTGTAGCCCTTTTCGTTTCAAGTTGGTAATTTTAGGAAAACATGTGATGTGTGAACAATCATCCTTGTAAATAATCTAATTTACAATTTGTATATTCTTTCTTATGTTGTTAAATGCAAATTGTTCTCGATTTACAAGGAGGGGTTTTTACCAATAAGAGCATGGTTCTATGGAGGGCCTTCAACTCCTATTTTCTTGCATCCGAAGGTCTCATGCTTCTTTTAAAAGCAACTACGGGAAATAATAAAGTATAGGCCTAAAAATAGGAGCTCCACTTTTTTGCCCCCTAAACTTAAGAGGTTCTTTGCCAAGAGGAGGTCTTGTGCTGGGGTTTCCCCTACAATTTAGGCTAATTTTAATTTTGTCCATATGGAATATAACATGCATTCGCGCATTTTTTTTTGGTGATTTTAGAGGAAAATATGATTTTTATTTACTTGCAAATAACCATAAAAATCTAATGGGATCCTATAATATCTCAATGGGTATTGTTGAGGAAAGTAATAAAAAAACACGAGACCTTAAAAATGCTAAAATGATCATAATTTTTCTCAACAATTTACTGTGAGATATTTATAGAACCCCCCATGGGACCATAGCCTAAAACCATCAAAGTGTACCGTGTAATGTCAAGTTGTGAAAGAGATTCCTTGTTTTCTTAATTTAAGATATGATGTACTCAATCTAGGTTAAAGCAACCGATTTCTTGTCGATTCTACATGTGGAAGTCATAAGGAAAAGAATGAGTAGCCATATATAAATCATAAAGTTTGAATTTCAAGCATACAAAGGGTAAAATTCTCATAACACAAGAAAATTGTGTTGTCTTCAAGGAAACTATAAAATGTCTAATGCAGACAAAAAGAGCAGATTTATAGGACATCAAAAGTTATGAGCTAACAAAAATTATTCAAGAAGCACTTGGGAGATGCAAGAGGTCCAAAAATAAGAGGAAAAAATCAAATTGCTTTCCAACAAATAAGTGGTTTGATGAGGAATGCAAAGTTGTAAGGAAATCTCTTAAGGTTTCAAAGAAAGAAAAAACAAACATAAAGGTGTATATGCATATTATTAAGAGAAAGAAAGATGAGTTCATGAGAAATAAGAGAGAAGAACTCATTTATCTGGGAAAAATATGCCAAAGTTGTTTTGGAGAGAACTTCAACAAAGAAAGAAACAAATAATAAATAACATTACAACGAATCAATGGCTATAATATGCAAAACAATTATATGAACAAAAACAAGAGGTTAAGGCCCACCTCTAGTACATACAACAACAAATTTATTCACATTCAGAGAGGTCAAAACAAGTATTAAAAAGCTAAGTGCAGGTAAGGCCAATGATTTAGATGAGTTAGAGGAATAATACCTAAAATGGGGCTCAGATACCCTTGCTCCTCACATTTTGAATATATTCAACAACATCATTTAGTGTGGTTTTCTAAACAATTGGACTACTAGTATGGTGGTACCTCT
This sequence comes from Taxus wallichiana var. yunnanensis, assembly GCA_018340775.1. Lineage (NCBI taxonomy): Eukaryota > Viridiplantae > Streptophyta > Pinopsida > Cupressales > Taxaceae > Taxus > Taxus wallichiana. Next base: position 247,410,490 of record CM031241.1, read on the forward strand.
TTTTAAGAGTGGAGATGTTAACAACCCAACCAATTATAGGACCATCATGATCAATCCCTTATTTGTAAAGTTAGTTGGTAGCATGGTTGAACACAAAATCAATAATTGAGCAAAAGAAAATGAGAAGAGAGAAAAAGGGCAGCTGGTTTCAGACCTAAACACTCCACTTTAGATCACAATATTACTCTAAGACATAACATTGAAAAAGCTTGGGAGGAAAAGAAAGAAGTCTTTTGTTGTTTTGTTGATTTCAGGAAAGCTTTTGACATGGTCCCTAGGGATAAGTTATGGTGCAGAATGCGAGAGCTTGACATGTCGGTGCAACTCAGAGCAGCGGTTCATAGACTCTATGAAAAGGTGCGTATTAAAATTAGAACTCAAACATGCATTTCAAAGAACTTTGGGAGCGACATTGGTGTTAAGCAGGGATGTCCATTATCACCCACACTTTTTGGTTTATATATAGACTAACTTGAAGAATTGTTAAATATGAAGGGTGGTGATGGTATCCGATTGGATGAGTATGTTATAAGGATTCTTCTATATGTTGATGACTTTATATTGATTGCTACGTCCACTTAAGGATTGCAAAAATATTTTCTCACACTTGATTTTTTTACAAAAAGTGGGTATGCAAGTTAATATCAACAAGACCAAGATTATGATCTTTAGTAATAGAAGGAAAAGAAATCAACAACAATTTTCCTTTGAGTGTAGTATTCTAGAAGAAGTAAGCCGACTACAAATACTGGGGATTGACTTCAACAACAAACTTACAAGTCTACAAATACTTGGGATTGACTTCAACAACAAACTTACTTTGGAGACTTGTAGAAAAAGAGAACATTAAGAGGGTAGAGATCTCTTTATGCTTTACAAAATAAATGTAGAGAAGCAAAGTTATGGGATTGGAAAACTACTTGGACCCTTTTTGAATTATTAGTTAGTTTGGTTGTACTTTATAGGTGTGAAATATGGGCCAACAACTTACCAATATTAAAATGGAAACAAATTGAGAAAATTCATAAACATATGATCACAAGTAAGTTCAAGTGAAAGTATCCATCCCTTATGAGATTCTTTTAGCTAAAATAGGTGTAATTTTAATCGAAGCCATTACTATGATTCTATTTCTAAGATACTTCAATAAAATTGAACAAATGATAGCAAGCAGGTGGCCCAACATAGTCTTCAAAGAGCCATTATGTAGGAGAAAAAGGTCATGGGTGAATCAAAACATCAAGTGGATGAAAATATGGAATATTGAATGGAATGCATGGCCCAAGGACAATAAAGAAATAAAAGTATTTGTAATAGATAAGTTCCACAAAGCTATGTGGAAAAAATGGGGAGAAAAAGAGATACTACCTCGAAGAATTTAACTACACTTGTGATCATCAACAAAAGGCCTACATAGGGGCCCTCATCCCTTGGAGAGCTAAGATTCTCATATATCAACTAAAGACTAACTCCCATTAGCTTAGATGCGGGAGATGGAAAAGGAGACTCTATGTCTTTTGCTCATACGGGGCCGTGGAATCAGAAAAACACTTTATTATAGAATACAATGCTTATAATGACATTCGTTTAAGATACACAATTAATTTCACAATATTGTCATTACATATATTTCGTGAAAAGTTGATAACTAAAATAGAGGACTTCATCATCAAGATTAATAAAAGAGGTCAAAAATGATGGAAATAAAAGAAACTGGTTTTAGTGTCTCAAAGGCTATTTTTAATTGGATCTAAAACTAACAAAGAAAAACGGCGGTTGAAAAATACGGCAGCGACGATATTCGAAAGCAGAGGCGGTAGATAACACAGTTTCGAAACATATTTTTAAATGCTGCTGCATTGCCACTGTTTAAGTAGGGCTCTGATTCACCAGCGCAACATCCTTATTCCAACTCAAAATTCAACCGCAACCGTCGCTCGTCTGACACATTTCAGAGCCGAGTACCCTTCGCCCGGTAGAATACACGCCTATCCATTGATGCGATTCGAAAAGATCCAAATATCAGAGCACTTGAAGCGCAGTTTGAACGCCAAAAAATTCAGTTAAGAAGTGTGTTTCTTTTTCCTTTCATATGTTTTTAGTACTCTCTGTTTTTTTGGTGCAGCAAGAATGCTTGATATCAGCAAATTAGAATTGAACATTGTTTTTATCGAGCTCTAGCCTTGTTTATTGTATACAGGGGAACTCGCAGACGCTGAGTTTTAGTGTTGATTCGTTTACTTTACAAAAATGAGAAGTAAGAGTTAAACATTAATCGTATTGGGGAATCGCTTAAAACCTAATACGAGAATAAATTGCAGTACTTGTGATACTGTTGAGAAAGCTTATATGTTTCTTTTTACTGTATTTTTCTAATGTGAGTAATACTAAGGGCGTTCTTTTTTACCCTTTGCAAATCGTGTGCAATATTAGGCTGTATGGGGCAGGATTAGGTCACTTTCTCAATATTTGTATCATGGGTTTGTTAGTTTTTATGAACCAGTTAGGACTTGAACCTAGGACGTCTCATTTGCTGAAATGAGCCGTATCACTTTTTATGATCTGGAGTGTACCCCATAATTATTACACCACAAGCTTCCTACTGACCGTTGGGTTAAACTGCCTTATTGGGTATGGAAGATATCAGCAGGGGTCAGAGTCTTACGAGTACTCCCTATCACCCTTATACCACAATCCCCTGGAGAAGTGTAGGGCATTTATTTTGCTTAACTAAGAATATTATAGGAAGTTCTGTTATAAGTAACTGTGTAGGATGTTATTATGTGCTTAACCAACGATTTGTTGCTGACTATGTACTTTAGTTTTTGCTTGGTAAATCTTTGGGTTAAGCTTGAGCCACATTTTAGTGGCACGTCCTTAAGATTGTAAACCTAGGTCACGTTTTTGACCTCATTTTAATTCGGGTTAATCCTGGACGTCATTCTTAAGAATTATGAACTTGAACGAAGGTGGTGAATTCAGGTTGGTGAGAAAGCTGGTTTTCGAAGAACCCACCAAAATTTGATTATCTAGAGTCACCAACCAATTAACTGACGAGGCTGGGTGGCCCTGGGCAAATTTGAAGGAATAGATAATTCTCAGCCCTTGGTGCTAAGTCCAACGAGGCCATTATCTATCACCTGATACCAATGGGTTGCTTGTTCTCTACTAAGAAAAAGGTTTTTAAACCCGAATAATGTTTGGATGTCCTTTGTTAAACTTGGGCCACACTAATTTTAGTGTGGAGTAAGCTTGGGTGACAATTCTTTAGAGTTTTTAACTTGGGTCACCCTTTGATGTACCTCATTAAACTGGGGTCCTGATGCTGCATGTGTTTTGGAGGGCTATATGTGACACTATTTTAGTGTGGGGTAAGCTTGGGTGACAATTCTTTAGAGTTTTTAAATTCGGGTCACACTGTGATGTACCTCATTAGACCTGGGCCCTGGTGTCACGTGTTCTTGTGGGCATAAAGATTGCATTTTTGCTTAATTTGCTCTGTGTAATCACAGTTCAAATTATAGTTAGAATACATAAACCATAGGATTCATGTATGCTCTTATGTAGGCATCATTTCTTCTATATTGCTGTTTCTAGTAGGAACCATGATTTATTCCACCAATAGAACAGAAATGTGTTGTTTAAAAGGATTTTCTCTTGTTTCCTGCTTGCATTGATTTCTCCTGACCATTTGGTTTCTTCTATTAACTACAGTGGCAGATGCAAAACGAGGTGAGGAGGATCTCAGCTACCACAAAAGTCTTTTGTTAGACAAGTCCAAGTTTGATCTGCAATTACAACTTTTGGCTCTACAAATTCCTCAAGAACTATGTGGTATCATGTCACGGATTTTGCATGGGTATGAACATTATACCCTTGCTAAGCTCATGATTGTTTCATCTATATGTCTTTTTGACTTTCTTAGTTTGTTTACGAGACATTAAGTTTGTAAGTCGTAGATTCTGGAATCTATAAGTCTATGGGCTTATTCAACAGGAAATCCAATCGACTTAAGTCAGGTAACTTATTGATCAAAACAACATTGTCTAACACATATTTTGGACAGAATTATTCTAGTATATGGTATTTATATGAATAGATTGATTATAATTTATAAAGGATTAAAGTTGCTTATACTGCAATAAAGATTGAATGGTTCTAGTTGTTTACTGCATGATCCATTGGCGAATGCTTAAGGTTAGCCACTAAAGTCGACACCATATTAACAATCAATGTTGTGGTCGTGTAAAGACATATGGCATCGTGTTGGCATCAATAGGAAATCCTCATCTTTGTTATGGTTTGAGAATGAAGCATTGCTGTTAATACTATAGACAGACTAATAAATTTCAAATGTATGCACATATTTCAGGTCTTTCTGGCCTACACACGCACACACACACATATTTATATACGTGTGTATATATGCCAATTGATGAGTCATTTTTAATTCTAGATCAACATTGGGAAATGTTAAATATCTTTGAATGTCTCAATCTCTTCTCCTACCAGGATTTAGGTTTATTTCCCTATTGACATTCAGGATCATCAAATGGCTTATTGCAGTTTAAGTAGACAATTTTGACATCTTATGAAGCTCTTCACATGGATGCTTCTTTTGGATGTATTTCATTAAAATCTATATGTGGGGTTATTGTATTCTTAACTGAAAGTACCTGACCGAGGATGTTTGATTTGTAAATGGTTAGTTGCATGGTGATTGTACTGACATTTCTGTGAAGTTACATATTTTGGTGATGGTTATAAAAGAAGTTTGCTATGATAACATGTCAAAAGAAAATTGTAATATACCTATACTTGTCATCTTGTTATATTGCCTCGGTTATTGCTGAAAACTGGGAATTTTATGATACAGACAAATAAAATGCAGTCTGTAATGCAACAGAAAGCTTAAAACCTGATCATATTTAGTGTGCATAATCTCTTTGGATCCACCCTTTAGAGAAATTCAATCTAGAACTGAACAAGTAAATTAGAATTCATTGGTTTTGCTTATATGTAGTTGTGTTGGGTGCCAAATTACTTAGTGAGTGTTGTTAATCAGCTATTGACAATTCCATCCCAGAAATGTAATCCTTGAGCTGAGGTAAAGGTAAAGATGGGCTATCAAAGTTTGTTGATGGTGTAGCACTAATATGAAATATTCAACCGAATGAAGAAAGAAACTATCTCCTTGTTCTAAGAAAGATTTACATGCCACTATAATGCTGTAAGGTGCAGACATTCACGTGAAAGACCAAAAGTAGGTTAATGGGACTTGAGAATATGTCCAATTGCAATAGAGAGCGCTAGGGTAAAAGGACCCTAGGCACAATGACCAACAAAATAAAAGCAGACTAAAAGCACTGAAAGTAAACTTGCGTTAAACCAATGTGGTACACCTCCTAACCCATGCGGTTAGCATAACAATACATATAACCAGATCTATATCATTGTGAAAGGCCAATGCAAGATTTGAAAAATGCTTCTCGGGAATGTCTAAGGCTGAGGGGGCCATGTTGGGTAATCCTAGGAGGAAGCAGAGCACTTCCCTTACAATCTCTCCCAGCATTCAAGGCTGAAGAAGAAACTCGGCAACAAAGAAACTTTTGATGTTTTCTTGCCTCGGTGTCCTAGGAGGTGGTTGCAAAGAAGTAGAACCACGGTGCCGAGGAGTAGATCCATGACTAGGAGTATATCCTCATTGCCAAGAGCTAGTGTGCTAGGGTACCGCAGGGGTAGAAATGTGCAGACATGAGCATCGTTTTTGCTAACAAGAGCATTTTATAACATAGGATCTACACCCCATATGTGCAATATTTCTATATATAAGGATCTTCCGTTAACCCCGTGCTTGCAATCTATATGACAAACATCACTCACTTTGTTGGTCGATGCTTCTCATCAAAGGCCATCCAGATGATGAGAAAAGACCATCCAAGGGAGATTTTTCATTTTGTGCCCATATTTGCTCCTTGATGTTTATCTTGCGAATACTAAATAAAAGATTCATAAGACTGAGCAAGAAAGGAGAGTTTCTCTCTCTCAATTCATAATTATACTAACTTGACAAAGAAGGAACCTTGTTATAAAGGTGACAAGGAGGCAAGGTCATGGCTTCATATCTTGCTACTATTAATTTTACCTTCTAGACCATGAGACTTTAGTGGATATTTTGACACAAAATGTTAGTGGCCAAGTCATGAGGGTGTACAAGAAATAAAAGGTTGTCAAGATTTAGTATCATATTCCATGATCCACAATTGATTACATACAAGCGCAAATGAGAGATGTGACATAGATAGTTCACGGGACCAAAGTAAGGTACAAGTTTGTACCAAATAATATAAACTACATGAAAACAATCCATTTGTAATGTGTAAAAATGATATGTAGCCCATGTATCTATACATGACAATTGCCAAATTCTAAATCCTGAAGTAGTTTAGAACCTCTAGAGCAGGTTGGCCTTGCTAAACCCCATGGCAAGTTAATCACTCTTACATAGATTGGCCTCATATCAATAATCAAACACATATGTGGAGGATACAAGTCGGTAAGTAATTGTGTCCTCAAGAAATGATCCTAGGGATACCACAAGTCAATAACTCCTTAGGCTTGATAAGTCAGGTTTATGCTATGCACCAACCTCCTCTCTTAAACACAACTTAGAGGGTTAAAGGAAGGTGGCATTACGTGTCTTAACATTCCTCCTTAATGACAAATTCCTAGAGCTCATGCAAATTGTGGAAGTGAACAAACTTCACCTTTAACAAGTTAGGCATAAGGAAGACAATGAATCAATGTATCTCCAAAGGCAATGATGATTAATTGCTGAAGCCAAACTAAATGCTCCAAGCAAGATGCATGATGCTAACCTCGACTTGATGCTTCATTAGTTGAAGGTCACTAGAGCCAAGATCTCCATGAAAATCACAATCCAAAGATGATCTTATGGGCATTGGATCAAAAATAGTCTTCCCACTGTTTTTCACATCAACGCTATTGTTTGTAGCCATGTGCCAGTCAAGATGTAAAACACCTGCTAATGGCCACCATACTTGATCATAGGACAACATCTAACCACTACAAACTATGGGTTCACAAGAATTAAAACAATCATGGAATCATTAATGAAGTGTGTCAATCAAGAAGTAAAGCACCTAGGAACCATCATAAAGCACCTAGGAACCATCACACATTCCATTTGTGAGATTTACCTCAAACCATCACCAATTACGAATTCATAAGAACTAAAACATTCGTGTAATCATCAACCAAGCCGTACTTAATTGGCTCCACCTTGAACCATTACAAGTCTGTGTCCATATGAACTACGATAATGATAGAATCATCAATCATGTTAAGATCCATTGATTTGGAGAAGCAATGTCCAAAAGCATGGGGTGATGATTATTTCCTCAAAATTTCTCTTGAAGCAACACTCTTTGGCTTAAGCTCCCAAAACTTGGGACCATCTCAATGAAGAGGCCTATAAATTTCCCCAAATGCTCAATCAAGTAGCTGAAGAGCAATCGATGCACATTATCATGTACTGACAAATATCATGACACCCATAATCAAGGCCGCCGCCAAAATGAAGATGCCCTGTATGCTATTCAATTAAAGCCAAAGCCAAAGATAATCTTCAGCTCAACAAGAACTAAGGTAACAGACACTGGCACAATCCAAATCATTCTATCATCTATGTACCTATCATAGAGGCACTTAACAAAACATGGACCTCCATCAAAACAAACTCATCGTCTCACCAATGACCACACATATCTTGTGCAAGTAATTAGAATGCCCCAAGCCCAATAGGATGGTCCCCATGAACACATGACCACCCATCCAAGTCATAATCTGCAGAGAAGTCAATAGGAGGAGCCAAGAAACCCCACTATTGAGGAATGTTTGGATTCATCACCCAAAGTAATCCTCCAAAAACTGTTGTCCTGCAATGAAAATTCTATATTCTGGTCCTAAACTCTGTAATTGTGCCCATCTACCAGAGTGATACTCAAAATAGAGTCCATGCTTGAAGGCTTTCAATATTTTAAAAAGTCACCTAATCCTAAAGTTCTTATCACCATTATGTGGATCTCAGAAAAAGCTTTCATACAAAAATACTGAGGGTAAAAACAGAGTCAGTATGCCCAACTTATAAGCTTTGGAAGATTAAGTATCCATATCTAATTTTCTCTCCTAAGATCAAAGTTCAAATTTTAAGGTTCCAAAATAGAGGGATTGCACTTGGATGTTCCACTTGTTGCGGTGTGATTTGCCAACTTGTAGCAATTGCATAATGCCAAGTGTCATGCTTGGGTTGGCTAAATTTTGCCACCAAAGTTTGAAAATTCCAAGTGGAATTGACCATCCAAGGTCTAAATACCAAACTTTGACCATGTTTTGAGGGGTCAAACAACCAAACCAACAATCTTGGCTAATCCGTTATGTAACCAGATCTAAAAGATTCTTCTATTTCCTCAAGATATGTGATATTTGTGACAAACCTTTTATTGGTAGAATCTAGAGATAAAAGAGAGTTGCATGTCACTGTTTGAACCATAGAGCCTGATAACTCTACCAATTAGTGACTGGAACAGAACTTATTGAAAATGCAGGATGGTAACATAGTGATGAAAAACACACCAGGATACCCTTCAAACCCTACATCCAAAGCTCAAACAAGCAAATGAAGTCTTTCTTCTTTGGATGAGTGATTCGAGGAGGCACGCTTGCAATCATAGTCTTCCTTATGATGAAAAAGGCCTTCCATGACCTTGCATAACAGAGAAAGATGTGAGACAAATAGTTGAGCATATAGGTACCATGACAGCGTACCAAATAATACATGCTTATGAAGAAAATTATCAATCTGTAATGTGTGAAAATGAAGTATGCACCCCATGTATTTATACACAACCATTTACAGACCCCAATAGACCATAAGGTAAGTTTATCACCTTTAGAGTAGTTGGCCTTTCCAAACCCTAACAAACCTAAGGCAACTTTATCATCTTTAGAGTAGGTTGGTCTTGTAAAATCTTAAAAACCCGTAAGGCAAGTTTATCACACTAAGATTAGGGCGGTCTCACATCAACATGGATCCCAAGGATGCATGTGTTGGGTCCTAAATCAATAATCCCGAGTTGGTAACTTATTGGATCCCAAAGCAATAATCCCGAGTTGGTAATTTATTGGATCCCAAAGTAATAATCCCGAGTTGGTAACCCATTGGATCCCAAAGCAATAATTAATCCCAAGCATACTGTGAGACAGTAACTCATTGGGCCCGACAAGGCAGATTCCTCTTCCAAGTTCTTGGTAGATTCCTCTTCCATGGCCACTATTGACATTGTAACCAATTCCAAAACACCCACTTTCTGCAGCTGTTAAAACCAGGGGTGCTTTGATTAACAATACAAAAGGTGATGCAGTAGGTAACAATCCTACCAAATCTAATCTATCCCCTTCTCTTCCACCATTTGTTTCTTTTCTAGAATGGCTTTATTTGCCTCTTGCATTTTCTTCCTTTGAGTGACATATGTAAGCATTGAAAAGTCCCATGTTGCACAATTGCTGTCAGTGACAAGCTTCTCACTTTATGAGCAACCACAGTTCATTGATGTTGTAAACCAGTGAATGAATTAGAAGAAGTTGGTGTGATTTCATTTCAAGGTTTGCTTTTGTGATGTGCTGTTTTATCAGTGTGATTTCATTCCTTGTCTTTGTTCTTTCCATTGATTTCTTTTGTGACCGTTGGTTGGTGATTAGTGTTTTCTTCTGTTGGGCAGCGAATAAGTGTTGGGTTTCTCACAAGTGGGTGCTTAATACAACTTGTCATCAATTCGTTTCATGGTGTTGCTTCCAATGCCATGCTGTTTGTCAAGTGCCATCTATTCATAGGTGGTTGAAGTGATTCTCAACTTTTTGTAGGGTTTGCTAGTTATCTTCGCCAAATGACAATGAAACAACCTGACTTTCAGGCAGAGATAGGCAAAGCAGACTGCTGGGAGGCAACAAATTAGTCTGCCTGCCGGGAAATGACAAACCTTTCTTTCTTGGTTTTCAAGGTCATTGTGGCTTCTCGACTTGCATAGTTAATTTGTAATTGTTGGGTGGTGCTTGTTCATGCCATTTTGTGGGTGGTGAACAGATTTGGTGATTGTCAGGGGACACAAGAAATCTAGGTGTTCTTAGAATAGTGTTTGCTGCAAGGAATCTTTTTCTCTGCTTGGGAGTGTACATGCTATTGTTGTTGTTGGTAACGAACCGGAAACATCGTCACCGGGTGGTGAAAGACCATTCTCTTTGTTGGTTTCCTTTGCCGGTGGCATGTATTCATTGGTGAAAGTGTCATATCCTTCGCCGAGTGGCATCTTTTCATCTGTTTCGAGGAAAATTGCTGAGATCTCCTTCCTAGCATGCTATTTTCTTAAGTATGATGTATTAATCAAGTTTTCAAGGCATGCCATCCATTTTCGAATATTTCATGGCATTTATAAGGTCCACTCCATATCAATTAGGACACTACACAAACAATGTGGCTGAAATTATGGCTGTCCAGCGTGCTCTCCTGGAAGCTACTAAATTGGGATGTCCTAGTATCATTGTAGAATCGGACTCCAAGGTTATTATTACACTTCTTCAAGCTCCGGATCATCATCCATCCAATAATTGGCTTATTGCCAGAATTCAGGGTCAGATAAAACACATTGCTAGACAGTTCCAAACAATTAAATACTCTCATGTTCCTAGGGAGCAGAACAAGATAGCTGATGGATTGGCCAACTGGGCATTAGACCATTCTAATCTGCTAAATTTTGGTCCTATACCCTTGATGTGGCCTCAGGAGAAACGGAAACAAATTGAGCGGATCCTCTCTCTGAAATCACATGATGGATAAAGCACAGATATGCTATCTCTTCTCTGTTATTTGTACTTGGAAATCTAAAGATATCTCGTCTAGTATGAGTATAATTGCTTGGCATTGTAATTTGTACTTCATAAGTTGATCAATATAAATATGATGGTGTTTTGTTAAAAAAAAAAAAAAAAAAGGTCCACTCCATATCGTTAATATTTTTGATGCTTCTTATCCATCTTATCTGTGTATTGTTAGACCAACATGCCAGGCTGCAGTTTCATTTGTTTCAAGTACTTATTATGCCAATACTTTTTGATTTCTGAATTTAGTGGGCAAGGATCCTTTTCTCATTCGAGCATTTTAAGTACATCAAACATTATTGCATGCTTTCTGTGTTTCTAGTCTATTTTTCACTGCTACACTTATACCTGGTGTTGAAAATTACATGGGTATTTACTAGCATCACTTCCTGCCCATACATGAGTGGATCAACATAAAACATGTTAGTGTTTTAAAAGCTGTTTGATATGTTCAGATTGCTGCAGACTCTAGAAAATAGTTTCATTAGTTAGCAAGGTGCCTTCTAGAAGAAAAGATCGAGATTGGCATTGGAATTCTGAAATTTTCTATGAAACAAGCAAAACCAACAAGATTGAGATAAATGTCAAGGTCTGAGCACATGATTCATCATTTTACATCTTTTAAATTGCCTCTTGAAAGCTGAAAGTAACATTGAATAAGAAATGTATTAACTTTTGTTCACATTATACAATTTGTTAGTTTGCTTGACTTTTTTGATTGTGCGGATTTTCAAAAGAGTATTTAATATACAGATGAGACAATGAATATAATATGGTAGGGTTTTAAATACGTAATCACCAAAGGGGTACTTGTCAAAGAATCACATCCATACAAAAATTAACACCCAATATAATTAGGTCATAATAATTATAATTTTTTAATGCTTGGCATTTATGCAGGTTTTTGATAGACAGACCACGCGTCAAACCTATTGCACAAGATCCTTCAAATGAAAAGACCCGCCTTCTAATTTTATCTGAAAGCATCAATGATCCAGGTAAGAAATTATACACACTTAAGATAGCATAAAAATAGAGAGAGAGTGTTCTGAATGGTGTTATTTATTTCAGGATCTTATGCTATGTATTCATGGTATTGTTTAATAGGTAAAAGGGCATCTATTTATGGGGGCCTAAGTCAAAATAATAGGAATTTATACTGTGATTTAACTGTCCATATATTATGCATATGCTAAAATCTAAGACCAAAAGATACGGGCGCGGGAGCGGGTAAAGACAAGTTATAAGCTAAATAAGTGAATAACCACAACAAACAAGATAAAAGACAAGTTATAGGAATACAAGCTAGGATACTGATAAAACTTAGAAACTTAAAAGCTTAAAAGTTAAATTAAAATTTAAAATACTTAAATCGAACACAATGTGAATGTCATGAATCTCATGATATATTAAATTCAATCATAGATCAATATTCAAAGTTCAAACTATCTTTCATTGTCAATATTCATCATATTCCTCTTCATCAAGAGGATCAAAACCAACTACATCATCATCATTATGTGGTTCATTAGAACCACATGGGCTCGAACCACTCGCACTAGGGCCACTGCCAGTTGCACCCCCTTGTGCATGTAGGTCTCGTGGTGCCAGTGCCACATAACTCCCCTCATCATCATATGCTCCATGGTGGGAAATGGAAGCATCCAAGTCAACTATCTCTGGATCAATGTCCCAATGTCTTGTTGACCCTTCCTTGTACTCTGACTGCTTGTGGGATAAAAGGCGCAAGTTGGAATGTATGTATACCAAATCTTCAGCCCTTTTAGCCCTCAACCTGTTGCGTTTCTGTGAGTGGATGAAACTATATGTACTCCAGTTGCGCTCAGAGGAAGATGAACTTGCAACCTATTAAGGCAACCCAAACTTCAAAGTCAATGCAAAGTTCAACTTCAAACTTAAACACTCAAACTTAAATTTTAAAAAACTAAAAGAAAAGAGAATAAAAAATTTAAAAGTTACCTGTGCCAAGACCTTGATTGCAAGAGGTTGCAAGTAAACCGATGAAGTACCATGGAGGTACCACCACATATGAGCATCCATCTTGTATTTTCTCCGAAGAGCGAGAAGGCTATGACCTTTTCGCTATGAAATTGCCAAACTCTACCATAACTCTGGTCTTGGGCCTCAGGATCGGGAAGAGCCTAGCCAATGCCGCCATATATCCCTCACTGACTTCCGCATCCTTGTATGGTGCTACCCTCCCTGGCAAGGAAAGGATCTCTGTGCTATAAAATCTAGGAGTCAATGCAAAAGCCAATAGATGTAATGGGGTGGTCATTTTGTTCCACCACTCAATGAGGATTGACTTCACTTGTTTGAAAAATATTTTCGGGATCTTGTTCTTTTGCATTTATGACGGCTTTTATCTTCTCAATCATTGAGTCGATGCCGTCATATATCTCTCCTAGACATGGCTGATCCATGTCAGTAAACCGGATCATGCTCATAATGGGCTCCGTAAAACTCAACAGATAATTCACTCTATCCCACCAAGGGTCCTCTAAGATCATGTTCTTCACTTTTTGAGCCCGTTGAGTGTTTGATTGCCTCCATATAGACCAAAGATTGGATGTTACCATCCTCATGAGTGCCTCTCGCACCTTCACTAGTCGTCTCAAGACGATTGTGTGTGATGCAAACCGAGTCTCAGCAACCTAATAAGAATGAGGAACAAAAATTAAAAATAAAATTGAAAGCTAAAAGAATACTAAAAACTTATATTTAAATTTTAAATTAAAAAGAAAGAAAAAAGCTTTTCCTTACCTTCAAAGTAGCTCCAACTGCGAGAATGATCTAAAAATGCCCCGTGACATGTGGTGGTTGGTGACAAACATTTGGATCTCTTCAGCTTCTGCATACACTTGTTGGATCCACTCTATTTTGTTTGCCATTTTCTTTAGCATTAAATTCAATGAATGCACGACACATGGTGTCCAAAAAATATGCCCATACCGTGCCTCAACTAGCATCCCCGCAGCTTTGCAATTTTTGGCGTTGTCGTTATGACTTGGACAACATTTTCAGGCCCCACTGCCTCAATGGACTCAAAGAGAATGTTGGCTATAAATTGGGCATCCTTCACTTGCCCCTCACAATCAACCGCTTTCAAAAACATTGCCCCCTTAGGGCATACTGCAATCACATTGATTAAAGGGCGGTTTCTTGCATCTTTCCATCCATCAGAAACAATGGACACACCTGTTTTGGTCCATGAGTCCCTAATTGGTTGCAAGGAGGTTTCCACATATTTTTTTGTTTATCCAAAAGGGTGGTGCGGATCTTCTCATATCCTGGTGATTTATACCCTTTTGGTGCCTCATTGATGGCTTTCACCATCTCATGCCAATAAGGTGATCTCACAACATTAAAAGAAAGCCCATTAGCATATACACACCTTGCAATGTGTTCATCTCGCAACCGCTCTGGTCTCATTCTCAAAGGCCTTTTCCAGGCCCTTTGTCTTGCTTTTCTTTTCGTGCAAGGGAAACATCCTCATCCGTGGAGATAGGAGCCACAAATGGATGTGGCATGGCCACAATTGGGGATCCACTAGGTGATGGAGCAACTGGAGGCCTCGTTGAACGAGATGAACCTCCTCTTTTAGCCAATGGATGACCCGCTCTCATAGCCACATTTGCCTCTGCATCTTCCTGCTCTTTGATATATGCCAAAACTTTTGCTTTTGGCACCCCAACATTATTCTTCCCCTTGCATACTCTTATGCCATTACCCGTTATGGCACACAAGTGGCTTTTCACCCTACTGTAAGAGCCTTTGAATAGTCCATCACAATCATTGCATTTCCATTCAAAACAACCACCACCTGCAAGTTGTTGAACTATTGTTACGTGCCTCCATAACGGTGAATTTGGGTCAAAGTCCTTGGCCAAAGATTGCCCAAAAGAAGTAGAACTTGTTGCCATTGTAGAAATACCTACAAGGTTCAAAAAAAAAAAGCAAAGAAAACAATGGCATGTAATTGCATTGTGATTGAACAATGAAAATTAAAAAAGTTAAATAGAAAGAGCAAAAAAAAGATGAACATAAGCAAAAAAATTAAATGTAATGTGTGCAAGATTAAATAAAAAAAAAAAAAAAGAAACAAGGTTAGAAATTAAAAAAACTTACCTTCACTTTGTAAACCACAAATCCTTCACAAATCTTCCTCCTTTACAGCTCCTCACACTCCTACAAGCTTAGCAATAGCTCCTCAAACCCTAGACAAGCACAATGCAATTTTGGAGAGCCAAAGGTAAGTTTCTTTGCTTTATGTTTTGTTTTTGTGTTGTTCTTTTGTTTTATTGTTTAGAGTTAGCTTTTAGGGTTTAGATTAGAAAAATATTTTATTTTTTAAAGGAGTGGTGCTTTTAAAACATGGAAATCATTAAAAAAATTAAAAAAATTAAAAATGTTTTTAAAGTGGGAGGCGGTAGGCTGCGGAAAGGGCATTGGAAACGCTGCGGCATACGCAGTGCGCCTCCTGCCGCCTGGGTCGCTCCCGCTCGCTATCGCGCCGAGCGCCGCTCACCGCGGCTCCCGCCGCCCCGCTCCCGCCCGCGCTCGCCCCGCCTCCCGCTCCCGCTCGCTCCGCTCCCGCTCCCGCTCCCGCTCCCATAGCTTTTCAGCCGTAGCCCATGCCGTCGCCGCAGTGCCCCGCTCCCGTGCCTCTCCCGCTCCGCTCGCCTCCCGCTCCCGCTCCCACAGCTTTTCCTAGCCATATCGGCTACTTAGGAAAAATACTACTTGACAAGGTAGGACATAAGAATTAAAATTCCATCCTAAGCATCAATGATAAATTTCAAATAAATGAGAACCTTGCCAAACGAAACCTGTTTCTAGATAAAAAGAGGGAGAGTTTAAAGTTCTGGAATGAATCCTCAATCTTCTTATAAGCTCCAACAGAAACAATAGAACTGAAAAGATCATGAGGATAGTGCATGTGCAAGCCAAACTAGCCAAAAAAATAAAAAAAGGAACCAAATATATTCTAGGAAGGAAAAACTCTGCCACATTCTCTTAGTACACAAAACTACCTCTCTGATCTTATATAAGGATTTATTCCCCTTCACGTATGTAAACCAAGAATCTTCCTGAAAAAGGGTTAGAACTAGTTTTCTGTTTATACCATTAAGTTAACTTTATTTATCATTAGTTTTTTGGCCTAGGATTTACATCTAATGCCCTCACTTTCCATAGTTTGCAAATAACTTTTGTAGCACTGAGTTGGACCTGTTAGCGATGATTCTATTTCTGCTATAGTTGAATATTAAATGCTTTTGTTTGGAGGGGAATTGACTGTTTGGTGAAATAAGACCTCAATTAGCATTCTTTCTAGTACAGTTTCAGATCACCAGTTTCCATGTGAGTGTCTTCAATACATATATTTTAGTTTTCTGATTCATCTAGAAGCATGATACTGTCCAGTACTGGTCCCATCAGGCCTGAAACATATCGGGTACGGAAACTGGTACTGGTACTCTCTGGGTACTCTGTGGGTATGTATCCACAGGCCCTGGGTATGTACTGGGTATGGAAAATGTACCCGGGACGTACCCAGGGCCTGTGGGTACGTACCCACAGCGTACCCACACGTTTATTTTTTAAGTGCAAAAAAATAAATAAAACTTGAGGGCTTTGACTGGAATTGAACCTTGGAAAGTTTGTGTGAGATTCAATATTGCCAATAGGCTCCGAAGGGTCAAGAGAGATGAAAAGGACTTCATTTGGTTGACTTACTATTTGGGGGCTTTCTTGTTGCTCCTCATGGGTCCTTTATTCTTCAGTCAATTTGGAAGGCATGGGAACAAGTGAAGCACTTGGTGGTTGGGCAGCCTATCTTCTCTTCCTTTGACACTAGGTGCCAAGCCTACAAATTGATTTTGTCGAATCTGAAATATAATGACAAGATCCTTGCCTTGACAAGAGGCTGCTCTGCCCTCCTTTGGTTTGAGAAAGGAATTAAAATATTTCATGACTTGTACAGATTTGGGAAGTGGATGGAATGGACAGACCTTAAAGCTTTCTATAAGCTTCCTCAATCTCAGTTCAGAATGTATACAATGCTCAGAAATGCTTTCACAGCTCCCTCTACTGGACTAATTATGGAGGATGAGAATGACTTTTGGGATACTATGAGGTGGCTCAAAGGCCCCCTCTCCAAGAGGCTACCTCCAAACAACTCTATGAAAAGATTGCCTTCTCCCCAAACCTTTCCCTGGGCCTTAACAATAAGTGGAATGTTTGTGAGCCCATTAGTAGATGGACTCATAGATTTAATGTTTTGTGGTCTTCTTGTATTCAGTCAAAGAAATCTTGCTTTAGATGGCTTCTAATTCATAATAAGCTTGTTGTTGGCTTCTAATATTTTATAGGTTGCTGAGACTATAAGCTTGTTGTTTTCTTTAAATTTTTATATATATTTATATTTTTACTTTTTAAAAATATATAGATTGGGTTTTTAACAGTGGTAATAGAGATGCAGAATTCAGTTTTTCAATTCAGAATTTAGTTGCAGAGTTTTCCAATCTATAACTGCATTTTTTTGTCAGAAACATAACACTCAGCAGCAAAACTCCTTGAATTGAAACATAATAAAATATAGGTAAGTTTCACTCAAAAGTTCATTTTTAAATTTCAAATTCATTTCATAAGAGTTGACCTCAAAGACGTCCAAAGATACACATGTTTGTGCCACCATATGCTCTAAATATTAAAATGTAATTTCTTTATGGTGTAAACTCTTGGTCAGAGTTGAAATCTGCTCACAAGGTCATCAATAATGTTAAAATTCTTGTCTTATTTGCCTTCGACCAGTTGTCTGCTTGTTGATTGACCTGCTGAGTGATATAAGGCTGATGAACCATTTGGTGTGAAATCCTAGTTTTGTGTTCCTGCCCGTGGTTGGGACATAGACAAATAAAGAAGATCATGGTGCCTAGAATGAGAGGAAATGTGTTGCCCTAGTAGTAGTATGCAATGGCGACTGCTGTGTCACTGATGTGCCCTCTTCTGTGTGTGAATTGGCTTTATTCAAAGGGCACTTAAAGCCTTTGACATTTGTGTCAGGCTGAAAGGAAATGATAAACCTGGTAACTCAAGGTGTGCCTCGAGGGATCCTATGCTTAAAATCGACAATATATCAAACAAAAAGAGCTAACATTTGTTGTAGGCGCAAAGGAGGTCCCTCTATGTTCCCACTCTTGAAAGTGACAACCTCTTGAAGATTAAGGGCCAGGCACCTCCAATTAGAGCAGTAAATAGAGAGCCACTTGATCCCTGTAGAGGTGGCAATGCGTCCCTCATTTCTCATAGTAGACAATATATTTACCTAAAAATAAAGCGCTCTTTATTCTCTACATAGAGGGAATAGAGACGTCAGATCCTCTCACTACATAGGATGGCACTCTATATCAACTCAGCACGTAAGTGCACACCCTCAATTGATGTAGGGGGATCCTCTAACCATGTGACCAATGATGCTTGAGATAGCCAAGTGCAATGATGGTGCCATCCAAAATCTTTAAGAAATGCTCTACATGGAAAGCCAACGTGGGGTTGAGGGTCCACAATGGAGAGGTCTATGAGATTTGTTGGTATACAGCCACTCTGACAACTCTATTGACCACCTCTTTTGAGGGAAGAAGGCAAAGGGGCATCGAAGGAGTATCTAAATGTAGGCATGTTGTCGTCTAGTGAGTGAAACTGTGAAACCTAAAGAAACAACCCTCTATAAAAATCAAAGTTCTTAATATAGGTATCTCTTACTACCTGATCTCTAGTCATCCATGGATTTGAGTTTTTAATATAAAAGTCCGTTAAAGGTACCATTGAGGTGAAGAGGCTGGGCAGCTAACTCAACTTGGACATTGCATTGAGGAACTGTTTGTTTGCAATGGAGCATATGCTGAAGCATGATAGTTTGAACCCTTTCAGTGTGAGCCTAGTCAATATATTGCATACGAGGGCCCCAAACCTTTTATGCATAGAGAATTGTAGGCTAAATGACAATGTTGAAGAGGCATATCTTCGCAAGGATATCTTGGAAATATATATGAAAGCATTTTTGCTCCAAGACACAGAATGAAGCATATTCCTTTCAAAGATGTGACCAAGAGGCAGGCTTTAGACTAGAAGACAGGTCATTAAAACTGAACTCACAAGTACAAGTATTAATGAAACCAGGAAAGAGCATCTCTGGAGGATTTGATCATCTTGACCTTAACGATGATGAAGAATTTCTTCCTAACAACAGTGTATTTTCTTGTGATGATGACTAGAGACCAAATTATGGTCCAATGACCTATATTATATATATGGTCATTTTTAATTTCTCACTCTCCTAACCACACAAGGATCTGAATCATAGGCGATATCAGGAGGATATCCCTCTAAACGTTTAGAATCTGGATGTGCTATATGTGGAAGCAGTATTATACAATGGCTCAAAATGATAAACAATACTGAAAGAGTGATACATAGGAAGGATAACAGATCTGGAACAAAAACTATATTAATTTGTGCTAGCTGTACAGGACATACTCTCGAAGGGGATGTATGCATGTCTATCTTCCACTAGCTACCTTTATGCTTTGATATCTAACTAATACGTATACACACACACAAGATGTTAGAAAGGCTAAAGATCATTATGGAAGATGAAAGGGTTGCTTTCCTTATGGCTCTTAATCTTCTGGGCTTAGGTTGTACAGTTTCAGAATGACAGAATGTAATGGTCAGATCTGACCCTCGAGTCATATGGGGGCTCCAACTGTGCCAACACTCAGTGGTATTGTGCATTACAAGTGGACCTTAGCGGTTTGGTTTGCAGATGTCTAGGACCTTGACACAGCACAACTTACGATCTTCCAAAATTTCCTTGTGCCACTGGAAACGTGTGTGAGATCTAGTTGAGATGGATTGATGATCTTGGAAATACCACAGACCTCTTTGGTGGTTTAGAAGTACCACAGAACATAACACATGAACCATCATTACTGCAGGCCATGAAAATAGGCTTGGTGGTACTTCTGGAATTTTATATGGATAGTCCACCCAAATCACACATCATGCATAATTTCATCATTATAGCATCCATTGGCCTCCATCAATGCCAACCTCTTATTTTGTACCTATGGCTCCTTTGTGTTTAGAAGTGGCTCCTTGGATTGTTACCATAGCTTCTTTGTCATGCATTATGGCTCCTTTGACTCTGATTTTGGCTTCGCTGCTGCCTCTCGCTTCCTTCACAATGTTTGTTTTGGCTATCTACCATATCCCCGCTATCTTCAACTATGACTCCTTTGACTCTAACTACAACTACAGCCTCTTTCATTTGGAGAGTTAAGTGTCCTCATTACGGCATTCTCTTCTAAGCATTGTTAGTTACTATATCGTCACCTTCAAAGACTTATTATGCTATTCACAGGACATTGTTAGCAATAGTCATTTTTAAAATTTTAACTAATCCTATGTCCCAACTTACGAAGCATAATATCTTAAACTATAGTATTATTGTATTTACCACCAAAAACTATTAATTGTATTTACTGAGTGAGGTGGTTATGAAGGACTCAAACACGCAGTATTCTTTTTCCCTGCCTAAACACCTGTTTAGCACAACCCTCAGGTATGTTAGTAGGTTAATATTAGTACCACTAATATATTTAATTTTGTTGAAACAGGGTTATCTGAAGTGCCAGCAGACAAACTTGAAGCTATGGAGAAAGTGTGCAATATTAGAGTGGTTCCATATTCGCTAGTACTTGGATACACCTACTGGACGGCTGGTAAGTTGACCAGCAGTTTGCCATGATTGTTTTATGCATGTTTACACCTTAATTTTGTAGATACCATCATTAGGATTTTCTATCTCAAACAATGACATAGCCTGTGGGCTCAGTATTTCTCTTGAGATTTTGCTTTGTCAATATTGCAAAAGTGAGCAGATTACTTTTGATTAGGACTGATAATGTTTTTAATAATTGCCAAAGTTAGAGACCCAGGATGAGCCTTAGGACTGATAATTATTGTTTGATTTTAATAATTGCACACAATCTTAAAAAACTGTATACCATGTTCAAAAGTTGTGATGAAAAACATAATTTATTGGAGTTGCCGAAAAAATTATTTCCTGCTAGGCTACTTTTAAATTTATTGTTTGATTTTCAGCATAAACCAATAATTGATTACATCTGATGATATTATCTTATATATAAAATGGATATGAAAATGTAAAAAGCGCTGGAAAAATTCCATGGATTAGAGCTTTATTTGGCTTTCCACCTGGTGTCCCATTTTAAGAAATTTAGTTTCTACTAAAATAATACACTGTAGCTCTCCTTCAAGCTCATTCTTATTTGGCTTTCCCCTGGTGTCCCATTTTAAGAAATTTAGTTTCTACTAAAATAATACACTGTAGCTCTCCTTCAAGCTCATTCTTAGTCAAGCGAGACAAGCCAGTTCATATAAAGAATATCTTACAAATTGGAGGCTGAAGCCATTGTAATCAGATTTTATTAGAACTGGAGAAAGGGGAGGGGCCTTTCCAAGCCACAAAAGTTTCAGTGTTTAAATTCAGGTACCTATAATGGTCCTAAAATATTACTTCCATTACCAGTATTCATACAAGGGAACACACTCTAGGAAAGGTGAACAATCAGATCTATAAAGGCTCCTACCACTACAAAACTGAGACGAGTTTCTGCAAAAATAGATTAATGTGCGTATAATCTGCAAAGATGCAGCATTTGTATCAGTAGATTGAAACAACACTAGACAATAGAAAGAAGAGGGATCAATACTATGTTCATATTATGCTCATGTCTGCATTGCATTTATACTGTTCATCATCAACTAAATCATATAATGGTCAAGTACATCCCGAATGTGAACAGACTCATAATTATTATAACCATGTATATTATGACTGTTGCATACATTTCGGTACCCACCCTTGATGGTTATAGTGACTACACCAAGCTTAAATTTAAACTTGATGAATTTGTTAGGTCCATGAAGATGTCAGTTGTCAGCTCACGAGTTGCACAATATTGCAACTCAATTTCTCTTTCAACTAGCAGTCCAATGAAATGAAAGTGTATTTTGACATGTTTGGTGTGCGCTTGGAATGCAATATTTTAAAAAATCTTAAGCACCCTTTGATTATCACAATGAAGAAGAGTTTCTTTCTCTTGAGCCACCTGCAAATCAGCAAGTAAGCTCCTCTATAGCGTAGTTACTGTAGTAAATAGAAACAATAGATGCACAACTGAACCAAAATAAATTATACATAGAGGAATAGAAGAGAAACCAATACTTAATTCATATACTTATGTAGAATGCATAAAGGGGAGGGAAGGAGGAAGGCAGGAGGGGTCATTGCAACAGGAAATCAGATTATACCAAAACTTCTTTATGTAAAAATGGTGTCCACATATGCCCCGAGATTTGTTGGTGCCCCATACAACATTCAAGAACTAATTGGATGTGGTGTGGCATTTGCAGCTCCGGGGATAGCTTTAATAGTGGCTGAATCAAGCAGTTGGGAAGGCTGTACAAATGGATGACCTGCTAGGGAATTGGTTGGCTTTAGAGATATATACACCAAGGTCTTTAGTCGCTTTAACTCACTTCCCCTCCACCCGAGTTCACTATTATTCCTCTTTAGATCACCTTTAACCCTTGAATCTGCTTCTTTGAATCTCTTGGCTACCCCATAGGCCTTCTCCAATTGTGCTTTGAGGTCTAATTATCTGTTAGCAACGCTGCCTCAACCTATTGTTTTGCTGCCTTCTCTATTGAAATTTGTTTATGAAGATGAGCTACAATTTCGTTTTGTTTCTTTTATTTATTTGTGATGATGATTTGCAACTTTGTTTTGTTTCTTCAAATTTACAGTAACTTCCTTATGCTTGTTTTTCATTTTGAGGAGATTAAACTCATACAAGTGCATCATTGGTTTCACTATAAACAACCTTTCAACGTGTTGTCCAACCTCGTAAGTCTTCTCACCTATTATTTCTTTGCCATCATCTTTTGTTTCTCTTGAACCCGTTTTGTTTTCTATGCCAACAAAACACAATGTATCCATTTCTTGTAATGCTTTGCACCAATAATATCTTTGGTTGGCTTCTCCTCAACAAGCTTGGCCTTGATGAAATGTTGTTGACACTTTGTTTTCGTATTGTATAACTTGTCCATGGTGAGCTGCATGATAAAATGGATTGGTTTGGTGGATGTCGCTCGACAGGTCCTTTCTTTAATTTGAGAATCGCATTCTTATCTCACTCAGCAACATAATCATCTTGTAAGTGCAGCTCCCTTCCCATTTGAAAAAATGTGTACATGTTGGGAATCTCTTCCATCAGCTTCTTTGTTTGGTCTTGCCAACCCAAATTCATCTGCATTGTCCATTTTGTTTTGGGACTCGTTGAAAATATGCCTCAAATGTCTATGGCATCTCAATATATGTGCCAAATTCTCATATGGCTTTCCCTATTCGTCTTAGTATTAGCCACCCAATCAATGTCCTTATCATCTTCTTCAGCCTCATCTAGGTCGAGGACATCCTTAGTCATGGACTCAAGGTCATCCTTTGCATTTATATCCTTTGTATTACTAGTATCATTTGAATATCTTGACCCATCTATATATACTTCAATTTATCAACATCCTCCTCGCCCTCATCATCTACTTGTGTTTCCGGCACCCCTTCCTCTTCCACTTGGCCACATAGAGACTATCAAGGTCAAGAGGGTTGGGAGTAGGCAATTCATCCGGCAATGGAGTTAGTGTGTTGGTGAGGGGTGGCTTAGGTATAATGGTCGATTTAAGTTAACCACCCGAAGTATCAAACTAATTCAAATCATTACTTTCAAAATAAAGGGATTGACTTCCTCATGATGTAGCTACAAAGGTCACTACAAACTCAAAAACAATGTTACTCGAGTTATAGGTGCAGAAACATGTACAAACAATGGATCAAGATGGCATGCGAAATTTCACAATCTAAATAAGAATGCTCACAAGAGGTGATGTAGCTTGAGGAGGCTGATTTAATGGGTATATATAAGTGGTTGATGGTGGATTTGGCACTTCCATTGCTCAATCTTGTTGGAGCTATAATGATGCAAGTTTAGGTCCTCCTAAGTTTGGGAGCTATAATTGCTTTCACACTCATCAACTGGCAAGGAATCATTGTCTTATTCTTTCATATATAAAAGGGGCAAGATTTGTCCTTTTTCCATGAAGACTTCTTTGATCCGATGTACTTTCCATCTAAGCACTCTTGACAGACATCGATCGTAAGAGGGATTCAGAACCAAGTCCTTCCAAAAGGTTTCTTTGCATATGTTTGTTCAGCCAACATTAGACTACTCGTGTAAAGTCATAAAATCCCTTACTCTAGAGGTAGCATAGATTTTTCTTGCGTAGATTGCAGCCCAATTACAGACTTTGTTTTTTGCAAGTCCATCTTATAGTTGACCAAACAAATGGGTATATCCATGGAACGGGTCTTGCTGACCCAACCAGGCAGTGATCAAATGTAATAAACACTATCACTCCTTGTTGGTGAAAATGCTTTTGTCAAACCTTTGTTAGTGTGTTTTAGTAGCTTTTGCTTTTCTTTTGGGGTCAACTTCAGCTAGCGATACTTGTTGCTGGCTTTTTCTTTTCTTGCAAGCTGTACATCTTGTTCTTTAGTTTGGTGACTACATTACCATCCACTAGAACTTCAAATGCTTTGCGCTTTGCAGATATCTACAGGCTCAAAGGATAAAATAAAACTCACCACACCCAATAATATTGAAGATCTCCTTCTCCCTTGGATACAATTCTTCTCAATTGCACCTGAGGTTGTATAAAAAGTTTGTTTTGGAATATAGGCATTTGCAAAATCATATCAACTTTTTCCCTTCTCAAGGGTGTCTTCAATTTATGGTTGGTTGGAGAATT
This sequence comes from Taxus wallichiana var. yunnanensis, assembly GCA_018340775.1. Taxonomy (NCBI): domain Eukaryota; kingdom Viridiplantae; phylum Streptophyta; class Pinopsida; order Cupressales; family Taxaceae; genus Taxus; species Taxus wallichiana. The sequence goes on from CM031241.1 coordinate 247,435,417, forward strand.
GTCTATCAATCTTTGTAGTCATCTCCATTGAGGGTGTGCCAAGTCAAATTCAAGGAGAGTGTGGGACTTTTGTTACTTCCGCTATCATAGCTGATTACATTAACTTCTTTAGCTTCTTCTTCCTGAACATGTCCATGGCGCATTAATCTTTAACTGGTATCCCGGAGATTGCTTCCCCTAATCTCCATCGCCGTTTCAAATCATTAATTGGAGATAACATGAAAGCTCAGATAATCCCCAAATTGGTGTTGGGTTATGCATCGCAATTAATAATCTAATTGAAATAGAGGACAAGAGTTTGAAAGGAGTGAAAGTAGTTGCTGGTGTGCTACAACCTTCTATACTCACCTTTCATGAAAAATTTGAATTGCCAAGAAAGACTTAGGAGTCAAAAGGGCTATAACACGCAATGGATCACATGTTTGTTTACCATGGATCACATGTTTGTTTACCATACACATGAGCATGTAGTGGTCAACATAGAAGACAACTATTTACCGACAAGTAATAGAAGGCCTCCCTCTCTGTTGTGTTGCAGTTGGTGCTGTAATAGATTGAGTCTCCAACCTGTGACTTCCCTCATAAACCACTGTGTAGCTAGTTGCATAATTTGAGGTGTTGACGTGCACATGGAACTCCATCTTTAAGTTTAAATATTTCTAAATCAGGGCACCGATCAAACAAACCTTCCAACATATGCAATGTTTGTTGTTGCATTTTGACCACTCAAATAGTACTCCTCCTAGTCAGCGAGTCCAAAGGGTTTGCCAAGTTAAGTTATTGATGAACTGCCCACAATAAAGGTTATATTCTAGTTCACAACCAAGCTAGACACTAATTTGGCATATAAGACCTCTATTGTGTAAGTCCACTAGGGGATTTCTTTTCATTTACATTATAGTGATCATATATTGTACCCATGGGTTTTATCGCATGACCTCACATGGCCTAGGAAGTATTGTACTACTGTCGTTTCTTTTTGTGCCTTTGTTTGGTCTACTACACCAATTTCAGCTGATTTTGTTTCTATTCCAACTTGATAGATTACATGCCCCAACAACTCCCCTTGTGGGACTGTATATAGCGGTCAAAGAAGAGATTTGCCTTGTGGCATAGCTTATGCATTATGCCGATGTGGGGCTCATGTTAGATTATAGTACTTCAAAATGTGTCCATTAGGGTGCACGTGTGAAACTTGGGCGCACTTTAGGAGAGTGTACAGTCATAGAGAACAATAGTCCTATTCTTTACAGTCCTATTTTTGACTGTCCAGATTTAGTGATTGCTTTTATGTAGTTTGTTTTCCTGTTTTAGAATAGCAGCTCTTTATTTAGCAGTTTACTTTTGTAAAGTTTGACTGTCTACTTAAGGGCGCAAATCCCTAGGATAAAATTAGGTCAAGTGTTGATTTAATTTTGGATGGATTCAGGTTTAGGATCATGGCTATTTTTAGGGTCTCCTCTTCAGCTATAAAAGAAGGCCTAGGGTAGGTGTTTTATTCATTAAGTGTGAGTGGTTTTTCTAGTGTGTGTTCCGAAGCATTGAAGCTTTTGTTTTCTGATTAATAAGATAGTGATGTGGTATGGAGCAGATCTGAATATTTTTAGTTAAGTGTTTCTCTATTGTATGTGATTGTAGATTCTAGCATTTAAAGTTCAACAATTTTGATTGGCTTTCAATTTTGAGCTATCTAGTTGAGGGTTCTTTAAGATCAGAGTCTGCTTACCATGGTGTAGAGGAATTTTCAACATGGTATTAGAGCACAATTTCTAAAATCTTTTAGATTCTATGTATGGAGAGGCTAGTTGTCTGGAGTAGAGAGCTATCAGAGGATTTCGGTTTGGAAAATGCCCAAGGTTCAATGATTGAAGCAAAATTGTGTCAATAATCGACACATGGACCTGTGAAGGGTTGTGGGGTGTGAAACCCTAGTTGATCCAGTGATTGTAGATTGAAGCTTGTTCGAACAGTTGTAGCAATGGCAACTCCCAGTATGCGAGAGAGTCACTTGTTGGAGGGATCCTCTAACTATGTGCCGTGGAAGTTAAGATTGTAGAATATCTTGGAAGAAATAAAATTATGGTACCTTGTGGAGAAGGTTGCCCTTCTTGTAGATCACAAAGGTATGGCAGAGTACAACAAGAAGGCATCAAAGGTGAAGCAAATCCTATTGGATTCAGTGAAGGACCATTCGATCGCTCATATCACCATCAAGAAGGGTGACAAGGAGATGCATGATTCCTTCGGAACTTTATACTGTATCCAAGGTGACGCTTCTGAGCGCTACATGAGTAAGACAGATACGGGGCAAGCTATTTGATAAAGCTAACATACCTTAGGGATTATATTGGTGCATTTGGTGATGAAGTCAAAGATGTTGAGTTAGTTTATATTTTTCTGAATGGCTTCGGTCACTATGGCACGACTTTGTTAAGGTTAGTTGTGGTTGGGAGAAGTTACCTAACTTCGAGCAGTTTGGGGGTGCTTTCACTGGAGAAGAGACGAGACTATGACAAGTCTCAAACAATTTTAAGGATAATGTTCTAGACCAGGCCCTCATTGGGAAGGTGAGGAAGGGAGGAAAGAAAGGATTCAGGAACAGTCAAAAGAAAAAGAAGACTCATGAGATTCTAATCACTAACAAAGGATTTGAGTCATATCAAGTGCTTTGATTGCAATAAGCATGGCCCCTATGTTTCCTAGTATCCAAAGAAGAAAAAGGGAAAGACAAACAACAACAATAGAAACAGTTTGTAGAAAGTGTGAAAGCTTCAGGAGCAGACGAGTTGACTGCCAGTCTTAACACAACCGTTGCCGTGGTGTTGTGCCTTTCCAACAACGTACCGACATGTAGGAGGAGCTTGGTGATAATGCCAAATACCCAGTGACTGGGATAGGGTCTATTTCATTCTGCATGCCAACAGGAGAAGGTGTGGAGCTACATGAGCTGTATATTCTTGGTACAACTAAGAAGCTCCTTTCAGTTTCTTGTTCAACAAATTTGAAGCGTAGGACTGAGTTTGATGACTAGCAAGTAATCATCATGAAACATAGTTTCGAGCTTGGTTAAGTCTTGGCCAATGGAGTTCAAGAGGGTTGTTGGCAGATCTGGTGAAGCAGAGAATTTTGGCAATCAACAACGATAATTTGTGCAAGTTTTGACATAAAAGATTTGGGCACCTGAACTATGGATTGTTTCCTCTTCTAAAGGATATGGTGGTTGGTTTCTCTAACTTCAAGGAAGAGAAGAGGGGATTGCAAGGGATGTGCACTCAACAAGCATGCCAAGGCCTCTTTTTCGAGTGGTGAGCACAAGTCAAGGGGGATTCTAGATCTGATTCATTAAGACGTCCATGGACCTATGTCATCAACCTCATTGATAGTTAATCTGTACGTTGTGACTTTCATTCACGATTCTTCTAGAAAGAACTAGATGTATTTTATGAAGACCAAAGATGAGTTCTTCGACAGTTTCAAGGAGTTCAAAGCCCTTATTGAGGACTAGACACATAGCAAGATCAAGGTACTGAATTAGACAATGGAGGGGAGTATGCCTCCAATGACTTTGATTCCTTTTGCAGAGAAGCAAGGATCAAGAGGGTGCTTATTATACTGTACCACGTGCAACCAAATTGGGTCATAAAGAAAGAACATGTCCATAGTAGAAACTGTTAAGTCTCTGGTTCATGACTTAGATATGCATATGTTTCTTTGGGTAGAAGCTTGTAGTGCTGCAACCTACATATTGCAAGTGTCCTCACAGAGTTTTGAAGGACAAGACTCAGAGGAAGCATTTATCGGGAGAAATTGGACGTTTCTTTGTTTGAGAGTCCAATTTTCATTGAGGAGAGGAGAAGATGAAGCTTGAACCCTCTAGTTTGAAGGGTATTCTAATTGGCTATAGTGAGACCTCTAAGGCTTACAAGATCTATGTTCCATCTTAGAGGAAGGTAGTATTGAGATGGGATGTGAAGGTGGATGAGGATGCATTGGTCTTCCGTGGCCCAAGAGCTTCCAACATAAGTTGAGGAGACAACACTTGTTGCCCCAAGTGTTGATCCACAGGTTTTAGGGAGTATAGGTTTTGATTAGGCATGTTCGATATAGGTACAAAAACGTCTTTACCTCTTAACAAAACCAAGAAGCTTAAATGTCTTAAACGGACATCGTAAGAGGCAAAGCAAAGTAAGTTGGTGCTTCAAAGACTTCTTTTTCTACCGAGAACCCTTCTAGGAAGTTTCCTAGTTATGTTGCATTGATGTCTTCCATCATTGATGTAGAGCCTTCTAGTTATGAGGAGGTAACAAGTATGGCAAGATGCCATGATGGAGTACAACTCCATGAAGAATGACGTGTGCGAGATAGTGTCGAGTCCAAGGGGGAAATCAATGGTGAATTCTAGGTGGTTGTACAAGGTGAAGCATGCAGCTGATGGAAACGTAGAAAAGTACAAGGTCGGTTTATAGCTAGGGGATTCTCTCGGAGAGAGGGATTTGACTGTGAGGAGACCTTTGCTCCAGTTGCTAGGCATGCTTCTATCGTGATCATTATATATCTAGAAACTATTTCTGGTTGACAACTACATCAGATGGATGTTAAGACATCCTTTTTGAATGGACTGATTGAGGAAGAAGTGTAAGCTAATCATTCGAGAGGATTTGAGGTGCTTGGCCAAGAGACCCATGCTAAGTCACCGATTCGTGTTTGACAAGGATAAAATTCAAACGAGTTTGCCAACTAATTAAATTTGGGAAAAAAATTGACAAAAAATTCAAATGCAATCACGTTTCAAAATAAATAATAATTATAAAATAAGAATATTAAAAACACCAAACTTATTAAATGTAATTAAACACTAAGGAAATGTAATTAAAAAATTAAAACATTTTAAAATATGATAAAAATTAAATAATGCACAAAATTTAATAATCTAATTAAATTGTTCGTAAAAGCCTTTAACATAACCTAGAACTAATACAATTAAATTGCTAGTAAAAAGCTTCAATCTAACATAAATTCAACGAGTTAAAAAAATAACATAGAACTAAATACTAATGGTATATACTTAACTAATTATAAACTAACATAATAACTACTCACTAACTTTTAATAACTTTAATGTCTTGGACAATCCTCTTTAATGAACCCTTACACCATTGGGACACAAACGAACTTGTAGATTTGGCATGATGATGGAATGCAAGCTTAAATGACATAATCCAAAAAAATAGCGTGAACCAGTGAAAGGTTTTCCTATTCACGCTTGTATTTATAATTTATTGCAAAAAGAAAAGAAAAAATAAAAACGTGACAAAGATACCCTAGATAGCATCGTGTAGATTTTTGTGGCAATGTGAAGAACATACTTGTTTGTGGCGTGTTGGCCTCCACAAATGATCTGCTTGTTTGATTTTGTAAGGTTAAACGAGTTGCTTGTGATTCAAAGACAAAATTAAATGATTTAAAAGGGTTCCCATAAAAAAATGAAAAATGCAAACCTTACGAATTTAACCTCAAATTTCAATGCATTTTATCTCGTTGTCATGAGATTTGTTGAATTTTTGAATTTCTTGAATGAAATTTGGCAAATTCTGTCACTTAGGACCCATGTGTCTAGGTTGAAGATAACGCTTTATGAGTTGAAGCAGGCACCCTGTGTTTGGTACTCTAGTGATGAGAATTTGTTAGGTTTGGGCTTCACCAAAACAAGTGTAGATCCCGATCTGTATTATTTATTTGATGGATCTGATTTGTTGTTTTTGGTCATGTATGTAGATGATTTGATACTTATAGGGAGTTCAAAGAAGCTCATTGCAGGGTGCAAGGAAGAGTTGGCTAGAGAATTTGACATGAGGAAATTGGAGCGATGCATTATTTCTTGGGTCTAGAGGTATGGAGGAGAGAAAATACATAGTTGATATTTTGAAGAGGTTCTAAATGATGGATTGCAAACCCATTGCCACTCCTATGATACTGAATTTGAAGTTACATGCTGACTTGGATTCAGATTTGGTAGATCCTTTGGTGTATAGGCAGTTGATTGGGTCCTTGATATATCTAGTTAATACCAGACCATACATATGTTTTGCAGTGAACACTTTGAGTCAATTCATGGTTGAGGTGAGGTAGATACACTGGGTTGTTGTGAAGCATGTATTTCAATGCTTGAAGGGCACATCACATTTTGGTTTGAGATATGCAGGGGATGATGAGTTGATGCTGCATGGATTTGTTGATTTTGATTAGGCAGGAGATGCAAGTGACATGAAGAGTACTTTAGGATGTTGCTTTAGTTTGGGTTCAGGAGTCATATCTTGGTTCAGCAGGAAGCAAACTTCAATGGCATTGAGTTCAACAAAAGGAGAATACAAAGTAGCCAATGCTGCTAGTTATGATGTCATATATGGATTTGTAAGTTGTAGAGACGATAGGTGAGAAAATGGAGCCTTTAGTCATTAACCATGACAATTAATGGTATCAAATTGTTTGAGAATCCAATATTTCATAACAGGTCGGAGTACACTGACATCCAAACATCACTTTCTTAGAGACAAAGTTTAGATAGGCACTTATAGATCTTCAGCAGTCAAGATCTCCAAGCCAATCAGAATCCACGAAACCATGTAGACTTCAATGTCTTTCTTTCACCAAGATTTCCCTAATAGCATATTGCATAGTCATAAGTCCCATGCAGATAGCTGAAGATTGTCTTCATTGCAATCCAATGTTCCTTACCTGGTTTGGACATAAATCTACTCACAACTCCCACTGCACGAGCAATGTCAAGTCTGATACAAACCATTGCATACATCAGCCTTCCAACAATACTAGCATAAGGTACTTGAGACATGTCTTCAATTCCTCACGTCTTGTGACACTATTCTGTAGATAGTTTTTGACCAACCGGAAAAGGAGTGCTCGCAGGTTACTTTCCCCCATCTTAATCCTCTGTAATATAATCTCTGCATTATTTCTTTGATTTAGCCTCAATTTCTTGTTTTCTTAGATCTGTTTTAATTTCCACAACCTCACCTAGTACCTTCAGATAAAACTGAGATAGTAACAAGACTTGACGACTGATAATTTCCTTCTTATTACCATTCAAAAACATATCATCCGCATACAATACTATGATGAGAAAACAATCTCTTTCCTAATAAAAATACACATAGAGATTAGCTTTGCTTTGTACAAGCCCAAGTCCCAACACATATCTTATGATTTTCTGTTTCCACATTTTTAGTGATTGCTTCAAGCTGTAAAGAGACTTATTTAACCTACCCACCAAGTCCTTTATTTTCATCTTAAACATTATGGCTGCACCATATAGATTTCTTCCTCAAGCTCACCATGTAAAAATGCTGTCATTACATTCATCTTTTCTATCTCATGATCAAAAGCATCAAGAGTAGCCAAAACGAAATCTAATTGAATTAAGCTTAGCAACATGAGATAAAAGAGCAGTAAAAATTCTCACCAAAAATCAATTCCCTCTACTTGAGATAATCACTTTGCTACCAAGTGAGCTTTATATTTATCCATTTTTCCTTCAGCGTTATACTACTGCTGGAATACCCATTTGCAGCCAACAGGTTTCTTATTAGGAGGAAATTTGATCGAGTCCCATGTCTGATTTTATCTATGGACTGCATTTCTTCCTCCATGGCTTTTTTTCAAGACTTATTTTCATTTGATCCAAATGCCTCTTTCATGCTGTTGGAGTCTTCATCAGTAATTGACATAGCTGATAACATAAATCAAGTGGATTGTACCTTTTTAGTTTCCTTCTTATTCGTTTTGATCTCCTCAAGATTGGGTCACTGGAGTCACTTGTTCTTCATCTTTTGGTTCCTCCTCTGCTTCATTTGAATCTTTCTCTTGCAACTCTCTCTGTAGTTCATCATCTATAGTTGCAAATTCAGACACATATTCTCACTGTCTAGTTCAACATGAACCTTTTCAAGGTCTTCCTTTGGTTGCGGTTTCTATTTTGGAATCCCCTTAACCTCTCCGAAGATTACATTACTGCTGTAAATAGTCTTTTGTGTTTATGAGTTCTAGAGTTTATATCATTTTACATGCATGTGAGCTGGAAGCTGCCAAGAATAAATCTCCCGAGTCTTCACTAGAGGGCTTCATATATGTAGATGTAGCATTGTCGGATGACTTACCCTTTTAAAAAATTTAGAGCTACATTCCTTCTTGATATTTCTTGTTTTACCACATTACAACATTTCCTTTTGTTTTGTTGTAGTCTTAGATTTACCTCTAGACATTGATTGTACTGACTTATGTTTTCTTCACTCTTAGGGACGACCCCTTATAGACAAGGCATCCTTCGTTTGATAACCCTCAAAAAATTTGCACCTCATCTCTTCTGATAATAAGGCTCTACTATATCAGATATATTCTTAATCTTGATTCTCTGTCATGATTATTTCTTCTGCTTTTTTGTTGTATGATGCTCAAGCTTGGACCAATAGCTTTCAGGCTTGGCACAGCTGAATATGTAATTTTGTGTTTTTCATAATATAATGTTCTGTTGTTGGTTTAAAAACATAAAATAAGTTTACTATATCTTCAACTTTCAATTTATATGTAGTACTTGTGACTGCCATAACTAAATTTTCCCAAGAGTCGGCTAAAGAATGAAGCAGAAAAATATACTTTTCTTCACCCACTTTAATTTTGACAGAAAGTAACTGTCTTACCACAATATTGAAGGCGTTCAAATGTTCAATCATAGAGTCACCATCAGTCATCCTCTGTGGATACAACTTCTTTTGGAGAAAAAGTTTATTTTCTAGAGATTTTATTTGATACAAAGTCCCCAACCTATCCCATAGTTGCTTAGTTGTGGCTTTTGTTGATACATTCAATAGGGTTGAATTTGAGAAACACAATCTGTTTGAACTGTCTTCCTATCAGTCTTTTCCCAGTCTTCGTTCTTCGTACCTGTAGATTGTATTCCTATTACCACAATTTACATATCTCTGTGTATAAAGAGGTCTTCCATCTTGAGCTTCCATAACTCAAAGTGTTGTCCATTAAATTTGTCGATCTCTATCTGTGTGTTTCCTGTCATTTTCCTTCACACACAGATTCTTACACATAACTCCCACTCAAGAAAAAGTTTATGTGAGGGAAAGAAACCCCAACTCTTCAAACAAAGTTAAAACCAAGTTCTGATACCAAATGAAGAGAAATGACCCAATAAATTTATATAACAATAGCAATATTGATAGATTCTGTAAACTTAAACTGAAATAGGAAAATGCATACCAACAAGATTACATTGTACACAAGATTTTGCATGGGAAAACCCTTCCGAAAAAACCTAGCACAGTAACCTTCCTTATTGTACTCACTCAACTGTTTACAATACAATAACATCCTTCAAAGTTTTGTTTTACCTAATCAGTATGCAAATACACACACACACATAGGCACATCAATAGGAAACCATCCAAGTGGTATTACAATACAATGGGTACCAAAACCATTGGTCAAGAATACAACCCATGGGTTCCCCCAAAAACATGAATTATCTATTCACCTAAACAATAACATGGGTTAGACCATCCATCTGAGCCCAAAAATACATTTCGAACCCATTACGCATGTACAGTCTAGACAAGTATAAATAGAGTGTAATTCAAGGAAAAGGTACAAATTACAATACATTTCCAACATATCTGAGTATTTTTTCAGTTAGTGTTTCTCCACTCTTTGTGATTGTAGATTTTTTATTTTACCTTTTAAAGTTCAGTAGTATTGATTGGCTTTCAGTTTTGATCAATCTAGTCAAGGGTTCTTTAAAATCAGAGTCTACTTAGCATAGTGCTGAGTTTTTTCAACAGGTCAGGACCATGAATGGACCAATCATCTAGGAAAACTTTGAGATTTTGTTAGGCCCATAGATAGACCAATCATCTAGGAAAACATATGCAAGTGTAATGCATAAGCTAAAAGTCATCTTTTTGTATGTCTAGATCTCACTCTCAAGATGAAGTTAGTCTTCATTCCGTCCTCTTCTGCGATGCTCATGTCTTGCCACATCCTCCAATATAGAATTAGTAAAGAGAATGAGGAACAGGTCCTTCATCGTAATAACAATATCCGGACTTTGGAAGTCGATACAATATGTCAAGCTGATTACAATGGGTGAATCTCTGAGTCAACATCTTTTTGATCTTTGCTTGTACTTTCTCACAGGGATCATGTGATATAGCTGACATTGGACATGTTGCATTGCTGGAATAAATTGGGTTCAACATGCATACAAGTCTAGTGCTGCCCCTTTCAAATTTCTATAGATCGATGCAAAAACATCCTCATTATTCATGAAAATTTGAAATGCCACAACCTACAGGATTGAGTCAGAATTCTCATTAGTGCTAACCATTTGTTGATTGTCCATCAACCTTTATAACTTCCACACAGAAAATGTATTCGTAGGCTCTCATTGACCTTCACATTAAGTCTTGGAGTGTTTGTGTTGTAGTGATTCAATGTATACGAGGTTTTCTAGCTACCATTGCATAGAATGTAAGTTTTATGTATACCTTAAATTCTACGTAGTTGACTCAGAGACCTTCAAATTACCAACCGCATATTCTATGAATTGTGGAGGGAGTGTCAACTGTGCTGAAGTAAAGGTGTCCGAGGTGGTAGCTTGAAAGCTTTAATCCATCCTTGAAGTTTCCTTTACCAAGTCAATATCTTCTATATCCATGCAGTTGTAGTTTGGTAAAATATCTCGTACTTTCCCATTTGCAATGGAGAAGATTGGTCTGACCTCTTTGTCTGCTGAACATTTTTGGAGTTCTTAAACTTTCTTTTCAGTTGGGTTGATGGTTGGTTTGTTGAGGTTGTCACTAGAGTTGGGAAGAATCAGACAACATTGTTTCCTCACTATCGGACTGTCTTGGAAGAATCAGACAACATTATTTTCACACTCAGAATGTTCCAAATGCTGGGGTTTATCACCTTATATTCCTTTTACTGCTTTCCTTCCCAATCTGAACAGGACCTGTCAACACAGTAACATGACCTGTGGACACAGGAACAGGCACAGCATGGATTATGGTGTGTTTTTGGGTGCACATAGAAGCAGTTGCAGTGCTTGGATAACACGTGGAAAGAAAATTCTCCACATTAATGAAAACTTATTGACAGGTCTTATGGACAACCTACTGGCTGGTGGAGTAAAGGCCTTGAGTATTGTCCAATTATAATGGGTACAGCAATTGAATGGCATCTCTCTTGCACAGATTTTCTGCACACATCCCTGATATCCTGCCTGACTTTTATTGACAAACTCTGACTAGTGAATGTTTATTTGGTCCTAGCTGAATAGCTTCAACAGCAGTCTGGCATCATCAGACACAGCAACCGTAATATCTGCATTCTCTTTGAAGATGGACAGCCCCGATGAAACAAATTGAATAGTAAAACAGAGTTTTGAAATTTTGTAACATTACCATTGTATAGTTTGTTTTTAGTGGTTTCTGTAGAATAAAGTGGCTACAATATACCTTAGGTTATATAGAACACATATTCTAATCCCTGAGACAAAGTCTTTATTATAGACGTGATAATAATTATGATTCTATGGCAAGGCAATTCCCTTTTGGACTTTATTTTCAAAGCATGCCATTTATTTTTTAATTTTTACAAATAAAGATATTTATTCGCTCGAATCTGGAATTACAGAGTACTTTCGATACTACAGATGCATGGTGACCGAGTTCCCAGCTGTGTTGAAACAAATTGATTAGTAAAGCAGGGGATTCAAATTTTGTAATAATAACATTTATAATTTGTTTTTAGTGGTTGCTGTAGAATAAATTGGCTACAAAATACCTCAGGTTAAATGAAACACATATTCTAATCCTTGAGACAAAGTCTTTATTATAGACGTGGACAATAATTATGATTCCAAGGAAACACAATTCCTAAATTTTTGTACTTAATAGGAATTCAGATCTTTGTACTCCTCCATATATCTTAAACTAATTGCCATTTATGCACTTTTCTGTTATATGCAGACCACATTCTGAAGGAAATCTTACCTCCTGGAATGGAAGTTCCTTCTTCATTTGAAACTATAGGTATGAAATCTAATTTCTCTCTTAGTAATGGTTAACTTCTAGTCCAGTTTGGCCAAAAGGTTATTGTTACATATTTCCTTTACATATTTGTACTAATTTAACACTAATTTCATTTCCTTCTTTCTCATGCTTTTATGTTTAAGGTCATATTTGAATGCCGTATCTCAATAACAATACTAATTTGCAGATCATCCTAAATTTCATGACCAAATGCATTTCTTTTACAGGTTGATAGAAGTAGGCTATATACTGAAGCAGACTTTTTTGTTTTTGCAGGACATATTGCTCATTTGAATATATGCGAGAACCTGCTTCCATACAAGCATGATATTGCAAAAGTTATTTTTGATGTACGTGTTGGGCATATGCACTATTTGTTTTAGTCTTCTTCTTTGGTTTTCTTTTCAGAATCCAAACCGCTAAGCACTGAGGTTTCATGAGGCTGGCCTGTGGTTCAGTATGTAGCTATTGGTCACAAAATCATACGATTGCCAAATACCACATTCTATTATGGACAAACAAAGGGGTGTTAAGCCAGGGCAAATATTAAATGCTTGGAATTTGGTCCTTGTTCCAACATTTTAAATGTATACATGAAGCGTTGTTTAAGCAACCTTTAGTTGCACAGCTCTTTATATCTTTTCATCTTTGATGATGTGCTTAAAATTTTCTAATTTTGCCTTGTTTGGACTTTGATCTTTTCCTATCATTGCTATGAAAAATTACCTAGAGAGGGGTAATCTTGATGAATGACATTGGATCTATGGGAAATTTCTAAATATTGTTTGTTTGAGATCAGAAGTATGCCACAAATCATAATGTTCAATGATAAACTTAAGTCCCTTTGTTTATTAAGTAACCAAAGTAGTTTCATATGCCAGCGTCCAGACCCCAAAGATGCAATCCATCAGTGCTGACAGTTGAATTTCAGTATATTTGGTGAATGGATTTGAGCCATTGTTGGTAATTTGTTTGAATAATTTCTATTTCGCACGTGAATCGAATCACTTGAATCTCTTTAAGTTGCTGACTGACATTTTACTAATGATCATAGTTATTTTCTGTGACTGCAGAAAAACCAGCCAAGGATAAAAACTGTTGTCAACAAGGTCGGGACCATTAGCAATGAGTTCCGCGTGCCAACCTTTGAAATTTTGGCAGGTGAAGGAAATTTGATCGCAGAGGTTAAGCAATATGGAGCCACATTCCGGCTGGATTATGGCCTGGTATACTGGAACTCAAGATTGGAACACGAACACAAGCGGCTGGTAATGCTGTTCCAGCCTGGACAAATCATCTGTGACATGTTTGCAGGTGTCGGGCCTTTTGCTATCCCTGCTGCACAAAGGGGTTGTGGTGTATATGCAAATGATTTGAATCCAAATTGTTCGAATTATTTGCGTATCAATGCAGAACAAAACAAGGTGAATGAAAAAATATCTGTATCTAATAAGGATGCAAGGGATTTTATACGACATTTGACATCAAAGGCAGATAATGAGCCCAAGAAGGAAGGGCATATTAAAGATTGTAAAACTGTAAATGTTCAGCATTTGGAAACCAGTGCCGTAGTAGAAGTATGTGATAGTATCAATACCAGCCATTCAGCAGGTGACATTTCTTTAATTTTCATGGAATGCTTGTGTTGTATCTGAAATTTAGTAGTAATATTTAAGCTCATCACAGTCAAGCTAACAGGCTTAGATTGTTGTTGCAGCAGAGTTGAAAAGTGGAAACAGGAGCGTCCATGGTGAGAAGAGTCCTCAGAGTATTGGAGCTTTGGTTGGAGATATGATTGTAGAACAAAGTATATGTTCCAAAGGAAATACTGAAGGTATATGCTTGACAAGCTTGGCAGATGTAAAAACATTGACCCTTTACTAGTGAAGCATTTTATTGCTTAGTTTCAAAAGCTAGAACATAACTTTGTTGACTGAAATTAAAGTTTCTCAATTGAACTCTGATGTTTATAAACCACATGTTGAAATATTGAGTGTTAATTACTAAATGTAGAAAGAGTTCAGGTGCTATCATATTTTTGAAGCGCCCATAAAGCATCTATAGGAGGATATTTGCATGATATCAGTTCACATTCGGTTTTGAATTTTCTAAACTAGGTTCTGCACCTTAATTTTTTAGTGAGATTTTACTAGTTTGTTTATCTGTTTTGGCATGGGACGAAGTATCATGCAACATACTGTTACAATTTGCTGATTGTACTAAAATTGTGTTACTGTTGTGAATGCTTGAGGTTATACAGACATTGTCAAAAATGAGTCTACAAAAGAAACAAAAGAAAGGAGAAGGAGCAGATGGGAACCACTGGCCTTGAAATATCAAAGGGAAAACCTTGGGAGCATATTGATCATGTAATCATGAACTTACCTGCTTCTGCACTGGAATTTCTTGGTAAGAATTATTACTATCGTGCATTTAATACCAGTTTTTTTAATTTTCTTTTGACATCCTAATTAGAGTACTCGTGCAAATCTTTTTCAGAAATTTGTTTTTTACTTGTTAAAACTACATATGGTTTGGTGCTTTCCGAAGGAAATCTTAAATTGGGCGGATATTCATAATACATATAGTTGTTAGACCTAGGATTTGCCATTTTTCGCTCAGATTATTATGGTATTGTACCATTGACTACATTTTGTATTTGATTAGAAACCCTTAGGTGAAACCTCCAGATGCTCCTAGATAAAGCTACATGTACAGAGGTTATGAATAAATTTGATATAAATCCTGATCCCAAACAGCAAGTGGGTTCTTTCCTGTTGTGTATTTTACATCTTAATGTCTTGGTATATTTGTTTTGGAAAAAACAAAGTGCCTTTATTGTAAAAAAGCCACATTTCCCTTTGAATTGAAAACGTGTTTTTCTATTTGGCTGAAATATGAATTGCATTATATTCTATCATGACACCTTATGAATGTTTCCTATATTTATACTCACAGATGTTAGTGACAGTTACAAAAAAACATACAAACACAAATAAAAGGGCATTTGAGTGCAAATAGGGACTTCTACAAGCCTAAAATGGGTGAAAGGAACTTAGGTTTAAAAAGCATATTGTAAATTATCTGGTCAGACTTTTAGATGTGACGTGTTTGGGATCACTTCCCCTTGTTCCCACAACATATGATGGGAAGAAATGACATTTTAGGGCTAGCTTGCTATGAAGCCATACTCACTTAAACTTCATGACTAAAGATTTTGATGATCAAAGTTTCAAACTAGCATTCCTTCTTGGTCCATTTCTTTACTTCCATCTAGAGGCTTGAGGGCCTAGTCTTTTTCAGGCTGAGTAGTCCTGTAGGAGAGAGTGCAGATTATTATTCTTCAACATTTCATTTTCTGCAAGTGGAGTAACCTGTTGGAGAGAGTGCATATTATTATTTTTCAACATGTCCTTTTCTGCAAGTGGGTCAAGGATAAGTTTGCAGCCCACCCTATGAATCTGAAAATTATCCTTTGCTGATTCTGATTTCACACAGGACGGGCATCTGTATTTGGCTCATTTCTTCCGTGGAGGAGTTTGCTTTGAACTGTTGAGTTTGATAGTGCAGTGATCATTTTTGACTTTGAGGCCTCGTGCTTGTGTGTGTTGAAGATCACGCAGACTGCATATAAGTGAAGTATGCCAGAAAAGCATGGTCTTCTCAAATAGATTTCTCAAGTAAAAAGATGCATGTGGCATTATAGAATTATATGTTGTATTGATTGTTTCTTGCATGTCTTGTGATCATATATGCAATATGGTCGTGCACAAATATGCATATACAATGTGGTGTCCCGATGCAGCCATAAGCGGGCTTCACTGAGAGGAAAAGTTCTATTCATGCAATATTTAGCAATTGACTGTTTTTGTTATGCTAATTTCTATGCAGCCATAAACAATATTGATAAGCTGAGCAACCGGTATATATTTCCCTAAATACCTTTTACCCTCATTATTACTACATAAAGGGAATAGTGTTCTTTTTCTTTAAATTTTTTAAAAATAGGAGAAATATATTTCCAGTTTTTATGCTTACAAACAAGCCAAGGTCCTTTGGCTTTGACCTGGTCATCAAAGTCATCTTTGCATAGTGAAGGTTGAAGCCATTTAGCAATAAAAGGAATCCTCAAACATGACTAAAAGTCGAAATGTTACATCAACCTACCCAAGGGGTTGTGGTGTCATGGTAATTGAGTATAATCACAAACTAAGTGTTTTGAATTTGATTCTGCTTGGGTAGCATGTGTTGTAGCACACCCAAGGATTGGGCCCCGTTTGTGTTGCAATGGTTGTACAAGCCGCTAAAATATCTCAGGATGTGACTATAAGTTGCAACTGATGCTCCTACTCGAGGACTTTTTATGTGTATATATTGAAAAAGGCATTACTGCCGAGCAGTGAATTGCACAATATTTCAATCTCTTTTCTAATTTTCTTATTAGTTGGATATTAAATCTTCCTTACAGTTAGAAGTTTTTAGAGGATCTAGAGAGCAAAAACATAATATGCATGTTTTTCCGGAAAAAACAGAAAATTTACTGCAACTTTATTTTGGAATTTTTGTTTCAGATGTTTTTGAAGGGCTTCTTTCAAGGAAGTTTTGGAAAGGGACCATGCCCTGGATTCATTGTTATTGTTTCATGCGTGCAAATGAGACAGAAGAGACAATTATTCAGGTCTCTCTCTCTCTCTCCGTCTCTGTCTCTCATTGATTAGTTGTATGTGACCTTCGTTTATTTCATATTACACCCTGTAATTTCTTCTTGTTGGTCTCATTTTTAGCTTTGGTCTTAAAAACATTGAAGTTCAATTTCTTTGTTTCTAACTGGAAAGACCTTTGGGTGTTGGAAATTTGACTGAAACTAGCATTGTATTTAAGTGATTTGTTATAGCCACAAGTTTTTAGAACTACTAGTCGTCAAATCAAAGAAAGCAATTGAAACTAGTCCTAAACTTGCTAGGGAATATTAATAATTTAAACATTTAAGAATGCCTTACAGTCTATCTATTGAACTGTTGGATATGAGCTCTTAGGTGATGTCGGTGACTGGTATGTGTGCTCTTTTCATTTATGATTTTCTTCTACAATGTGCAAGTCATGGGGTGCACGATAACATTAAGTTACTGCTATTGCCATTTGCTCTGTGTTTTTGTACTTTTGATATAGCATAACTTGCAATTTGATCATTACCACTTGAAAATGCATATCTAGGCTGTCATGAGTAAGGTCGCTAACATAGGAGGATAATTCAAGATTTTGTTATACTTGTATGAATAATATGGATAAGACTTTTATGATTACATGAGACTAATTATGAGGCCTATTTTTAAAATTTTGCATTGTGATCGATGTTGGTGGTTGCATATGGGTAGTTCCTTGTACCCATCATGGCCCAAGTCTATTTGAACATGCGTTGATGATTGAGAGGGCTCCCTACACTAATTTTTCTCGAGAATGATTCTTGGAGATGTTTGTACATTGCTTTTGTGCATGATGAGAATATTCCCATTTCCTTTTTTGGTTCTTATTTATGATTGGTCATTTCTATGAATATTTTCTTTTACACATACATTGTACAAAGTTTCTTTTGGTTTAGTTACTAGCAATCACACCCTTAAGATGCAATGGAGACGACGATAGGGGTTGCATGGTATGCATAGTATAAATAAAAATGGATAATGGAAAACAAAGGGATGTAATTGGAAGTGCTAGGAAGAGGAGAAAGAAGGAACGTGAGAAGCCATGCACATTGAGATTAAGTGAAGAAATCCAATTTTGGATATATTGACTATGCCAAGTATAAATATGAGTGCCATAATGAAATCTTGCCATTCAACAGCAGCAGTGCCAATGTGTAAAAATTTTAGAGTCCAAGGGAATTACATTAGCTCAGTAACAAAGATGAAGCCTTCCAGTGCCTTATTGAAGACTAGCATGGGAAAAGAGAAAAGATTATATTACATTGAGACATGAATTTCTATCATGGAATGAAAAGGCACACCTAAGACTTTAAATTCTATATTTCTCAAGGAAAACAAATTACATAACTTTCTTTCAATGCCCCTTTCACATCAAACCCAAAATGACAATATATGCAATCTTAACTAAAACATTGTATTTACCTTTACAATACATGCCTAATACATTGATTTAAGTTCTAGTTTAGTTTTACATATGTATGTTACTCAATGTGGGTACACTATACAGTGAGTTGACTGGTAATGGAAAGGGTGTTGGCAATGAAATTCGCAACAATTGTGGCCCTGGTAGTGTTTGGTCAAGTAGTAAATAGAAAAGGAAATTGTGAATATCCTGCAATATATTATTAGAATGTCTATACCTCTCTACCTTGTCTATTTTCACTTGAATGAGAATTTTTTTCAACTCTGTAAAAACGTATATTGTAAGCATACATTTTATTAGTGCATCTTAAAGGGATATTACATAAAGACTTCCATGATTTGGAAATCCATAGTATTGGAAAGAATTGAAGACAGTGTAAATACTAAAATGCAAAGAAATTTTAAAATCAAAAGCAATTTAATTTCAATCGAGACAGTTGTATAGTAATCTTGAGAGTATAGCTTCAAATAGTTTTGAATTTGAAGAAGAACCGATTAGAAATACAAGAAATGCAAAAAAGTGCCACTACTTGCATTGACTATATACATTTTTATTTATTTTCTTGGGTAAAGATGAGATCAAAATGAAAGTGCCTGGGAAATGAATATTAATAATTACAGAGCAACACCTAAGTGCTAAAAGAAACAAAAATACAAAAACCCCACCATTCAAAATAAAAAAGCAGTGGGCATCTACATGACAACACATTTAACCTGCAATAAGAATGTCTGGCCATATAACTGTCTTATAGAGATGTATTAGATATTGCGGCTTACTGCGACAATTGTAAAGACATGAAATACAACAATAGCCAAGAAATATAAGCACCACTGCTACTTAAAGTGCATTTCATAAAGATATTAAATTTTTCAATAGATATAGTAGTGAGCCTTAGAACTAAGATCCTTAAGAGGATTCTTCCGGAACATTCGTGTGAAAAGAAAGAGTACCAGGACCAAGGTCAACCTCAACAAATATGGTGACAGTGTTTCATTGATATAACTTCAACTATTGGAGGCCCGCAATTCCAAGAAAGTCCTTGTAGAGGGTAAGCAAATCTAGTCCTGTATCAATGAAAGCGAATTTAAGTTTGGCCACACACAAACTTATACAAAACACCCTTACATGCACTTATAACAAGTGCAAATTTTAATGGTTGCTGATAAAGTGTTTAATGAAATGTCTGAATGAGACATCTTTTCATGGATATCCTAGTTGCAACCAATATATTATGCAATGCCATTGTTTAACTCGCTGATACCCTGCTAGACATGTATACGAAATGTGGAATCATATTGAAGGCAGATGAACTATTTGACAAAATATAAACTAATCTAATAAAATTTTAAAATAATTTGATGCATATATAGGTATGCATATATTTATTTTAAGAATATGAATACAAACACAAAAAGAGCCAAGCTCAACTTCAAAAAAGATGGGACAATGTTTGATTGTACATATCTTCAACTATTGTAGACATGCATTTCCTAGAAATCCCTTAAGAGGGTGGGAAAATCTAGTACGAAAGGGAAGGGTTCGGGGAAGACAACAAATCTATTGAGGGTGGGGAGCGGAGGCGGAAGGGAGGCACCTTCCCTCTCCCCTCGTCCCTCCTCCCCCACTCTATATAGCTGTCAGATGTATATAGAGTAGGTCCCCATATATCTAGAGGCCCCCTATCTGCTCATAGATCTATATCTAGAGTGCCTTGCATTTCCTAGAAATCCCTTATAGAGGATGGGAAAATCTAGTACGAAAAGGGAGGGTTCGGGGGAAAATAACAAACTTTTCAGGGGTGGGGGAGTGCAGGCAGAAGGAATTTGCCTTCTCTCTCTCCCCTTCTCCTCCCTACCACCTCTATATATCTGTCCAACTATATATAGAGTAGGCCTCCATATATCTAAAGCCACCCGCCCACCCTCTCCCCCACTGTCATTGCAGGAGATAGGCCCCCATATATAGATAGGGCCCCTATTGGGGGAGGGTGGCTATCTCTAGTTGGGAGATTGTCATCATCAATGAGAGGGAATGTAAGTTTGCCACAAAAAAAAACGTATACAAAACACCTTTATACACTTATGATGAGTGCAAAATTTTAATGGATGGAGATAGAGTTCGACAAAATGATTGGGGACATCATCTCATGGATATCGTATTTGCAGCTAACAAAAGACTTATATTGACACCATTTTACTTGTGAATGCTTGCTAGACATGTATGCGAAATGTGGAAGCATATTGAAGGAAAATGAACTGTTTGATGATATATAAACATATCCAATATGTTTTGAAAACAATTTAACATGCATATTGATATTTTAAGAATATCAATAGAGACATAGATGCCCCTGTAAGACATGTATGCGAAATGTGGAAGCATATCAAGGCAAGATGAACCATTTGACGAAACATAAACAAATCTAATAAAATTTGAAAATAATTTGATGTGTATATAGGTACGCATATAGGCATTTTAAGAATATGAATACAAACATAGACAAGAGCCAAGGTCAACCTCAAAAAGGATGGGACAATGTTTGATGGACATATCTTCAACTATTGTAGACCTGTAATTCCAAGAAATCCCTTATAAATGGTGGGAATATCCAATACAAAATCAATGAGAGGGATTGTAAGTTTGCCACAAACAAACTTACACAAAATGCCTTTATACACACATATGATGAGTGCAAAATTTTAGTGGATTTTGACAAAGTGTTCAACAAAATGACTTGAAGGAGACATCATCTCATGAATATCCTACTTGCAGCTAACAAAAGACTCGATCGACATTGTTTTACTTGTGAATGCCCAGCTAGACATGTATGCAAAATGTGGAAGTGTTGGTGAGAAAATTTGTGGTTATCTTGCCAATGTCTCTCGGGACTCTAGGTCCCTCTGCTTGGGTGGTGCAGCTCCACTTATTATGCGTGCATGAAATAGAAATCGTTGGTGGTCTGATGGCCGGGGATCCAACAAGGGCACTCCACTGACCCTGTGGCAAAAGCTTGCGGTTACCTGCAAGAGAGGAATTTGCTATGGAGAGCGGGAAAGGGAGTGAGAAAAGAGAGGGGGATTAACATTGCAGGTAGAAAATCAGATTCCTACAACCGTTAACCAGAAAATTCCATCGTACATATACTTGGAAGAAAACAATTTCACAAGTGGCAGCAAGACGAGTTAAGATTTAGAACTCAAAGTTTCTAAAATCTCATAAAAAAGGCATGAAACTCCTTTTTCTTTATTGATGCTTTGACAAAATTGTGCATAGTTAGAAGTAGAAGAACATAGAGAAAGGGACTAGAGGAAATAGCTATCTCCTTTGTTTCTTCACAAGTAGTGATCTCTCATGAGTATACAAAATTGACAACCCTTAAGAATGAGGGTGTCATTACATTATATAGAATTAGAATGACTCTTCATCTACCCCCATGGTGACCTTTCATTTGTCTTCACAACATGTGACTCTTGACATTCTTAGGAATGAAATTAAGTTCCCTTTTATATTAATCAAGGGAAACTTATTACAATGTTTGTTAAAGCCACATTTAAATGAATAAGACGAACGTCATGATTGCTCATAACGAAGAATTAGAAAGGGGGTAGAGAAGAGGGGAAGAATGGAAGAATGCTCCGAAGCATGAGTAGGGATACCTTTGCCTTCGATGAAGATCTTTCCAATGATGATCACAACCTCTGCATGATGCACAGACACCCTAGACCACAAAATGAGTGTTCGAAACCACTGTTTTGAGATTTACCAATGCAAGCTCGGGATGAACACGTACAATTCCCACGATGACCCTCCTTGAAACTTGGTTGATGAACTCCTTGATTCATTGAACTCGCTCTAACCAACCCACTTTGGATCACCCCACTCCCGAGTGACGAAGATGGATTCACATGTTGTGCCTTGCGATGCCCTATTTTGCCTCTACATACCATTGCACTCAGGATGATGCTTCAGGACCTTTGTGAAGTTCTCGTTCCTCCATTTGACCCATGAAACCATCTTACAACCTTGTGCTAGAGTCCAAAAGTGGAAAGATAAGTGAGAGTGAGGCCATCTGCAACTTTCTGCCCCCAACATTGAAACTTTCTATTTTTAGAATATGAGATCATGACCTGCCATTTTGGGACATATCACCATATTTTGCCTTCTGAACCTTCTGGCACATTCCATCCTCTTCCGTTTCAAGGCATTGCTTTTTTAGCATATTTCTATTTTTAGTAGGTTGCTTTTTGGGGACTTGCTATTTTGGGAAAATTGTCTTTTTGTCCTGCTTCTCATTTTGCAATCTTTCTTGATTGTCCCAGATGATCAAACTTACAATTCGGGGGACTTTCCATTTATAGCATGTGGGGAAGCATAAAATATGCTATTTTTAGTAAGTGGTGAAAATGGCCTTGGTTTGCGACGGGAACAATTTTTTTGGATTTGGTTCTCCGTTGCGATCACGTGCTCCAAATTTCACTTGTTTTTGCTTTCTGGAAAGCTTAGAATTAAAAAATGGAATTTTTGCCCAGTGCGGGTTTCGGGCACGGAGCTACCAAGGCAGCCATTAATGGAGTTGCAGAGCTTTTTTGCAAGTTTTGATTTCATCTCCGATCGCAATGAAAACAATTCCATTGGGATAGGTTTTTATTTGGAGTTTATGTTCACAATTCCAACTTCATCCGATTGCCAGATCGATGGGAAATCTTATGAATAGAAGCTAGGGCACAAAATGGAGTTTTTGTCAAATTAAATCATCCAAGCACGATTTGAAATTCCGTGAATTGCTGTGACGGCCTACGAAAATTAGAAAGTCTGAAAAAGGTTTCATCTTAATCCATGCTCTGGATCATGAGATATGAATACTTCTTTGATTTTGCCGATGAGGGTTTTTGGCAACACACGGGCATGGTTTTGGCTTGAAATATTCTCTTCTCTTGCCGTAACAACAAAGAATTGTGGATAAATGATAATGATGATGCTATGGAAGGTCGAATGCAGCAAAGAACGGAGAAGAGGAAAGATTTTCGGCGGTTGAAGATTTCTGTGCATCCGTGAGGTAAGAAGCAGAGTAGTAACAACAATTAGAAAGTTTACAAAAAATTGAAGGATTGGAATGTGTCGCACTCTCTTGCACCTATTGCACTAAAGCTTTGGTGCACTTGGTGCAAAAAAGTGCGCCCTATGCTGATTGGGCCATGTGGCGGAGCGTGGTTGGTCGGAGCGGGGGTTGGGAAATGAAGCTTAGAGGGCTTATTTTGCAGTCAGAAGCTAAAACTTGGTCATCTGAGGGTCCAGGAGCTCAAATTGGGTTGGGCGCATTTTCTTGCACCTATTGCACCAAAGCTTTGGTGCACTTGGTGTAAAAAAGTGTGCCACATTCTAATTGGTGGGTTTTGACTCAAAAAATGGCAAAGCTCATTTGGAGCAGTGTGCCTTTGGAGAGCAACTTGTCGGGACCATAACTTGAGTTCCAGGAGGAGTTTTTTGATGAAATTTTATATGATCTTGATTGCAAATGGCCTTCTAAATCCAATGGTGGTACTTTCAGACCTTGATTCCACCATTTACCCCTAAAATTAGGATTTTTGTTGGTTCCAAGGTTGTGCGGGGAGAAAAACCGAATAGTGCGCCAAGGTGTTGTGGAGAATCTCATTCCACCTTATCAGAGAGCTCGAATTACCTTTCCAATGGTATCTTGTTTGACTCTTAACTCCTTCCGGAGCTCCGGAATCACCTCTCAAAGCTCAGAGGCTGTTTTTGCACTATGCGCTGCTTAGGCCTCCAAGACTCACTTTTACTTGAACTTACTCCAAAACTTGTGAATCTTCCCAAAACCTTCCAAAACTGATTGAACAATGTTCTTGGATCTCTGTTATGCCTTCTTGATGGGTTTTGGCTCTTCGTTCTACTTTGAGGGGTGTACGCCGGCCTTGAGAAGTCTTGAGAACAACCCTTCCCAAGCTTGTTGAGAAGCTTGTCTTGGTAGATCTGACTTGGGAAGAACATGGAATGAATGGATACCCATAGATCACCTAAGAACACACTGACATGACACTTTAGACCGCTTCAGAGAGAAGGGATATGACTGACTTAGGGATTAGGGTGAGGATATGACTGACTTGGGGATTAGGGTGATAGGAAGGAGGGCTTAGAATGTTCTTTAGGTAAATTTTCGGGTAGGGTATGGTTGTCATGCTCGGAAATTGTGAATTTCCTTGTTGCACATTTGCATGACAACAAGAAGCATATCAAGGCAAATGAACCTGTCGATGAAATATAAACAAATCCAACACGTTTTGAAAACAATTTAATGTGCATATAGGTATTTTAAGAATATCAAGACAAACGCAGAGACACGAGCTAAGCTCAACCTCAATAAGGATGATGACAATGTTTCATTGACATATCTTCAACTAATGGAGCTTGCACTTCCAAGAAAACCCTTATAGTCGAAAAGAATATCTAGTACCACATCGATGAGAGGGAATTTAAGTTTGCTACAAACAGACTTATACAAAACACCCTTATACGCATGTATGATAAGTGTAAAATGTAGTCGATGCTGACAAAATGTTTGACCAATTGACTGAACGAGACATCTTCTCATTGATATCCTGATTGCAACCAACAAAAGCCTTGTATTGACACTATTTTAGTTGTGAATGCCCTGTTAGACATGAATGCAAAATGAAGTCACATGAATTGTTTAGCAAAATGTGAACAAATTTGATTTTAGTTCAATAGATTTGTGCAAAAAAGAAACTTGGATTTTGTTGAATGCATACACTACTTGTTACTAACTATATTACAAAATGAAAAACAATTAAGTCTCTTCTTTTTGGCAGCCTTTCTGCCTTGTTGGTCCTCACTGGCTTACCCTTATCACAACTAGACATCACAAACTGGTGTGAATAGAGCTACAAAGGAGTTGGCAAAAATATAAATGCAAGGCTTAGCCTGCCAGCTAGATCAGCGACCCTATGTACTTATAGAAGCATTGATTATACTTTCTTTCCATAGGGTTTTTCTGTAACAATGACAATGATATTTCCAGTGGTTTATTTATGTGGCATTGTCATTTGATTTGGAAATATTGTCATTCTTGTATGGCCCTTGAATATCTGCTACATTTCTTCTATCACTATCATAAAAATGATCACTATATCTGGCAATTTGTGTCTCACCAATGTCTCAACTTCAAGTCTGCTAAATCCGAAGCCGAAGTCACCACAACCACAACAAGCCTCTATGGGGTAGCCATGGTTGTAGCTATACAATATATCCCAAGCAGACTCCCATCGTTCCCCATGTTTTGGCATCCAATCTAGACTTGGGCTTTGTTTGAACAAGCACCACACATCCCACATTCATAGCGTTAGCCTCCTCAAATAACTATCGGTGCAGGGGATCCCTGGACAGATTGGGCATCTCTGATTATCCTCACCGGAGTTAGGAAATTGAAGGGCACCACATCTTTTTCTAACTCAAAACCCATTTTCTTCACATTCTCGATAGCCTTGTTTATAATCTACCTCACCCAAATGTGATTTTTCCCCAATGCAAATTGGTCATTTATGATCTCCTTATTAATTTCCTGCAAAACAACCCTAGCATCACCAACAAATCCGAAAATGGGCTTCTTGAGCTCAATTTCCTCCCTTGAAACATTCACCAGAATAAACTCAGCATCACTGGCCCATCTTGGTGGCTCCCAAAGTGGAGTGTCAAATTGAGCTTAGCACCCATAACCAATGCCACGTCACTACCCAATTGCAAGAGATCCAACTGCAGTGGCAAAAATTTCATTGGTACCAAACAAAAGATCCTTACCCATTCGAGTATGTAGGAAGGGTAAACTGGTCAGCCTAGCCAGGGGTTATAAAGAGCCCTCAACTCTAACATAAGCTGCCCTGTTGCCAACAACAATCAACGGTGTTTGTGCTGCCTGCCTAAGCATCGAAATTGTAGTCAGGATAGCTTTCTTGAGCTCCGAAGGAAGAAAACTAGGCAGGGCCAAAATTGGCACGAAAGGATCAATCCAAGCCAAAAGCCTATCTGCCAAAAAAACTTGCCATGCGATCACTACCAACTCTGCCGCGTGGATTGCTCCGAACCTGTTGTGTGTCAATGCACGCCTAGTCCTTCTTCGCTGTCCATCTTTTGACTGGAGCATTAATTGAGAAACCCTTCCTTTGGTTGGGGCACACCTATCCGTGTAACAAGATGGTTATTGTTTTCTAGTTAGCCATCTGCATTTTGATGCTATTGGGTGTTGCAAAGTTGAGTACCATGTGCAGTTCCAATCCTGTAGTCACTGTTTAGCCCTCAAGACCTTTTAGACTAATTTCTGGTACATGATTTGATGATGCACATTGTGGGATGTCCAAGGTTGATGGGTGAGGTCGGACATCTTACAAAGAAGTTAGGGCTCTCTTTAGAAACTCTTATGATAACCATGGCCAATGAATCTCTAATGGTAGAGAAAAAACTAATAATGCCCGCTTGCCTCCATGACTCGCTGTGCACTGTGCAGACAAGGGAGGGCCCTTGATGTTGATATGCAACATTTTCACTTTGCCTCGATTGAGACTGGGACCAGGACACTCTAGTTGCAACAGGCAAAGAGGGACATTGTCTCATGGATTTTTCCCTATCTTAGTGTGAATCAGATGTATCCAAACACGTGCTTACTTTCTCCAATGCCTGAGGTGAGCTGAAAGAAGGAAGCAGTTGGTTTACAACTCTAAGTTTCCCCTATAAGGATTTGTGTGCTTTGAAGTGTGAAATTAATGGTTGGAATCAACATAGATGTGTTCTACTTCTATTTCTTTAGTGTGGATTACTTTAGGCAATTTTAGACATTTGGTGTGTCTATTCCACTTCTACCTCAGCAGTGTACCTTTCCTAGTTCGATATTTATAGGCTACTAGATATATCTTTGATACAAGAAGCTGAAGTTCCTAAACTCTACCTTATTTATTTTTTATAATAGTTTAGGGGTTAATTATAAATTCCCTTTCTTAAGTATGCAACACATTATGATGTTGTTGAAATCCTTGCTAATATATGTTACATCCTAAGTCACAAGGTTCGGTGACTTTTTCGCCCAAACTTCAAAATTCGCCGAACTTCCGATACCCATAAAAATTGCCAATAGGCGTGCAATTCGCCAAATAAAAAAAACACAGTAAAATGGCTTCTTTGCATTTGTCGCTATGCTTGTTCGCTCACCTACAGTTCCTAAGCGGGCTACAGATCTTGTATATTGAGAGATTAAAAACGCAAGACTAGGGCATGAAAAAAATAGATATCATCACGGTTCGATTTTAGGGCCTGATCATCTCTTAGTTCGTGTCTCTCTGGGGATGTTGCTTGCAGCCACGACACCTTCCATATTGCAAGTTGCCATCACTGCAACCATGGCTCATGTTTGATCCGATGAGACTTGCCATGCATTGCCCTTTGTGTCCTCCCTTTCATGCCCTGCCTTCCTGTAGATGGTTAGAAGTTTACTTTTATTTTGTATGTCAAAGTTTTTTATTTATGTTTTATCGTGAGGTTTTATTTTACCTTTTATGTTTAAAGTTTTACTTCAAAATTTATAATTTTTAATTTTTATTAACTCAATCTTATTACTATTTTTTATGTTTTAACTTTCAATTTTTTATTTTAATGTTTTTATTTGTTTTTTAAATTTATTTGTTTATTTTATTTTTAATGTATAAAATGTTTTTCTTTTTATTTATTTTAATATTTATTTTTATAAAAGGATATATTTATTTTTCTTGTTAATATTTTTTATTTTGAAGTATATATTTTATTTCGAACCTAATGGTGATTTTTTTCCAAACTTTATCCATGGGACGAACTTGAAACGAATTTCATCCTTGTCGAACTCGAACCTTGTGACTATGGTTACACCATATAAAATAAGTTATCACTATCCGGAATATTACATGGAATCTTGGAGCAAAAGTACTGCTATCTCCAAATTTTGTACTTGTAGAATTGATTGGTCACATGGTTGTTTCCATTCCTAAACTAGGTGAAGTGGTATCAATAGCTAGAACACTATGAATCCTAGTCACGATGCTTCTTGGGCCCCAACATAATTATATAAATGCAAATCTCAATGACCCCTCAAAAATTGTGGATAAACATCCTGTAAAAAAATTGCAATTTTATATTTGTAAGAGGTTTGATGTTTTACTAGCACATTCCTTTATAAGCATCCATGACATGTGGTAGTTTTTTTGGCATATTCTATATTATGATAATAATGAGTTGTTTTATGACTATTCTAGCACCGACTTGATGTTTGGTACATGCATCTAGCGTGCGAAGTTAGCTTGATGAGTAAAATAGAAGGTTCAATTGTCCATAAAGTTCGGGATGTGGCTCCAAATAAGGTATGCTTCCATAACTAGGCTTTGGATAATCATAATATTGTATGCTATGGGTCGCCACCACTATGGTGGCCCACTAGGCTACAGGAGGATATGAGACATATTTTAAATCTTGATTTTCTTCCATGAATATTTGCAATGCTAATTTGATGTATAATGCTCAGGCGTGGACAAATAGTTTCAACGCTTGGCACAATAGAATTTGTAACCATATCTTCTCTCTAATATAAAGATCCTTTGTTTTTAAGGAAAAAAAGATGAAACAACTCTTTCTCGATAAGAAGGGAAAATATATATGAGGAGAAAAGGAAAAATTAGTTGAGAATGCTTTTGAAATGGAAATCTTTGTTAAGACTTTTGAGTATCAAATGATAGATTCTTTTCACATGTAATTTGGATATATATAACTGGTTTTTCCAAGGGAGCTTTGCTGGCACGAATCAATACAAATGAGAGTGGATATTGTTGCTTTGTTAGCTAAAAAAATTTAATTAATGGATGCCTTAAGTATTCATATAGAGTTTCACATTGCTACAGCAAAGTGGTGCTTAAACCTGATTGCAAATGATTATAAAAATGTGATAAAGATGGCATGTATTATTTTCTGGGTCACCCCTCTTTATTTGCATCCACACATGTAGGCAAAAACTGTTTTGTGGTAATTGATATACAATACAAGCTATCAGACATTATGGAAATGTAAACATGACTATAACGCTTTTTTATTATGTCCTTGGTGGACCCCTTCAACAGGGATGTAACTAATTATCAACTTCAAGTTCATTTATTAGTTGGAATACACATTAAATAAGTGTTTCTGTGAGTTACTAATGCTAATGTGACATTTTTTGGATTGTGTAGAGTCAATATTAAATATTTCCTTATGTCAGCTATGTTGGTGAAAGCCATTAGGGTTATTAAGTCTTTATGTATGTAAAGGTAAAAGCAAATATCCCAAATAGATTATCGAGGTGATTAGCTAGGGTACTTGATATCCTACAAATGACAAATGATTGTATGCCACAATGATTGTGTTACGATAAATTAATCATAATTTTGTTCATGGTATTTAGAGAAGGTGCACCCTGCCCTGTGACTTAAGGAGATTAGAAAGTAGTATGGTGAAGGATTAGCAGTAAATGTTGAGGGAAGGAATCTCAACAAAGATCAATTCTACAAAATATCTAGGAAAGTTTTCTAATTCATTTATGTAGTTCAAATAATATTGAACTTGTTAAATGGGTAGGGGTAAAAACATTGAATTTGTTAATGGGAAATCCCCATTTGAATCTTTCTATCAAGTTCATCCAATGCAATTCTGTATTTTGGCCAAATTGTGTTATTTGTTGTGCGTAGAGTTCTGAAATAGTGGGTTATGAGTTGAGAATTTTTTTGCAGCTATATGTAATTAAAATATCTATAGGCGC
This sequence comes from Taxus wallichiana var. yunnanensis, assembly GCA_018340775.1. Taxonomy (NCBI): domain Eukaryota; kingdom Viridiplantae; phylum Streptophyta; class Pinopsida; order Cupressales; family Taxaceae; genus Taxus; species Taxus wallichiana. The sequence continues at coordinate 247,465,489 of CM031241.1, forward strand.
ACTTCTCAAAACCATCACCATTGCCTATAAACTTCTATGTGCAAATTGCATCTTCTTTTTTGTTCGTGTGTGGAAGTCGGATAACATGGAGTGATGTTGGGTGGGACCCTCTCACCATCAGCGCCTTATCCTCCTCTCTTTAATCGTTTTAGTATAAGAAACAAAATAGGGCATTGTGCTTTTATTTTAATTTAAAAAAAAAACTTGAGTTATAAAAGTTTTCCCTCCATATGTGTGTGGCAGCATTGGAGAGTTGGTTGTGTGATGTGTTGGAGGAGGAAGGTCTAAGGTTTGAATACCTCTTGTACTGAAACATTGTTATATTAGTGAGCAATATTGTTCTTTAATTTGACAAATAACCAAAAACTGAAATTGCTTTTAGTGTGTTGCCCCCTTCCCATTGCTAAATAAGTGGTTCGGGATTGTATTTAGATTTAGTTTGCAGACCAAAGGTCAATGCTTTGATTCTCTCATCCTAATGTGCCAATATAATATTTTATTAGTAAGGCATGTTTTCCTCTTGATTTAAGAGATAATACATGGTCATATTGCTGTCCTTGTGTTTGTGTAAGTAAATGAACATAATCAGTAATGGGTATTCTGCATGGCTCTCTCTTGCCCATGGCCATATAACCACCAAACCCGCCTGCCGCGTCCCCCAAACAGCTTAGATTTGTTGTAGCAATACTACAGGGTTGATCAGACCTTATCCATACATCCATTGAGGGGGATATGGCCTATTCAATATCCCTGGATTTCAGGAATTTTGTTTCTAACGATACATCACTGGTATGTTACAAAAACTTATAGCGATTCCTCTTGTATCATGCTCAAAAGATTGATCTCCTATCCTCATTTTCCCACATAACATAGAAAATGGGTGCCATCTCAAGATGGAAACTCACTCATATCTTTAACTATCCTAGGCTCTCCATGCTCCCATCACCCTAACTCCAACTTAACAGCTCTTCAAAACAACAAATCAATGGATCCTTCCCCTCTAGGATGTGGCATAAACTGAATTTTTATGGAGTGGCCAAACACAATCTGGTTAGAGTGGGCATTGGGGCCATAATTTGTGATGCCCATGGGAACTACAATATAGTTTATGCACTCTATTTCAGCTCTCAAACTAACAACTATGCGGAGTTGATTGCTTACTAGTATGAGAAAATAGGCTATTCAACTCAATGTTACTTGGCTCATAGTTGAAGGAGATTCCCAAATCATCATTGATATGATTTTCCAAGCGGTTTATTTTCACACAACGCAAATGTGAGTTCTTAACATTCCTTCTAATCGGAACTGGTTAATATAATTCACCAATTGGTCCGACAAACTCAAGCTTTTACTCAATTACTTTTTCAAGATAAGCCATGTGTGTCCAATATTGTAGAAGATGCATTGGCCAATTTCCCTTTCCGTCCTACTATGCGATATGATACTAATAATGTTTTATCTCATTGGAGCCTCTTACAACCCACCTCCAACTTATGGTATTGTTAGAGCATTCTACCACTCGCCCCATTCAACATGATTTATCATATCATTTCTACTCAATTGGAGTTGTTCAACAGCTATGCACTATTACTAGGACGTCAAACTCGTTTTTTGGGCGCTATTTATCCCCCTGTTATGTATGCATAGTGCTAGTGTTGTGTTTGGGAGATATGAGTATGTTGATAGCTTCAAGCCTAGTGCTAATTGCTTCCGTCAATGTCTACATACATGAGGTTACTTTTCCATGTTGACACATGTTGTTTGTTAGAACTTGTATTTTATTTGTTTACAAATATCTTTTGGGTCTCCACACATTTACTCCCAATCTAGCTTTCAGCAAAGACAAAGCCAATCTCCCAACCTATCACCTTTCTCCCCTACCACCTCACAACTCCACGAAATCCTTTCACAACTTGGAATCCATAGAGGTCTCACCCCTTCTTCCACATGTCATGACTTTCTTTTTCTTTGTGGGCTAAGATGGTCAATATGATTAGCCTCTTTCTCTTCTCAACAATATAGATTAGAGTACAAGTATACCAAAGGCCAAGATAGAATACCATGAGGCGTAAGAGCCGTGGATCTAGAAGATGATAATCCACACTTATTGAAGGCGTAGGGTTCCAATGCCTAGAATCCTTGGTTGTAAGAGTAACCAATGGCAATAAGCAAGTGCTATAATGTATCTAGACTAGGGTTATAAAGCCATGTGGCAGATATAGGCAAGGGCCGATAATAAGAATGATGCTACAAACAAGAATATGCTACTCTATCATAGTCTAATGCATGATACATCAAACACAATCTATCATACTAAACATAAAAGAAAAGGAAGGGTTAGGGATACTTACCTTTTTGAAGACATTGTTGGCATATTAACCCCCTTGGGTTAGTAGCACCTCGTGAGAGAGTTAGTAAATCACAAGAGGGATAGGTAGAAGACCTAAGTAGACCAAAGTTGGGGACTCCAAAGACTTGGTAGACCTTGTTGGTGCAACTCCTATTCTTGTTGCTCCTAATAACCCAATGCTCCAAAGTAGACCTCCAAGTATAAGTTCCACTAAACCTTAAACCTCTTAAATTTGTAAGGGTGGATTTATGAGAGTGGGTAGAGTAGATAATTTGATGATGTTATTTGAGAAATGGAAACAATGAGGCCTTTATATAGGAGAATATATTTGAGAATGGAACAAATATTTTGCTTCCTCCAAATTTAAATTGGATGAAGAGGCAATGTTTGTGGTACCGACCATGGCATCGAGATCAAAGTCATGATTTGTTTGCCTTTTCAAGTGCCGCAGTTGTAGTACGGACTTCTTCAAGTTGTGCAAGTAGAGTCTTCTTAGTGCGACATTTTTCTCGTTGAATGCATGTTAGAATTATGGATTGTACACCACTTGCTAGTCTTGGATTATTTATTTTGATCATTTACGCGTTGCCTTCTTCCGAGGATGGCACAAAGGGCCTTTCCCTTGGTTAGGTTTTTGCTTCATTTCAGGCTTGGAATTCTTTGGCTACAACTTATCCCGAGACGTGGATTCTATTAGCTTAGACTTTAGGTTGGATTTTTCTTTGTTTTTACAAATAAAATATAAGCTTCCCCTAAAGAGAAGATTTGCAGGAAGTCCATGTGAGATTGAGTGTATGGTCTCAAGTCTGACCCGTATTTTAAGATGATATGTCATGTCCCCCTTTTCAATTAAAGTATAATAAATTAATAATTTAACTGAAGTGTCGGAAAAGTAACTTTATGAAATAATCATAAAAAACACTTATGTTTTATTAATATAAAAATGACCTTTTGATAAAGTTTTATTATTATTAAAAGTTACTTTTGATAAAGCAATGTCAATGAGGAAATAGAAAGGAGGATGTTGCTTTTGGGGTGTCTTCCTTGGGAAAAGTGCCAAGTGAAGTTATAAAAGAGCGTTGGGGGTCACTTGGAAAGACATCTTTGGCATACATTATATTTTGTGAATGAGATTTTGGACTACTGATCCAACTTCCATCTGCAGTTGAGGATAAAAACCCTTGGTTGCTAGGGCTTGGGGATGAAAACCCTCATTCTCTCTTGGCAATTCCATTCAGGGATTGCAAGTGAGCTTATTGACAGGTTTATTCATCATTTGGGGCATATTGCAGTGATCCTTGTGTTGATCCTTTGTACCACATCATCGAATCAACATATTTGGTCAAGTTTCAAGTTGGTATGTTGCTGCTACAATGTCGCTACAGTGATTTGATGAAGATTTCAGCATTTTGAGAGTTACATGTTGCTGCTACAGTACAACTACAATGTTTGGTCATCAAATCAGCACTTTGGAGCACCTATTGCCACCTTTTGGAGGCGATCTCATCAAAGGTTAAGATCTGATTTTTATTTGCAGGGTTTTGAGACTGTGTTGTTGCTATTTCCAGCCAAATATCAGTCGTACAACCTACCATAAACTCAGTCGTACAGCTCCTAGGGCAGTGTTTGGGGTTGGTATTTGCATTGGGTTTTAGGTGAATAGCTAGGGTTTGATTTCTGCAATTTATTTGTAAAACCCAGCTAGGGTTTCAGCTGGATAACTTCCATATTTTGTACCTAGGGTTTCAGCCTAGGGTTTTTATTTTCTCTGCAAATTAATTCAATAAAATCTGGGTTTGTTTTCGTACATTATATTGATCAAATTTTCATAATTAAAGGGTAATTTCAGAATGTTATTATTTCTGCCCTAAGGGGAAAAATTAGGGTTTCTGGTAAATTTGGAATTATTTGCAAATGTCTCTTTAGGGACATTATATGATATTTTGTTCAGATTCTTGAATATTTAGTTTTGCGGTGAAGGAGTGAACAATGTCCGTGTATTCTTGAACAAATTAATCATGACCTTGGAACAATTGTGAAAACTTTGTATTGGTCATCATAGTTCCTGATTGGATAATAGGTATTTTTGAGTGCTTCGATGAAATGATTCCATGTGTCTACAAAAGAGTTTAAGTTAACATCATCTCCATGCGCATTGTAGTACTCATCGCACCATTTCTTTACGTATATATAAACTTTCAAAAGAGCAAATTTAATCTTTTCATTATTAGAGAAATGATTTACTGTGTAGTATAAAGTTAAACAATGTTAATCGAATTATCTAGGGCATTTGCATATATTTTTCCTTCAAACATCATATTGTCCAGATTGACTTGTACCTTATATATGTTTTGACCATAAAATGGTCGTTGTGGAGGAGTAGCATTGGGAGTTGCATGTATATGCTTAAGAAGTTGAGAGAAGTGATCAATGAACCCTGCTCTTTCCCGTGCTTGACATTCTTTGAATTCTTCTTGTTGCTTTTGCAAAGCATCCTCTATCATTTGCTTGAACATATCTGAAGTTAGAATCCATGAATTTGTTTCGTGTCCCATTTGAGAGCGTGAAGGAAGGTATGAATAAGTATAATGAGTTTTGAGTCCTAACTTCTTGTATTCAGACCTTGTGTGAGTGGACATACAAACAAAGATAAAAGATTATCTTCCTGGGTCACCGATAGGGAATTACTTGCTTACATATTGAAGGAGACTCCAAAGTGATCTTTCACCTCATCATGAAGGAACATGACTCTCAAATATCAAACATTTTAATAACTGGTTTAAATCAGAGTTGAGTGGAAAGTTGCAAAACAGAAAATATGGTGTAATAAATAGTCAAAGCTCTCATGAATATGGAGAAGGTTGGTATTCTACACCAAAAAGCCACCACAATGGAGTGGCTGGTTTGTTCACAAACAAAGGTGTCATCGTGAGACAAAACAAAAGCCTTGTGGTCTATATGGGCACTAAAGGACTTCCCCAAAGAAGTTAATTACCAAATTGACATAGAGCTACCACCAACCCCAATTGTTAATCAGGGTTAAGCAATATCCAACCCTTAGGAGATATCTTTTATAAAATCAAAATATATGGACTTTTTAATTCCCCGTCATTTTTTATTCTAAACCACTCAAAAAAATCTTTTATTTCTAAGTTACTTTGACTTGATGTCTCTGCGTCTTAGGTATATACCTAACCACCTTTTATTTGTCATTATTCTAACTTCTTTTCGCTTCATGATTTCTTCCACCTTCACTCTTTAATAACAGCCCCGCCCCATCATCTATCCAACATCTCACGTACTTACTATTGGCTCCATGTTGAAACTATTTGAAGAGACTAGTACAAGTGTTAGGGGACCCGATAACCCAAATCAGTAGGAGAAGGAACAACCTTCTTAAAAAAACAACTTGACCCACAATATCATCATCTTTTGGTGGTTGAGACTACTACAACAATCGGGGGCTGTTTATATAGGGACACCTTATATAAATAGATGGCAACAACCTACTCTATATAGCTTCGCCCAATTATAGATAACCACCCTTGACCAAAGGCCCCACCTATACACACACACACACTATGTTACGGGGTTCTCCGCCCACCCTCCCGTGCCCCCTCGCATACATATCCGGTATGGATACGTCCCGGCACGCGTTTTAACGTATCCGGGACATACCCGGACGTATCGCACCGCGGTTACCGTTGGGCGGTGGGGGGCTCTAAAATTATTTTATTTTGACACAAACAAACTTCAGTTTTATTGAGGACTAGACTAGGAGGGCATGACAACCACAAGGAAACATGGAGATCGTTTAAAATCCCTCTAGTTTATTGAAGAGAAAATATTCACAGGATATCAAGAACGTTTGAGGTAATTATTTGGGATCATCGCAATTGGCGAAGGAAAGAATCTATTCATAGAAATTTGGAAATATATCTGAGCCTCCATACAAGTTATTTATGAGAACAAATCTCAAAGCGATCTTCAATACTAATAGGAAAATTTCGAACCGCAAATAGCATAGCTTAAAGTTTCAAAGAGCATCCTTTCCTAGAAACTATTAAGGCACAACATTGACTCCTTCCCGCATCCTTAAGGAGGATTAGAAGGTGATTTTGGATAATATGAATGCAAGAACCAACCATTGGACTGACCTCTTTAGTTATCATTGGCAGGTTAGAGTCAACCTAATTAAATAGGTCCTTTAGGAGCTCCCTATATACATCTTTTATGGCCACCATCGCAACACAAAAATTAATCTCAAAGGAAATGGATGAAACACAAAGGAATATAATATTCATGTCATAGAAAATGTAAAAGCTTAAGTATATTGAATGTTTTGAACATTGATCGTACTACATTTTTCAAGTTTTGTATTTCTTATGGACTAAAAATGAGTAAAAGTAGTATATGAATAATATATATATATACGGATGTATTTTTATAATATATATGTATTGTATCCACAACCCAAGGGGTTTTTAAAATTGACTTATCCGCGTATCGAACCCGTACATATATATATGGCAGATCAAGGAAGTCTTGATTTTACTTCGGGTTGAATATTGGAAAGGAATGGGCATCATCACCGAAATTGAGTACATCTCATTTATCCCCTGATCGGGCTTGTGTAGGTAGATGTTGGCGACTCCTCCAATTGGGCTTATGTGTCTATCCCCCATATAGTGAGAGTGCAACTATCACTGTATATGATTGGGGTTGTTTTGTCTAGACTAGCCTAATTATGCGCCATATAGAGAGAGGGGGACCCTATCTATAGATGGGGCAACTAGCGATTGGGCTATCTTTCAAGGTATATACATATACATCTATATACATACACACATACATATACATATATATGTATGTATATATCTGTACATGTATATGTATACACACACACACACACATATATATATGTTTCACGGAGTCTCGAGAGGGAGAGGCGGATCACAAGGATGGGGGACCAAGGGCATAGGTTGCGGATGACGAGGGACAATGGTTCAAACATATGTAGTACTTGAAAAATTAGTTATAAAAATGTATAAGGAATAACAAATGAAACTTTGAAATACTAAATACATTGCATTGAACAATGAAAATGCTAAATATCAATAGCTAAATATCAATATATTAATATTTATATCATAATTTATATTCAAAATGATGATTACATCCAAATTTCAAATACAATTGGCCAATGGCCCAATGCCTCTAATCATCCCCAAAGTCTGCCAAACTTTTGTTGTTGCTTTCCTCTTGCTAATGCTCTCAACCTCTCACTCTTGCAGCCTTACTTGCTCTCACTCTTGCACTTGCAACCTTGCTCAATGTTTTGTGATTTGGAGTGAGGGTGTGAGGTTCATTTATAGTTTTTGAGTGCTTAAAGTGTTGGTGGGGCCCCATAAACTATTAGGGTTAGGGTTAGGGTTGGGCGAGAAACATTTTTAAAATATATGTTTTTATTTAAAAAAACAGCATTTTGCATTTTTTAGAGGAGGGGATGGCTGCAGGTCTTCAAGATGGTCGAGGAACTTCGACAAGTCTTTGTGAGGTCTCAAGGATGACCCCAAGTCTCCCAAATATACCCTTTGGGATGGAAATTTCTCCATTTTAGTGGGACCTAAACTATTAGTTTTATGGTTGGGGCAGAATCATTTTTAAAAAATATGTTTTTATTTTTAAAAATAATAGCTTTTTGTCATTTTTGCATCACGGGATTACTGCAGGTCTTCGAGAGGGTTGAGGGACTTCGTCAAGTCTTTGTGAGGTCTTAGGGACATCCCCAAGTCTCCCAAACATCCCCTTCTAGGATGGAAACGTCTCCATTTAAGTGGGAGGTCCCTTGATTACTAGTGGTGGTGGTGGGACGATGGAGTGATGTTTCGCAGAAGTCCACAAGTCTTCAGGATGCCCCCATCCCCGTGGAACATTGATGTGTGTGTGTGTGTGTACATAGGCCAATGAGGGCCCTCTCTATATATTCCACAATTATGATACAAGGGCCCTATTTATATATGGTGTGACCATGGAACATTAGGTCTCATGGATGTGATTACAACTACTCCATTTCATGTCATGCTTGGTCCATTTTATACTTCTAATTCCATTTCTTTGTGACTCTCTACATCCTTCCTTTTCTAGGGATTTGCTTTCCGGCAAAGGTGGTAAATTTAATATGTTTATATCTATACATGACAAAAGAGCCATGATCGTCCTTATCAATAGGAAAATGCCGAATATGATCTACTTCGTGTTAAATTTAATATGTTTATTTCTGTCTATGAAAAAGGAGCCACTATTATCCACGTCAAAATTCAAAAAGTTGGTACTTAGACATTACAAAGCAGCCCAAAATTTTTACTCGTACTGCTGGCGACACAGGAGTTTCTCAGCAACTTTATTGCTACTTTAAAAACATATAAATTCATAAATCAAATTTAAATAACATGTAAAATACTGTTAAATGACATGACTCATGAGAAATGAATGTAGAGAATGCATAAGTATTTGTTTTTCCAAATCGTACAGGAAAATGCAGATTGCAGTTTTTTTTTTTTTGGGATAAAATTGGTTTTCAAAACCTTGTCGTTATATTTTTCCACTGGCTGAGTCGATCCGAAAATCTTGCGAATTTTGCCGAGTAATTGCAACAATTACTTGGTGAAAATGTGATTTTCTTGGTTAAACTGGGTTCTTGAGTTTCACAGAGATTTCTCAGTGCAGTGTTGACTCAAATTTTTTTACGAGTACTGTGAAAACGGTGAGTTTTAAATCATAGATCCACATCGGTGGGAAAATGATGAATATCATCCACATGCACACACAAGGCAAAATGTCATTAGTGTAATGACTACTCATGGAGGTCATCTTTGAGATGACTTAAAAGTTAAAACACACATGGGTCAAATCCCACAAAAATTAGAAATCTATTAATATGCTCATGCAAACCTTCAACTACTTTACACAAATGACGAATATCCATGTTATACAGTGGCTTGCAGCACTCAGGCAATTTTCTGTTCAAGGCAAGAATAACCAGCTGACGATAAGTGTATACTAGGACAAGCAAGGATTGATATTCAGTTCAAAGATTATTAGAAACCCCAAGACCCAGCTATGACACATCTGTTGGCAGCCTACTAGCAACACTATACCATGTGATCATCGTAATATCGTCCATATATTCGCAACTGAAGCCATAACCAGTCAACATCTCTGTTGCTTCCTTCAACCACTTCTACTATTTGTCATTAAGGAGTTGTGTACTTTGAAATCGTTGTCAATGGGTCTGCAGAATAATAGCATGCATGAGGAGGATTTCATTAGCTATATCAGGGCTGAGCTGGTGTGGTTAGAAGTGTATATGCTTTCAGCCTGACTAAAAGAATTCAAGGGTCAAGACCCGTACAACCCCTTCGGTCGGACCTTCATTCTGTTTTATCACTCGCAAAAGTACTGCCCTCAGTGCTCACTCGCACGACAGCAGATCTCCCTTGGATTTGCAGGCAAATTAAAATAATCTTTGTTACCTTGTATGAGCTGTGTTGGTTGTAAGTCAAGATTGCATTCTATTCAACAATAGGCCATCTATATGCAATCTGAATTCCAAATGAACCTGAGAAGCAATAGACTACTCATCAAGTCCATAAATAAGAGTCGAAGACATTCAATTGTCATTTCCTTTTGGAAGATGTCAAAAAGCTACACGTTTACAACAGGAGGAGAGATTCAAGAAGCAGTATGTCACAAACATTGTGGTTCAACTCTCCGGAGGGAAAGTAGAAGCAGCTGATCAAACTGGATAAGGAGGTGCAAGAGAATGCCATTAATCACAATAATTTTTCATCTGGAAACCCTTCTCATCCTTTTCCTTTGTTCCCAGGAGGATACCCACTTGGAAACCCCAATCTGATTTGAATGTTGAAAACAGATTGTCTCCTTTCACTTCCAGTGCCACTTGCCATCCTAAGTATCCTTCTCAACCTACAAGAGTATACTCACTGGCAAACCTTCAGTCAACTCTCTGGAAGGAAAGCAGAAGTAGCTGATCAAACTGGATGAGGAGGTTCAAGAGAACGCCACTAATCACGATAATTTTCCATCTGGAAAGCCTTCTCATCCTTTCCTTTGTTCCCAGGAGGATACCCACTTGGAAACCCTAATCTGACTTTGAATGTTGAAAACAGATTGTCTCCTTTCACTTCCAGTGCCACCTGCCCTCCTTTGTATCCTTCTCAACCTACAAGAGTATACTCACTGGCAGACCTTCAGATCGCTAAGGCCACTTTCCAAAATTCTGAAAATGTTCTGCCTTGGAATAGCTCTCAAATGGACTCTTCCGTGGAAGATAATCCTAATATGACCAGTAATGTTTTCCTTCCCAAACTACTACAGGACCTGGCCAATATTCCGAAAAAATGATGCTAAATACTGCAAGGCATAAGAGGAAAACTGCAAAACCTCCTCAGACACCTTTCCAACCTGCTGAAGATGCCAGACCCTGCCTTGCTTCATTTCAGACGGTTTATGTTGAACTGGCAAAGCTCTATGTGGCTCTTGTAAGTGATATAACTGATGTGGCAGCCAAAATAGATCTGATGGCCACAAGACTTGGAGACCAAGGAGCTACTGTTTCTGTTTTAGGGGAATGTATTGTACACCTCACAAACAGGTCTCTTTAACAAAATGATTTCAACAATGAACTGAAAGAAAGCAATCAGTTGCAACAAATTGGCCTGCATGCCATTGACAATTAGAACCTTAAGAAGCTAAAAATGCTTGGTGCATTGCATAGGTGTGGCTTGTGTCATATTCCTTAGGGGGATGAGCTATGTTTCCAGGATACGTCCTGACCCCCATGTTTCCTGTCTGATACGTATCCGATACGGATACGTACGGATACGGATACTGATACGCCAAGGATACGTATGGCAGCCACATGATCAATAAAAATGCAAAGTCTTAAGTATATTGAATGTTTTGAACATTGATTCAAGTTTTGTATTACTATTTCAGTTATTTATGGACTAAAAAATGAGTAAAATGAGTAGATGTACATAAATATGGATATATTTTTAATTTTTTAATATATATGTACGGACGTATCCAAGACGTATCGTACCCAAGGGTTTTTTAAAATTGACGTATCCGTGTATCGTACCCGTATCCTGGCAACGTAGGGGATGAGAGAAGAACTTGTCAATAGCGGGGTAAGCACACCAGTTTAAGGAAGGAAATAAAATATGTAAACTTTGTTAATCTTGTTTCTTGTGAGTCGAAGTTTCATTTTCAAAATTTGGAATCGCCTAAGGATGTGCAAGACTCTTGAAACGCTCTCCAATAAAACAGATGAAGGCCATGCCAAGCCGTTTGAATAGGCGATTTTTCTTCAGATTTTTTTTTTTTTTTGAGGACAAGTCCATACTAAGGTAGCGACTCCTTAATCAGTTCCTTGTGGAAGAAATTGTTCAATCAAGAAAAAGCTAGTATTCATGTGAAGGATTACATTGATAAAGATATGATGAGGTTTTCATTGCTCTTTGTGAAAGTGTATGATGAGCATAATAATGTTTGGAATCATAGAAGCAAAGAAAGAAATTATATTAATGTCCATGAATAACCAAAAGTAGGTCAATGGGACTCGAGAATATGTCCAATTACAATAGAAAGTGCTAGGGTAAAAGGACCCTAGGCACAATGACCAACAAAATAAAAGCAGACTAAAAGCACTGAAAGTAAACGTGGGTTAAACCCAATGCAGTAAACCTCCTAACCCATGTGGTTAGGGTAACAATACAAATAGCCAGATCTATATCACTGTGAAAGGCCAATGCAAGATCTGAAAAATGCTTTATGGGAATGTCTAGGGCCGATGAGGGTCAGGTTGGGTAATCCTAGGAACACTTCCCCTAGAATCTCTCCTAGCATCCAAGGCCGAAGAAGAAACTCCCATGGCAACAAAGAAACTCATAATGTGTGCTTGCCTCCATGGCCTGGGAGGTGGTTGTGAAGAAGGAAAACCACAGTGCCGAGGAGAAGATCCATGATTAGGAGTGGATCCCCATTGCCGAGAGTGCCGTTTAATATCTCATAGATCGATATGGAGAGAAAGTACAAGTACTTGAGCAATTGCAAGATATAGTGGATGAGTATCCACTTCAACACATGGTGGCATTGACTCTTCCGCTGGAAATGAACTAGGAAGTTTTATTTCTTTTAATGTTGAATTTTCTTTCACTTCATCCAATGATGGTGCTTCAGTATAGAGTATTTGTCAACGATAAAACCCTGTTTTTCTCTAATGAACAGTCTTCTATTGACATTAGTGACTTTGAGAGTATATAGAAGGCATTGGTTCCAAATTGATTCAGTAGAAACGTGTGCTACAATGCAAACATCGACAGAGTATTGTCACTCCTGTTGAACCAGACATCAGGCCAAAGGGTCTTCGTTATCCTTGATGACATTTGCAGATAATAGTCAACATGGTTTCTCTCCTATTGATCAAACAAAAGTTAGATCTCAAACCGCCAGTTTTCCATTGCATTTCATGCTAGAAGGGTGCCAATTAGGTCATGTTTCAAACAGGATCTGATACAGGAGTCCTGTCCATTTCTGATAACTAAGTATTACTTTTATAATTAGTTTCTTTATAACCCAATCATATGGTTATATTAACTGACTACCTAGCTCCATTAACAATTGCAAGAAGTGCTGTACAGATATCCTCTTATATTATTTGCATGGGCTTTTGCCATCTCACTAAGGACTAACTGTTAATCTGTTATCGCAGGCTCTTTAAGCATTTTCTGTGAATGTAAACTGGAAATGACGTAAAGCCTTTTCTAATGGCAGTTCTCAGATCTTAATGAGTCGTTGATTTGTAGAAATGTGGCACAAATGATATTTATTGTAATTTTTACGTTATGTGCCAGGGCGCACTCAATTATTTCTTTCATCAATCGCTGCTGAATAGAATCAATAGCAACACTAATTGTTATTACATAGGGAATTATAGATTATCTATTTTTATTAGTATATAATATCACTTGAGCTATGTTGATATATTATGGCATCTGAATTTTGCAGGTAATGCTATGTTTGAGTTTTATGCTACCAGAGAGCATTGCATTCAGAGATGATAGTATGTCTACATACTTTGAAGGCCAAGACGATGAAGTTAAAAATAAAAACTCAGAAGGCCTTCTGAAACGACCGCGGACTGATGTGAGTTTGGATTCCCCATCCATTCTGATTATATAAGTGGTAGCAATTTTGCCTACCCACACTGAATGTTTTTGGCAGTTTTTGTTTATATAGCATTTTAAATGGGGTTTGTTTAAGTTTGATCCTTTTTGGGTAGGTTTGTCTATTTTTCATAAGAAACTAAGCAAATAGTTATACTTTTGCCAAATCTGCCAGCTCTGCATTTATTAATGTAATGTTCTCCATTTATAATATTCTTGGTATATGGTTCTGGACTTGTTATTGTGCTTTATTATGAATTGACTCATCCGGTTTCATTTTTGGTTTTCTTTCAGCCCAAGGAGCTTAACTGAAAGCTAGGCAAGAAGATCCCATTAATGTTTCTGATTTATGCTCGTGTCGAATCTCATTGTCATAGAAGAATTCAGTGGGCTTGATCTGTATGCTATGCAGTTGGTCCTTACACTTTTACTTAGATGACTCCTTAAACCTTGAAAGTGCTAAAAGCTAAAGGGCATATGAACCATTTTGTATCATAATGGATGAAATGTTCCACTATGAGAAACCAAGACAAATGAAGGCGTTTTAGCTGTAGGCAACACTACCATAAAGAAGCGTTGCCTGAAGGATCAGTTCAGATTATACATGCTACAGCACTAAAATGGTGTAGCTGAGATGGCTTAAGCAAATGAAGCCATTGCTCAGCATTTATGGTTGGACATTCAAAATTTGTAAAATAGTGGGGTGGGTTTCTGGTCATGGTTGTTACAAGGCCCCACAGATGTTGATGGAAGCCACTCATGAAGCATAGCTCACTACCTTGCTGACCTCAAGCCAGGTTTCACCTTTTAACCCCTTGATGCTATATTGTAAAGAAGCATATGCAGTCATAAGTAAATCATGACACACAAAAAGGTCATCTAGCTCACAAATGAAATTTCATTCGCTCATTTGATCTTTGGTCTATGGAAGAGGGTAGGACTTTAATAGTTCCTATAATTGATTTGTAAGCAAATTAATCTTGACTTCTTAATTTTTAAGTTAATTTTTTTAAGTTACCCATGAATCCATTTGGACAATTAGTTTGGGATCATGTTTGCATTCCTTCTCAACTCTGGCTAATAATGTGCTTTCAATCAGGTAGGTGCGATTTGAAGCAATTGAGTCTCTTGTTTCCTCGGGAACAAACTTGATTCTCTCATAACCATTTCACTTTCATTCTGTGAATTAAAATTCCCTCAATTATTTGTAGGAAGCTGTTTGCTTGTTTAGATGAGGTCCGTTCAGTGGTGATATAAGAAGGATGCTTAACAGAGGCAATACAATGTTAAGAAAGAGGATGAAAAATTAAAATGGATGTAGTTATTTGTATGTGGATGTTGGTCTGTTGAGATGAGTTGACTGAGTGAGATGGAATATTGCTAGGAAAAAGACCCAAGATCAGACTGGCAGGTTGAGAGTTTCAAAAGGGTTATGGGATGAGTTTCGCCTCATAAGTTGGGTTCACTGCTCCCATGAATAAAACCAACTAGAAAAGAAAAATACGTATAAAATACATGAATAGATCTTATTGCCAGAACATAATATACTACTAAGGTATTCTAGGATTTTTTTGTCGGTGCATTTGCATCCAACAAACAATAATTAATACAATTCTCTTTTTGCCATTTAAGTTTTGTTTTGCAAATTTTGAAATTAATCATTTGAAATGTATGCATTTTCTTATCATTTAGTTACAGTAGTACTTATACGTATTAATGATGTGGTCGGGCAGGATTTTAAAATGATGATTGTTTACATCAATAGTGTGATTTTTAATTCACAAATGCAAACTCCAGAAATAAGACAAATAACCTCTTGATAACTTATCAACTACTAATTAATGTCAATAACCTCTTGATGACTTATTAAAAATTAATTATGCCGAAGGTGTTTTCACAATTAGAATCGGCTTGGCTTTTTGACAATACACAATAGATCTCAGTGGTTGTAATCTAATTTGTGTGGTCGTTGATTCAAGCAATCTCAACTTTTGAAGATCAGTTTGCTCATTGTTTTGCAATCGTACTTGCTCCTTAAATGCCACATCACCACGCATTCTAACAAGTTCCTTTCAACAAGGGAAAATGGACATCATTTGCAACAAATAGGGAGCCAGAGAGGCTTTGCTTGTTTTTCCAGCAAATTCCTTTTGTTTCATGGTGAGAAGGGGGTTTCCCATGACATCTTGCAGACGCTGCCGGTGATGGAGGCTCATCACTTTTCCCTGCCACTTTGAGGACGTTGCCATTAAAGTTGATGATGGTGAAATTTGCTGTTGAGAGGGCTTTCTTACGGACGATTATTTTTATCGGATAGGGAGCATTGGGCTATGATGCATACAAAGTTGAGGTTGTTGGCTTCGCTTGGTATTCCAACTCTATTTTTCTTGTTAGAGAAATTGTTGTAGCTTTGATGTTAGAAGCTAAGGTGTTCGCTTAATTAGAAAAATATGATATGGTCAAAGAGATGATGTCGATTCAACTAGGGTAGAAAAATATAATATCATGTTGTTGGCCATGTTGATATTTGTTGTTGTCGATGATACCGTGGAGAGTTAACCTTTGCACAACATTAGTTTTTAGTTTTTCACCTAAAAATTAAATTTGCGGGATTGTGAGCAAGATCAAGTTGATAAAGTGGAACACAAATAGTGGATATTACTTGGGTGTTACAATTTGAGTCATGGAAAAGGTGTGGTACATGCAGTATTTAATTTTTACTTTTTATTTCCAACATTCCATTGATGTTTGTCTTATCTAACAAATCAAACACTATTCAATCAAAAACCTTGACATCATTTGCAGTTGGGTTTTGACCTTGAAATCTATTGGATTTTCCCATTTTTATTTTGACCCCTTCGAGTGCAAATTGCACTCATAAAATAATGCGAGCGAAATCAAAGTGATAAAGTGGAATGTTGGGTTTCCTTGAAACCTATTGGATTTTTCATTTTTTATTTTGGCCCCTTGAAGTACAAATTGCACTCATGTAAATAATGTGAGCAAGATCGAGGTGATAAAGTAGAACGTATATAACGGATAATTATTGATGATTGTTTGCACATTGCCTATTTCCTTGCAACCACTCAAGCTTAGAATTGCATAAGGGACTACAAAATGTTCCAAGAAACAAGCATTTTAGTTGGGTTTTGAACATGGAACCTATTGGATTTTTTCCATTTTTTATTTTGGCACCTTTAAGCATAAATTGCACTCACATGAATAATGTGAGCAAGAGCAAGTTGATAAAGTGTAACACAAATAACATATATTATTTGGGTGTCGCAACTTGAGCTGTGGAAAAGGTGTGGTACATGCAGGTATTGAATTCTCACTTTTTATTTCCAACTTTCCATTGATATCTTCATCTTATCCAACAAATCAAATGTTGTTTAAAAAAACTTTGACATCATTTGCAATTGGGTTTTGATCTTGAAATGTATTGGATTTACCCAATTTTTTATTTTGGCCCCTTTGAGTGCAAATCACACTCATGTGAATAATGCAAACATGATTGTGACAATAAAATGGAACACATAACAAATATGTTGGCATGTGTGTCCAATGCTCCTCGTGAGTTTCGTGACATGGACTAACCGTCTCTCGTAGATCCTAACTCTGGTGATTGTGGCGGAGACTAATACTTATGGGTTTTGGTCTACCGGCAATTGTGGTCCAACAAATGGTATCAGAGCAAAAGGTCTCGAGTTCGAAATTCACTCGGGTAACACTGAGGGGAGATTGTTGGCATGTGTGTCCAGCGCTCCCCGTGAGTTTCGTGACATGTACTAACCGCCTCTCGTAGATCCTAACTTTGGTGATTGTAGCGGAGACTAATACCTATGGGTTTTGGTCTAACGACAATTGTGGTTCAACAAAATATTATTGCGTCTTACAATTTGAGCCGTGGAAAAGGTGCGATACATGCAGGTATTTAATTTTCACTATTTCATTTCCATTTTTCCATTGACGTCTTTGTCGTTTCTAACAAATCAAACATCGTCCATTTGAAAACCTTGACGACGTGATTTAAAAAAATAGCAGAGCTCTACTTGCAGATAAAATCCACTTGTCGCTCATATGACTAGTCGTTGGAGGGGCTTAATTATCAATGATTGGTCATGCATCTCGTGTTTTCTTACAATTACTTGAGCACAAAACTAAGAAGTGGGGCTACAAAGTGTTACATGAAGAAAACAATGTGGTTGGTTTCGACCTTGGAACCTATTGAATTTTTCTCATTTTTATTTTGGCCACTTTAAGCTCTAATTGCACTCACATGAATAATGAAGTCTCAATCTAAAACATTTGCTCACTAGACATGTATGGCCAACCGCTAGAGGGACTCAATTATCGATGATTGTTCGTGCATTTCCCGTTTTCCTACAATTACTCCAAATTTTAAATTAAAAGGGGATTGTGAAGTGCTCCAAGAAGCAAGAATTTTGGTTCGGTCTCTAACATGGAACCTTTTGTATTTTTCCCATTTTTAGTTTGTCCCCTTTAAATGAGAATTGCACTCATGTAAATAATGCAAACAAGATAGAGACGACACAATGGAACACAATGCACTTCTCCCTTAAACTCCTTCACCACCTCTCATCCTCTCCCTTTTTCACTTCTTCGAGTTTTAATTTTTCACTCCGTCGTCCTCTTCAACATTTGCATTGTACATTTCATGTATGATTACTAGTTAATGTTAAAATAGAGGTACCGATGTTGATAAAACAATGATGTTTAAAAGTCATTGAATGATGTGAGGGTTTTCTAATCATTGTTTTGAAGAGTATAGTTATATTCTAAAAGTTATGCATTGTTTCTTGTGAATGTTGTTATTTAAAAGCCATTTGTCATCTTTTCATGCAATAGTCATTTTGTTTTAAGTATTGTGTTATTTAAATGTTGTTGATCACCGTTTTTAATGAACATTTTCAATTGTTGTTTTTGGGGAAACAATTGTGAACTCAAAGATAATATTTCATTGTTATTGTCATGGTATAATTTTTGATAAATTAAATAATCTGTCATTGTCCAAAGCCATCTATCATTTTTATTGGCTTGAAATAAATTTAATTTAAAAATGAGGATCTTTTCAGCCATCAACGAGTTCTATATAGCCCCCTCCATGTGACAAACTAAATCTGCGGGATAGGGGCAAAGTTGATCGCCCGGTTTGAACCTTCATCTAACATAGGCGCAAGGATTCTGTTTGGCCCCATTTGCCACAAGCACCGATAGAAGACCAAGAAACCGCTTGTCCTTGTGTATCTGTAACAGTAACAATGGTATTTCGAAAACTTGCTCGAACGTAAATAACTCCTTTAATTATTCTATGATTGATTCAACCTTACAGCTCAGCATTCATGTCCGGAGTGATTGATTCAACAACTTAGGGTTTTTGGTTTATGTTTTTAGTGGCTATCGACATTGGGTATATTGGGATCTAGACGTATTCTGTGATGACCGTACAGGAAAACCTTCATGATTTAGTTTATAAAGAGTTTATCGTTGTATGAATTGCATTGTTGATATTGATCCCAAGAAAAAAACTATAGGTACAACTAGTCTCACGTGAGCGAACAACCATCTAATTGTGGTTGGCGGTGATTGGCAAAACAAACAAACACTTGGTCTCTTGAGCGTTTAGGGTCCAGTCTTATCGAACTCTCTGGGGCCACTAGATAGACACGATGGTCCTCATTCTCATCGTATTACGTATAGAATCTATCTATCCGGATCGGTTGGTGTAGAGCAGGCAAGGCAAAGGCAATATATATCTACTATCAATCATATTATTCTGGAGTCCCGAGAGAATATCATTGACTTACTAGAAATCTCAATCAATTTTGAATTGAGAAAACTTCTTGATTAAGCGAACGAAGAGGTTTTATTCCTATTTAATTTCAAATAAGTATTTCAAATAAGTCGTATATTACTTAAACCTATGAATAGGAAACAAATAGGTCCTCATCCCCGAGCCGGATCGCTCATACCGAATCTGCGCCGATCACACCACGTAACCATTACGGACTTTATGGACTATGGCTTTCACTCCCTGAGCCGGGAGCTTCCTTGTCGAACTCCCAGGATTTCTTTTCCCCCTCATCTAGACTAGATTGCTCGGGGTGATTGGGGAGTTCCGAGCCCCAAGCGAGGAGGTTTTGAGGTGATCCTTTGTGGAATAGAGAATGCGAAATCTAGAGCCGAGACACAATCTTCATCCGAGGCACAATTTTCTAAAGAAGAGGTACCCATCCTTCCATTGCCTCTACCTATATCCCGTGTTATCCCTATTCTCATAGATTAACTCAATCCATCGATCCCGACCTACTAGATATGGCTCCCGGCCGTTCTTCTCTCCTCTACTTGGCCAACTATATGATCATTTGTTAAAAAACAATATTTGTCATATTGAGAAAATCTTTTAATCATTGTTTGGAATCATACAATAATTTGGCTATCAATATTTGTATGGATAATATTTGAGCAGTCATTTTCAACGGGTTATAGAAAATTTATTTATTGATTTAAATTAAGAGTTAGTTGTGTGTTATTCAAAATCTATTTATTGTTTTACATTAAGAGTTGGTTTATGTTATTTATAAGTAGAGAATTAATATGTAACCATCCAACATATGGGCTAGCATGGATCATGAAAAATTTAACTTAGAAAGTCTATTAAGAGAGGAAGATATCTTACGAAATTAAAGTAAATTATTTAGATGGTGACATTGTGTTAGGGGTGTGTCGTCTCGTGAAAAGGATTTCTCAAGACTTTTCAATTTCGATTCCATTAGGTAACATTTCCTCATGTGATCGTGATATATAGTTTGTTTCAAACTTGTTTCTAGTCAACCCATTTAACGTTACAAAAATCTTATTGGCGTAGTTGATTCCAATACAGAACTTGAAGCTAACGTGGCATAATATATATGTCTATGTATATATGTGTGTATATGTATGTGTACATGTAGATGTAGGTGTATACACACGCACACACATTTGAATAGCTTGAGGTATTTGAATAGTTTGAGGTTGGAGTTGCGACCTTCAAATCCAATATCATATTCACTTTCATGGAACTTAAAAATAGTCCTCATTGTCATTAATTTTCACAAGTGAAAATGGGACACCATTGAACCAAAGTCTCAATAACTCAACTGAACTATGACTTGAACGTTTTTAGCATTGCATGCCTATCATTGCCACATCCCACCACTCGTGGAATAATGGAACTATTCTTGTGGTTCTCATGTTCTATCATAGCCCCGCAAGCACAATTGAATGTTAAACACTTAATCACAAATTGTTTGGAACCATATAACTGCTCAGGCCAAACGAGCAACGAATATCTTTTGCCAAGCCTTACAGTCACTCCATCGTATATTAAAAGGCACATTTAGGATGGACTTTGAATATTTGTTCTACATTCGGCTCAAAGAGAGATGAAGGCTTATTTACATGGTGTTCTGGGATATGGCTCGATACTCGATCAAACTTTGACATTCAACAATCACTTCTCAAAAGATTTTGACCCGGAAATAATTCAGAGCCTCTGCCCAACTACCACGAGAAAGAGATGATGTTGGGGATTATAAAAGATGGTCTGTAATTATAGTTGGGAAGATGTCATTGCTGGAAATGAATGTGGATAATGACAAGAAAATAAGGCAATTAGGAAATTCTAATTCATCTTAACAAAGCACGTATTTGCACCTCTTGATTAGTATATCACGTAATAAGAGGAAACACAGAACCAAGGAACAGTTCCAATGTTCCTCATCGGCTCTGCTTCTTTTGCCAAGCTCAACTGGTTAGCAATAGCGTCAAGGACGTGACATGGACTTGGAGAAAGCATGTTCCACATTGATTCTGAGGAGCGATCGAGTTGCATGCAATTCAAGACCGAGAAGAAATCATAAGGTGAAGGAAAGAGCTCTTGCAATAGCCAAGAATGTTGTATTACAGAAATTGAGGTTTCAGGCTTGACAACAGGGATCTCAGTATCGATAGAATGTCGTTTATAAATATTAACTTCAAGTGATAACAATTGGTCTGTGTTGTTTGGCCGAGTTGGGGTGTCTTTGTGGTCTTGAACACCATTCAAATTCACAAGAATTGCCATTACATCTACCATGTTGTTTGCTAATAGCCCTGGGTGGCCAATCGATAATTTGGGGCAGAAACTTGTAGGAATAGGCAGGCTGCTAATGCATGAATTAAGAAGTTGAAACTCTCTAAAATAATTTGTAGAGAAGGAATAATAGAAGCTCAGTACAAGTCACAAAAATGATATGTGATGTTTTGCATGATGAAACATAGATAACATTTGTGTTGGAAATAAGCAGAACTATGTATAGTGTTGTCGATAACAAGTTGAGATAGTGAAAATCTTGTGGGAAGTAGGAATAAACTTTAGCTCAAGTGCCAAGCATTGGCATTAGATGATGAATCTATTATGCTCAATGAAAGATTTGCCTAAGGATTTTGGTTGAATTGTTAGTGGTAGCCTGTGTTGTATGTTCTACTCTAAGTCTCAAGGTTCGATTTGCAATTGTAGGGTACCCAATACATATAGCTTCAATAGTTGGCGGCCTATCCATTATTTTTCTTTATCAAAAATTTAATAGCAACTCTTTCCTTCCTTTCAAATTTCCGACGCCCTTATGATTTTGTAAGAGCTTTGTAGAGTCTACAAGTTTAACTAGGATTGGTCCTAGGATTCAAATTCCAACAGAAATTCTAAAGAATTTTTCATAAGAGTAGAAAAATGGAATGTAATGTGTATGTTTTTGTATTATTTTCCTCATATTAATAGAAGAAGTTTTTAGTGTTTCTCATTAGTTGCGTTGGGATTATGGTTTAACGCATCTTTTAATTAGGACCCCTATTTGTGTGTTGTATCAATCTTGTGAGATAATTAACACATGCGGTCAATTAGATCTTAGTCTCATGGCCATTTTATTATATCCCAAGCCATTTTAACATAGAACCAAAGTTTGCGTACAATATTTGAAGGCATGTTGTCGAAACAAAAATTTGAACCTGTGGGCTTAAATAATCAAAGGAAAAGCTTAAACATATAGTCATTACCTAAGGGTATCTATTGAAGGAAATTTTGTTATAGGATTAGGTAATATATGCATGCATGCTTTGTAGAGAAATGTCTTTAGGCACAAAACAAAAGGAAACCAAATGAATAAGAAATATTTTTGTTGTACCCATGTATGTTTTTGCATCACACATCCCACGAAAGAGAAACATTTTTATCCACTCACTTCACGGCATCCTCGCATTGATTGTCTCAACCAAACTCGTGGAGTCAAGTATGCCTTAGAAAGGTCCTACGCTTTTCTAGTGCATACTATAGTAACATTGGTGTATTCAATTAGTCCATTTCCCACCATGGGAAAGAGTGGATTTTGTGTATGTTTTTATTTGATTATAAAGGATTTGTGTGTTATTGATAAGTAGATCGTCTATATACTTATTGCACACATTATGAAATATATTGATATAATGCATGCAATATCCATTAAAGCTATCTTGATTCGTTTATGAGATTCCTTTTAGGAGAGTAACCCACCTGTGCACCTTGGGTGAATGGTTTCTTTTGGAGCTAAATGCAAGTTCTTTTTGTTCTTTCCTTTGTTAGCTAAGGTTATAGTGTGCACAAACAATAGTAAACAAAAAAATCATACTACATTTTTTATTTGAAATCAAGACAACCATCTTCTATTGATAACACAACAATGTAGGATAGAGATTTCTTACATGTCTTGAAGAGGAAGGGGCAGGATGTGTCCATGATCACTTAAGAGGCTTTGTAGTCTAAATTTTTCCATAATATTTGAGTATTTAAGGTTTCCATAGTGTCGATATATTTTTTGATAGGTTTCTTGGATGGCCACATAAGAACTTTTAATTAAATTATTGTATGATTTCCTAGCTATTTCTAAGTTTGATGCAATATTATATTAAGAAACAATAAGCTAAATATACATGATAAGCAATCTAGGTACTCTTCCTATAAAAATGAAAAACCATTGTTATGTGCATTTGATGCCTTGCTACTAAAAATATACTTTGACCATAACAACTCCTATAGAATCACACATGACTTTGAAACACATTTACAACCATTTTTGAAATATCCATCATACACTATGGTTGAGTATAGAAGATATTATCATGAATCTCTATGAAAAATGGCTTACATAACATGGTAAGACCTACAATGGCCTAGACGAGAAGCAACAAAGGTTTAATATATTTAAGGACAATTTGTTTTTTATTAATCGCCATAGTACGGAGAATGGGGCCTTCTTCAAATTGGGTCTCAACAAGTTTGGATATCTCGAGCCACGAGTAGTTCAAGAGTAAGTATTTAGGTTTTAATCCTCGTGTGGATAAGAGGCTCTCCGTGTCTCCTCCACCTCATTAGGAGAGCAAAAGTGGTGTTGACAACTCGATTCGATATAAATATATTTTTGGTGCCATTTTTGTATTAATACATGATTGGTGGTCACGTTGATATATTTTGCATTCAACATTTCTATCGATATCATTGTAAACGTGGGTATAGTAGAGAGAGGTACAAAACATCAATCACACTCAAGTGGTGCAATGGAAATTATGATAGGGAGGTATCAATGAAGTTAAATTTGAAGGAGTGAAGGTGAAATATCGCAGGAGGAAGATGGTGATAAAGAAGGGTATTGAATGACAAGAACTTTAAGGGAGGGAAAATAGTTGGAGGGAACAAAGGGGGTCCTCTTCTTTCTTCCGACAAACCACATATGGACCATGTTTCATTTTTTAGAACCGCTTGAAGGAGAAAGGGTGTGATGTGTAGATCCTTGAGGAAACAAACTTTAGAGACACTATTACATATAGTGTTAAAGACATCGAAATTAGTCGATTTCATGTCGATTTGTGTTTGTTTTTTTGTTTTGTTTTCGAATGGATATATAACGCAACGATGACATGATAATAATGTCATGAATGTAGAGCATATACAACACAAATTGTGCCACATTTGTGTCAAGTTACTTTTGATGGTGTGGCCACACATTACCTATTTAATCTCAAGTGGATGTCATTTTCACTCTTGAGGAGGAAAAGGAGATCAAAAAAGTGTTTTTATCGAGTAAAAGAAATGTAACTTCTTATTTTTATTTTCTTTGTAAATAAGTGATATCAAGTTCAAGTAAGCTTTTGATTTTATTTTAATGTCAATAAAACAAATTACTAAAAAAATCCATGGGACCACATATCCTTGAGTCATTTGTCAATTAAAAATGCATTACATGACACTACATATCGTGGAGTCAATTTGTAATGTAGTTTTTTTTTTTGTGTGCAAATAAATGTTTTATTTATATCTACACAAGCATTAACAACCATAACATTTGGCAAAAAAATAATTTCCATTATATTTCGATAGATGTCCATACTCTAAACTCAAACTCCCATTTTTGCATGGGCTTTGAGTATGTGAGAAAGGTTGTGGACTCTAGCTTTACACCTATGAAATGTTTTTTCTTGGAATTTTTGAAGGCCTTTTTCAGCAAAACCATTTTTGCATATCTTGTATTCATTGCAATCGGAAGACCATATTTCATAGAGACATTTTTTCAAATATTTCACATCTAAAAAATGAGTGTTCCATCATGCTTTGATGGATGTCCTTGTGCATATCCTTCATTGATTGCAATGCATAATATCACATTTCATTGCTCCAAATTTTGTTGAATAGTTTAAGTGTCTTGTGTATGATTCTACTATTTCCATACATGGTTACCAAATTGCTTACAACTACATTTAACAAAAACATCTTTCCATTAAGGTTTGATGAATGTCCATGTCATGATCATAATGTGAATGAGGGTTGTAAATACTTGAATGACATTATGTTAGATTTGATCATTACACATGTGGCGGTTATGTGAATGTGTTTGCTTGGTCTCTGAGAGAAGGGATTACACTCAACCCAATGCCCTTCTCTCACAATGAAACAATGTTAACAAATATGTTATAAAACTATCACATCAAAATGAAATTACAAATTAACTTTTGCATTAACCATGATTACCAACACACAACATATCGATCTTTGAGATATAATGGAAATGTAGCAAGAAATAGGAAATTAATCCTTTGTTTTTTTATGTGGTTTTCCCAACCACGATTCTCCACCAAAGATTACAAAATCTGACCCAACCAATTTTGTTACATTGTTCAAAATCTCATTATAACACAATTCAGTTAGTTGTTAAAAAAACATGCAAAACATTAAGATGAATTTAAACCGTATGAGGCCCAATTGTACTCATGCTAATAATCAAGCTTCTTCTCCAGTTGATTATCTCCAAATGGAAATATGAAAAGTTGTAACCTATAAATTTTATTAATATAGTATTATAGCATGTTTATCTATTAATCAAATGGAACAAACCACATTTGACAAAAAGTCACTTTCTAATATGCTTTGATGGATGTCCATACCTTGTTCTAAAGATTCCATTTTGGCACAAGGTGGGAGTATGGTGAAAAAGGTTGTGGAGTTTAGTTTTAAATCTCCCAAATGTGATTTCCTAAGAGTTCAAAAGGTATTTGAACACACTCAATTTGTGCATATCCTGCAATCATTGTAGTCCATGAGACCGAGTATGCTCAGAATTGTTTCAAGCAATTTATGTCACATTTTGCATACATTTGTACAAGGGAACTTGTAACTACAAAAGACAAAATAATTTCTCATTATGCTATGATGAATGTCTATGCAAAGTGTTCAAAAGTTCCCATTATGATACAAGCTAGAAGGCTTGTGAAAAATGTTATGAGGTCAATTTTATACTATCAATTGCATTTGTTGGAAAGATTTGTGTCAATCTTTGCAAATTATTTCACCACATTCCTTTCAGTCATATTTCCAAAACCCCCACAGGCGCCTTGTTAATGCTACCACATTTTGCATACATATCTACTAGGGAAATTGCAAGTACAACATCGGATAATAGTCCCTTCTCAATGATGTTCATACATTGTTTGAATACTGAACTTGATAGAACTTGGTACTAATTTCATATGTATGTCAAAATATAGAAATTTGAAGACAAAAAAAAGAGAAAGTAGGAAAAATAGGGAATATTACAAAAAAAAGTAAACCATAAAGTTATGATAAGTTTTTCTAAAATAATGATATTATTGTAATTTTCTTATCACTATTTGATTTTGGCTAGTATTTTCAAAAATAATGAAATTATTGTTATTGTTACAAATATGTGTACCTCGAAAATTCAAATTTCTATTCACCACAACTGAATTGTCTACACACTCATATGTAGACAATATGGAAATTGAAGGCAATTATAAATATAGTATGGATTTTATAGAGGAAAATTTAGGACAATATGTTGAAGAGAGCTCTCATGGAGAGGAGATGCTCAATTTATAGTTGATGGGTGGAGATGGATGGATTCAATGGCTAGTTTGATTTGGATTTCCAAAAGATGAAGCCAAGTTGGTGAGAGATGCATGTGAGGATTAGAGGATTCTAGAATGGAGGATTCTAGAATTTGAATTCAAAATTCATGGAGGGAAGAAGCTTCCATTGAATTAAAAATTCAATGGAAGGAGAAGTTTAGAGAGGCTTCTAGAAATAGAAGCCTCTAGATTTAGAGGTGGAGGATGTGATTAGGATTTTAGGATTAGATTAGGTTAATAAAATATGATTAGGGTGTGATTACATGGAAAGGCTAGGTGTAGGGTAGATGTAGAGTAGGTAGGTAGGTGGGTGTAGGAATATTAAATTCCTAGAAAATGTTAATAAGGATTAATAATAGGATAATATAATAATGATAATAATGAATAATAAAAGGATTAAATATAAATGGGATTAAAATAAAATGATAGAGGATAAATAGATGATAAAAATGATAAAGGGTAAATATGATAAAATGGATTAATAATAATTAATCTTATGATTAATTATTATATGGATGATGTTAGATATTTTCGGGACAAATTAATCGTAATTAATTATGTCGACATTTTAGATGTCTACATTTTTCCCCCTCTTTGAATGGTTATTGTGTAGCAATGACCATTCAAAGAAAAAAAAAAGATGTTAGGATGGTGATATGATGCCCCCTCGAGGGGTTAGGAGGGAGGAATGAGTCGGGTAACCACTCAAAAAAGAGAGAGAGGTAGAAGTTAGTAGATGAGAGAGGATGAGAGGATGAGAAGATTGAGGATTATAGGAGAGGAGAGAGGATTAGAGGATTAGAAGATTGATTGAAGGGGTTGGATTATAGGATGCCCTAGATCAAGGGGTTGAGATTAAGGATATTGGATTTGAGGATTAGAGAGAGATAGAGGATAGGAGATAGGATTATGAGGATAGGAGATGAGGATTGAGGATTAGAGGATTGAGGAGAGAGAGAGAGAGAGATAGAGATTAGAGGATTAGAGATTATTGATTTTGGGATTAGAGGATGCCCCGATCAATGATGATGTATGACAAGGGTGAAGATTTAGGAGGATTGGTGGATTAGAGATGCCCTAGATCAAGGGAGATTGGATTTTAGAGGATGATATGAGTTGAGAGATTGATTTGAAGATTTAGGAGGATTTGAGATTGAAGAGGATTTGGATTTGAGATTTAGGATTTAGATTTGATGATTGATGTTAGATTGAGGATGTTAGATTTGAGATTTGATGATTGATGGATTTGGAGGATAGGATGATTGGATTTGGAGGATTAGAAGATTGAGGATGTTTGGATGAGAGAATAAGGATTTTTTGGATTGATTTGGATGATAGGAATTGATGAGGAGAGGATGATGATGATGATGATGATGATGAGATGAGAATGAATTTTGAGTTTGATTGATGAGAGGATGTTAGAAGATGCCCCAACCAAGGGGTGAGGATTTTGGATGTTGGATGTGAGATGATAAGATTTGGATGTGGGATTGATTGATTGATTGAAAGGATTGATTGATAGGATGAGGATGAGGAGGTTAGATAGTTAGATGATGATGATGAGGATTAGGTGTGGATGATGATAAGGATAAAAGATGATGATAGAAGGGGGTGTGCTACCATAAAGTTCCCATTATTATCATCATTATATTGTGATTATGATGTGGCATAAAAAAAAATGCATCAAGGTATAAAGACCATGATGATTGAATTTCCAAATGCCCTTGTCCTCATATCATTGGACAAATAATAAAAAAATATGGTCCTCATATCATTGGAATGAAAAAAAAAAAAAAATGGTCCTCATATCATTGGACCATGCAAAAAAAAAACAAAAGGGGCCTCATATCATGGCCAAAATGTAAATGCAGAAAACAACAAACAAAAAAACAAACAAAAAAAACACACACACATTTTTTTTTTTTTTTTTTTTTTTTGATTTTTTTTTTTTTTTTTTTGATTTTTTTTTTGATTTTAGATTTTGATTTTTTTGATTTTAGATTTTGATTTGGATTTGGATTTTGGATTTGGGATGGGGGAATGGTTGAGGATTTGGGGATAGGTAAGATGAAAGGATTCGGGATGGGATAGCTCATGGGGGATGGGAAGGGATGTAAGGTGGGATGTGACTTTCTCCTATAAGTCCCAAAAGTGTGTTTGGGTAGGATGAAAGGGGAAGGGAAGGAAATTGAGGGGAAATGGATAGGATTGGATAGGGGGATAGGATTGGGTTGGGATGGGTTGGGATAGATGGGGGAGATGGGGATGGGATAGATAGGATGAGGGATGTGGTATAAGATAAGATGGGGGATATGGAAGATGATAAGATATGCCCCAAGTATAGGGGGGATGGATTGAGGGATAGATGTGGTGTGCCCCCAAGTGTAAAGTAGGGTGGCCTGTGTGGATGGATGGATGGGTTTGATTTTCCCCCAGGTGTAGGGTAGGATGGGAAGTGAGGGTATCTAAAATGGATGATGCCCCCAGATGGATGATAGTAAGGCTTCCCCTAGATCATGATGATGATGAATTGAAAAGGGACATGAGGAGGATTGGATGAAAAGGAAAGGATCATCATCTCCCATGGATGTTTGATCAAGGGAAAAAGGATGTGGATGTGATGGATGGAAGGAAAATGACATCAGTGATGAAAAAAAGATGAGCCTAATGACACATGTTGTAAGGAAAGAGTTGGACTAAAAAAAAGTGTGACCAAGGTCTAAACAATACCTAGAAACATGAGCCCTATGTCTCTATGAGATCAAAGTGTGTGTGATTGTGATGGTTAATTACCGCTTGAAGTGAAGACTTAATGGGTAGTATGTGAAGAAAAACTAGCCAATGTATAGGGAGTGATTAAGTCAAATAGGTGGATGGAGGGTGAATGAAAGGCTAAGTCATGCATTGCTTTTGCTGCCATCCAGAGGTGTCCATAGCCCTGATGGAGATGCATCTGATTCTTGTCACAACATTTCTCTCTACATCCACCAGGCATCCATAGCCCAGAGATAGAGTTGGAAACACCCTAGAGAGAGTCTTGAGGTGGATTTTATTTGATATTTTTAATTTTGATATGATTTTTTCTTTTTGATTTTTGATATTTTTTTTTTTGCATAAAGGTTCCACTCTCTTGAGAACTCTCAAGGGGTTAAGAATCACTAGTGGCTTGATGGGGGATGGAAATGAGTGTGGATGATGACATTGGCTAGAGTGTCAAAAGACACACCCAAGGGTCTTCACCACAAGTTGATTAAGTGTGTTAAAGTGTGTGGATCTCTAGGAGGACAATTGTGCTTGAATGTTGGAGGTAATGATAGACCAAGGTCACACATTGTAGTAGGTACTATTGTCTTACAACATGTGTGAGAAAGTTGATCAAGTGTTCAAATGAATGGATTGGAAGAGGATATAAATGAATGTGATGATAAGAATGGATTAGATGCAAAGGGATTTGGATGTTGGATGGAAGGAGGATGGGTGGGAAGGAAAGAACATGTGTGCAGGGTGATGAATTATGTGCTCAATCCATTTTTAGGTGTTTGGTATTTGTAGGGGATTAAATGATTTGTGATTGGGTTGAGTGGTTGGGATGGTAGGATCAACAAGAGGAGTGGTAGAAATGGGTTGTGATGGAGTAGTGGGAGGGATGTTGTTAGTGTTAGGTTTATACCCTAAGCCTAAATGACTTGGATTTTGATGAAGGGAGATGGGTTCGTGAATGCCTTGTTCATGGATGCCTAAGCCTTTGCCTCGATGTTTCATATTAGTGAACATATTTTTGGCTATAGGATATGAAGTGGATGGGGAAGATGATGCCATGTGGTCATCATGAGACTAGGGGTTGTAGTTTTGTCATCCGCTAAGAGGTCGGACTTAACAAAGGATGGGAGGTGATTTTTTTTTTTTGGTTGGTGAGGGATGTTTGGATGTATGATGAGATTTGGATGGATGATGATGTTTGGATGTTGAGTGGGATTTGGATGGTGGATGATGGTTAGGGAGAGGATTGGGATGGAAAGGTGGTGGATAAAGAGGTACAAGGACAAGAAGCCCTTGGTTAATGAGGTTTTGGACATAAGACCTAAATTACATGCAATGATTGGTCGAATGTCCATGGGTGTGATGGAAGTCACAATAATAGTGTTCCGATACCAAGATGGTTTGGGAAGTTTTTTGATCATGTGATTTGATTGGGGGATGGATGATCATGTTGAAGGTTTTTAGATGATGGAAGATGGTGGTCAAGGATTCTCCTAAAGGAGTGAAGTGGTTTGGGTTAAATGGTTTTGGGGGAGTAGGAAGTAAAGGTGCAGGAGATTGGATTGGATTATGAGATTTTTGATTTTGATTTGGATTTATGATTTGGATTAGATTTTGTGGCTTAGAAGATGAAGGGGATGGATTAGGCCTGGGGGCTGAAGTGGATGGTTTGGGCTTGGAGGTGAAGTAGATTTGGTTGATTTTGGATTGGTTGGAGTATGTGGTTTTGAGGTAGATGGTTTTGGATTAGATTTAGGATTAGATTATTTGGGATTAGTAGATGTAGATGAAGGGGATGGGGTAGATTTAGATGAAGGGGATGGGTGTGATATGGGGGTCACATTAGATTTGGGTGATGTTGGGGATGAAGGAGATTTGGGAGATGGGTGTGGTGTAGGAACCACATTAGATTTGGTTGATTTAGGGGATGAAGTAGATGAAGGTGGCATAGGAGCCTCATTAGATTGGGTAGGAGATGGGGTGGGGAGAGGATTGGTATTGGATTTGTTAGGTTTAGGATTTGGTGACTTAGGAGTCATGTTAGATGTTTTAGGATTGGGGGATGGTGGATTTGAAATAGGATTAGAGGATAGGATAGTGTTAGGTTTAGGTGATGAAGGGGTTAAGATAGGATTAGGTGTGGATGAAGAGGATGAGGATGGCATAGGAGCCACATTAGATGGTTTAGGATTGGGGGTAGAAGGGGGAGGGTGACTTAGGAGTCATGGTGGATGAGATAGTTTTGATAGGATTGGGCTTAGGTGATGGAGGGGATGAAATAGGCTTAGAGGCTGAATTTGATGGTGGATTAGGGGATGTGGGACTATCTAGGAGAAATTCCATAGGATTGGATTGGGATGATGAAGATGACGAGGATGGAGGACTAAGATGAGATGTGGGGATAATAATTTTGGGTTAAGTTGTTGGGATTGTTGTGGATATGTGAATGGGACTCGATTATAGGTTTTATGATGATTGGATTTAGGAGTTGAGATTTTGGATGGTGGTGGATTATCACATGAGTTTTGATGGGAGGAAGGTGTAGGTCATGATGATTGATAGGGGATTTGGAGGTTGGAATTTGGGATGGTTGTGTGGGCTTGGGATTGGTGACTAGATTAGCAAGGACATAAAGGAGGTCCTCTTGGTCTAGGTCAAAGTTAGTGAGGTGTCAAAGTTGATGTAATTGGCTTGTGGGGATAGTGGTTTATGTTGATTAGGTTAGGTGTGGATTGAGATGATTTGGGTTCCTCAAAGAGGAAGTCAATGGGGTGAGGGTAGGGATCTTAGGAAGGGGAAATTGTGGATGGGGTTGGTTGGGAGATGATGGTTTAGGAGGTGATTGGTTGATACATGATTTAAGATCGGATATTTGTTGATTGAGTTGTTGGATGGTTTTTAGGATGTTAGGATCAACATGGGATGGTTGATTTGGATGGGAGGAGGGATTGGTTGAGGTAGGATGTGAGATTTGAGATTTGTTTATTAAGGTGTTGGATAGTGTGTGGGATTTCATGATCAAAGTGAGATGGTTGACTTTGATGGGTGGGGGATGATGGGATAGCTTGGTTGATGGATTTAGAAAAGAGGTAGGGGTTTGGATGTTGGTTTGGAGAGGATGGGGATTGAGGATCAAAGGCCATGGTTTGATAGGATGTGTGGGTGATTAGATTTGGATTAGGTTGGTTGATTAAGGATGGTGATGGGATTTGGATTGGGATTGTTTGATTAAGGATGGTTGATTATGATGATGTTTGATTGATTAAAATTTTAAGGTGATAGGATGGTTAAGGGTGTTCACAAGCAAAAAAAAAACATGCAACACACACCCTAACTAGTCAAGTGGGATTACAATCAAACTATAGCCCACTTTTAATACACACACACAATGATGGTGCCAAATTGGCTCTCCACCTATGTGTCAATGTGGGGTGGCTAGTGAGTGATCTTGGGGAGTGTGGCCTCCTTGCACTATAGTTTGATATGTGGCCAAAAGGTTTCCTAGTCTAGGATGTATGAGCTCACTAGGGAGTCCCGATATACCTTGTGGTACATGGGGCCCAAGTCCATGTGTTGCAAGGATGTTGTCTAAGGCCTAGGTATTGGGATGTGGAAGCCCCTCACTTCACGCCACTCTTAAAACAAGCAAGTGCTTAGCCAATAATGACACAACTCTCAAGAATTTATATACCCCCATCGGAACGGGTGTGTCTACGTGCGTGGAGATGAAGCCCATGGTCATGAGACCCCTAAGACTATGGAAAGTGTGTGGATGTCACTTCACATCACATTACCCCTATAAAAAAAAATGGGAAGGGAAGGCTAGCCACTTTTGATCCTCAAGATCATCCTAGGATGCGAGAGGAGAGCATACACGGTTTTTCCTTTGGGATAAACAAAGCAACAATGAAAAATAAACAAGAAAGAAATGATAAGAAAAAAATAAAGATGATAAAGAAATAAAATTAAATGATAAATATTATGTGATTGGGTCTTCAAGAGGAGGCCCTAAAAACAAAGATTAGTAATTTGATTTATAAACCCAAATGTCTTGGACCGATCATGCTACAAAACAAAGGGTTAGTAGTTTTAGATTGATTTTTATCTTTGGTAAGTGTAGGAAGATGCACACAAAGTGTTAGTAGTTTGGAACAAGAAAATATAACTCAATGTGTAGTTAAAATGAAAAGATTTAGGAAAATGAAAACCATGAATAAATTATCTATAAAATGCTAAATTAACACTTTCATTGCATATATATTTTTTGATACCTTTAAAAAAAAAAAAAAATGGAGTCATTTTGAGTTTGGGATCAAAAATCACTTTATGGCTCGGAAAAAAGAAAAAAAATAAAACAAAAACAAAAACAAAAAAAGCAAAAAATGTAGCATAGGCTGCAAAGTGCACAAAAAAAAAAAAAATGCAAAAAGGCAAAAGCCAAAAGGCAAAAATATTAAGCAAAAAATCAAATGAATTTGCAAATGAAACAAAAATAAACAAAGTTTTAGGCACAAACACAGGTCAAAAATGTTGCAAAAAAAAAATTTGATTGAAATTTTCAAAATTTGAAGGTGTAAAAAAAAATGAAAATTCTTGAAACTTTGACAACTTGTTCTAGGGATAAAATAAGATTGAAAAAAAAAAAAAAAAGTGGGGGTAAGCCCCATGGTGGGTGCCAAAATGTATATGTTAAAAATATTAGTGTTAGTTGAAAAATAAAAAAAAAAAATAAATTGATTTCTCTAATCTAATCTTTTCAAACAATACCTCAGATTAGAGCAATGAGATGGAAAAAGGGGAGAGAGAATCAAATACCTGCACTTACCAAGAAAATGCAATGCTCCTCCTTTTTGATTTGTTTGGATTTTCTCTTGATTGTGTTGATTTTCTTTTTTGGTGGAGACACTGGGAAACACCTCCCTTGATTTGCCTTGATTGATTGATTGATGATGGATGATGATGATGGATGATGATTGATGAAGATGATGATAAAATGGATGATTGATGAAATAAAATGGAAGAGATTTGTTATGGATTTTTTTTTCTTTCTTAGCTCTCATGGAGGAGGAGAGCTCAATTTATAGTTTGTGGGTGGAGAAAATGGATGGTAGGATGAATCCAAGTTGGATTTGGATCAATGGTGGAGAAATTGAGAGAGGGATGGAGGATTCTAGAATGGAGAATTCTAGAATTTGAATTCAAAATTCATGGAGGGAAGAAGCTTCCATTGAATTAAAATTCAATGGAAGGAGAAGTTTAGAGAGGCTTCTAGAAATAGAAGCCTCTAGATTTAGAGGTGGAGGATGTGATTAGTTTTAGATTAGATTAGGTTAATAAAATGATGATTAGGGTGTGATTACATGGAAAGGGTAGTGTAGGGTGTAGGTAGGTAGAGTAGGTGGGTAGGTAGGGTGTAGGAATATTAAATTCCTAGAAAATGTTAATAAGGATTAAAATAGGATAATATATATATATGATAATGATTAAAATGGGATAAAGGGATAATAATGGGATAAATAGGATTAATGATAAATGATGAAAAAATGATAAATGATAAAGGGATGTGATAAAAAGGGATTAATAATAATTAATCTTGTGATTAATTATTATATGATGATGTTAGGATATTTGTGGGACAAATAATAATCGTAATTAATTATGTCAACATTTTAGAGAATTTGTAGAAGAAAGAGGTTGAGAACATATCAAACAAGCATAGGAAAGGAGAGTTTGACATTGTTATCTCTTTTTCTACTTATTGTAATCTGTATTCTTGAATTATTGGCCAATACATAAGTGGGAAGAAAGAGCAGTTTCCCTTCCCGACTGGTTTTCCCTCACACTGGGGGTTTCCAGGATAAAAATATTTGTGTTGAGTTCTTAATTTCATTTCCCTCTCGTAATTTTTAGTTCTAAAGCATACAAGAATTAATCACTAGCTCAATTCTATCATTTTCTAATTGAAAGTAGAACAACAACATAAAATTGTGATTTGTGAAATTCCAAAGTTGAAGCTTGTTATCCCGTAAAATTGACAAGGGCAATTTTGCAGGAACCATACCAAAATTTCGTTTTGGTTCCCATTGAGGTCTCTTAGCATTCGGAATGGCATAAAATCCCTTTCCGGAAAATCTAGTTTTTAGAACTTGGTCATTTTCAACCTTTTTGGGTTGGGCGCAGATTTCATTAGTGTTACACTAACCAAAACTCGTGCCCCTCCTTTCCTTTGGCACATTTTTCGGAGTGTCAACACTCATAATGTTCAGCGCCTCTCTAAAGTGCGCTATGGCACTTTGAAAATGCAATGTCGACACTTCCAAAGCTACGCCATGGCGCAAATCTCTTCATGTCGACATCTCCCTAAGTGCATCATAGAAAAATTTGGTGGCGCATTTATTACACCTTTTGCTATATATAGGCACGTCTGACTTGTCATTTTCACAATTCAAAAAACTTGAAAAAGTTATTCCTTCAGACTTATCATTGTTCGTCATGACCATTCGCGTGTTGCCATTTATCACATTCGTGGATCCCACATCGTCTCCTTTATCGTTATATATTCTAGTAAGTGGCCCTTGCCCTTCTTGTGGATTTTTGTGGTTTCTATGTTGGTTTAGGTGGTTAGGATTGTTAATAAACAATGAACCTAAGAAGATAACACAATCCCAATATATTTTGTGCAACCCACTTTCAAACCTTTTTCTATCCTCCTTCCAGATCTACAAATTGGAAGACTCTGCCACAAAACAACTCAGACTCATTTCGCCCTTATTCCCTCGCTTTGCTAAGTTTTCCCCCGCCATCGAATCTGAGCCAAAAGAGTGAAAATCATGAAATTTTTGCAAAACAAACCACCTGCTTTTTCCTTCGGCGCAAGGTTCATTCTTGTTACACCAAACACAAATCGCGCCACGGCTGTGCACTGTCCTTCCAAGCAACATAAACATTTCCCGCGCCTTGTAAAAATTGTAAATTTCCTAAGCACAAGCACCGACGCCAAAACAACTACAACAAACATCTGAATGTTGTGCAAACCTTTCTGCGCGTGTAAACTAAACCACTTGGCGCACCTCACTCTCATGCAACATCTACCACATCTCGTGCCAACGGTGCATTCTTGACATCGCAACACCAACCATATTAGCGCCACTTAAAAGGACTTCTAATGGTGCAAGCGCACGTCCCTCGACATGTCAACACCAATCCGGCACTATGATAATTCTTCACCGGGAACTCCTCGTGCTATGATTATTTACTAATGCACAGCCTTTAGTTTGGTGGATGTAATTTGGAAACAAAACAACAACATAACACAAGAATACCATCGACTATGATAAGACGGAATGATGACAAATCTGAAATATCAAAGTAAATAATAATATTAACATGAAATTGTTACAATCTCACCCATGAGGTACTTCAACAAGACTATGGGAGAAACTTTACAATTACACCTCTCGATGGCTTCTTCAACACACCTTTAACTGATGGATTCCTTTGCACACTTCCTACAATATTTCTCACTACTTCTTTCTATGCTAAATGAGGGGGGTGGCCTCTCTATTTATAGAACTTACAGGCTTATCCATCTTATCTCTAAGATAGGATAAGAAATCCACTCCGACGAATCATATTCCATACCTTAACTCTTATCTGTACATGTAAGCTTATCTCTTAAGATAAGATAAACCTTATCATTTTACATGGGTTCCACATTTTTAGACTTTTTACAAATAAAATACACAAAATATTTATGACCTCACTCCTTGTCCTTATTACTAATATAATATTTCTAATTCCTAATCATGTAGACCCTACTTCTCTAATTACCCAAACTTTGACATTTTAACATTACGGACCACTTACGACAAATATTTACTTTTTACAACATTCTTATTGTACTTTGATCTACCGTACTCCACATTATTTCGGCGTCAAATCTTTGGCAGCGCAAAAATTATCTTCTATCGGACGCTACTACTAATTACACTTAACAACATTCTATTCCTAATACATACATTAATGAAATAGAAATTA
Organism: Taxus wallichiana var. yunnanensis; assembly: GCA_018340775.1. NCBI lineage: Eukaryota > Viridiplantae > Streptophyta > Pinopsida > Cupressales > Taxaceae > Taxus > Taxus wallichiana. Next base: position 247,503,376 of record CM031241.1, read on the forward strand.
TGGAGGAAAATTTTAGTGTCGACATCTTCCCCCTTCCTAGCTTCTACTCCGTCCTCGGAGTAGACTCTTCTGGTGCGTGGAAAATCTTCAACTTGTCGTGGTTGACCCATTTCGTAATGGGAGTGCCATCCAATTCCTCCAGTCGGTACGTACCATTTTCATGCACAGCTGCTATTTTGTAGGGCCCCATCCATTTTGGAAGAAATTTCCTCTGTCTTCTTTTTTTGTATCGGAATCATATACTGAACCAAGTCATTCACTGAAATGGAGACCAAAGGATATTTTGATCAAAGTATTCCTTCTGCTTCATTTTCTTCTTATGGCTTGTATCCTTTGCTATTTCCCTCATTTCCTCTAGCAAATGAAGATGTACCAACCTTTCTTTTACTGAATCACTTTCATCCATCCTTTCATTTTTCATAACTCTCACAGTGGGAATATCAAACTCAATAGGAAGGACTGGATCAATGCCATAGGCCAACTGAAATGGAGAGTATCCTCGTTCTTGACTTTGATGTTGCCCTATATGCCCACAATGCTGCATGAATCCTCTTATCCCATTTATGTACCTGCAAGGCTGCATCTTTTGCTAGAATTTGACACAACACAAAATTTGTTCGTTCCACCTGTCCATTTGTGCTTGGTTTGTATGTTGTTGCCTTCCTGTGCTTAATAGAAAACTTATTGACTAGGGCTTCTACCACCTCATTAATGAAGTGGCTTCCTTGATCTGTTACAATTTCTAATGGACAACCAAATCTGGTGACAATGCGTTCATATATGAACCTTGCCACTTCATCCATGGAAGTTGTTTTCAATGGCCTAGCTTCAACCCACTTGGTTAAATAATCTGTGGCAACTACAATATACTTATTTTGGCGTGAGGTAGTTGGAAGTGGACCTACAATGTCTATTCCCCACTTTTCAAAGGGACCAAGTGGAAGAATATGACATAATGGAGCTGATGAAGTCTTACGGTTACCATGTGTTTGACAAATATCACATGTCTTACAATAATTATAACAATCTTTAAAAAGAGTGGGCCAGTGATAACTCGTATCCAAGATCCTTCTAGCGTAAGTTGTCCGGAGAAGTGCCCGCCACATGTACCATTGTGGAATTCTTCTAGTAGCTCCTTCCCTTGATCACATCCATTTGCCCTCTTGTCTTTTGTCCATCAGGTCCTATTCGAAATAATACTCCATGCAGAATAGAATATGGACGACTAGCTTGAGTAATCCTTCCCTTAGTCTTTGCATTGGCACCATCGGGAAACTTAAATTCATTCAAATAATTCCAAATATTTATGTATTCACTAGGGATTGTGTCGAGGGATAACAATCCGCATCGGGAAATCATCATCATCACAAGATGATCCTAAACCATCATAGGCTCGAGAGAGTGCATCTGCATTGACATGCTTCTTTCCGGCCTATCTATAATATCAAATTCAAATTCTTGTAGCAAAATTATCCATCTTGCTATCCTCCCGATGGGTTAGGCTTATTGACAATATATTTGAGATCCCGATGATCATTCTGACTATAAATTTCTGCCCTAGCAAGTAATTTCTAAACTTCTTTACAAGAAAATGATAGCAGAGCCTCTTTTTGATTCTGATATAGTTTACCTCAACACACTTTGCTCATTTGTCTCGCTCCCAAAGTAAATTGGACGTTCATTCCCATTTTCATCCTTTTGGCTCAAAGTACTTCCTAGTGCCGCATCTCGAGGCATCGTGTACACAATGAATGGCTTGCTCCATTCGGATTCTTCAAAACGGTGAAGACACCGGGCTTCCTTCGATTGTCCAAAAGCTTCATGCGCCTTATTTCTGGTTCATAAGTAACATCCTTCTTCAAGAACCGGGTTAGTGGTCATGCGCAATCTTTGAGAAATTCTTGATGAACCTTCTATAGTAACCCACATGGCCTAAAAATGATCTCAACTTACTTCTATTCATAGGAAATGGTAAATCTTTGATTTTTGAAACTTTATCAGGATCGATCAATACCATCTCTGGATACAACATGCCCTAACAAAACGCATTTAGAACATCCAAAGACACACTTTTAGGGTTTAGTGAGGCTTGTGCTTCATCTAACCTTTGAAATGTTGTCTCCATTTGGTGCGGGTGGTCCAACTTTCTCCCATAGATGCAAAAATCATCCGAGAAATACTCGATGAAGGTCCCAATGTAGGGTCGAACACCCTATTCATCAAACGCTGGAATGTTCTTTGGAGCATTACACAACCCAAAAGGCATAACTCTATAAGCAAACGTTCCCCAAGGAGTGGTGAACGTGGTCTTGGTGATCTTTCTCCTGCTATACGAACTTGGTTGTAGCCGCTTATATCCATCAAAGAAACTATAGCATTCTGGCCAGCCTACTTCGCCGTCAAGATCGATCGAAAATGGAAGAGGGTAATGATCCTTCTTTTTGCCTTATTGAGCTTCTCTGTAATCAACACAAATGCGTAGCTTCCCATTCTTTTTTATTGAGATCACAATGGGAGAAACCCATTACGAATTTTCCACAAAGCAAATATGAATCCCGCATCAAGCAACTTATCTATTTCTTCTTTTAACGTCTTGGAAAAATTAGGATTCATTCTATATGGCATTTGCTTTATGGGCTTAGCACCATCTACCAGCTCAATACAATGTTCTACCCAACTTACTTGACGGAGTTCCTTGTAATCAAAAGTGAATAGGTGTATGTACCTTCGAAAGAGCTGGAGGTAGGATTCCTTCTCACTCTCCATCACAGCATCACCAATCTTTATTTGTTGGAGACGATCATCAACTTCTTCTTCAGATAATTTTATGGGGTCATGAGTTGGTGTGATTGGCAGGATATCCATGACTGAAACATCCACCTCGCTTTCTTCATCTTCAGTGTCCACTTCACTGGTACTAGAGTAATCAGAGGATGTCCAATCATCAGTTTCATCACTTGAATCACAGTTATGCTTTATGATGTCGAGGGATCACGTTTATCTTCACCCTCTCTCTACCACGTCCAAGTGTCATGAAACCTTCATTCCAGTAGTTTCTTGCATGAACTCTCCTTAGCCATGGTCTTCCCAAGCAACATTGGGTACGCATAATGGCAGTACCATTTTTCATCACCTGAAAGTCTACCACACATACAACACCCATGAGATATTGCCACATTTGAAACTACACCTTCTGGTTTAGTTTTTCCTTTATTTAATGACCTTAACATAAGTGTTGAAGGGCGATCAATTTTTAAACCCAACATATTCATTACAGACTCGGTCATTACATTAACTGCAGCACCTCCATCAACTAAGACATCATGAATTGAAATACCATTACATAATACCTCAGCTTGTGGAGCATAGGGATCTGCCTCTGCCTCCAAAACAGGGACCTCAACCTCCTTCCTTCTTCGAGCATTGAGTCCACCTCGCAACTCCCGCCTCTTCTCAGAAGACATAGCCAAGAGTTGACCATATGTAATATTTGCAGGCCTTTTGGACAGATCTTCCAAGATGGAGTATGGTCCTTGCCCTGTGAAATTAGAAAATCCTGCACACCCAACTTTCTTCTCCTATGTTTCTTACTAGTTTCTCCTTTCATCTTCTTAGGATCAGTTCCATCTTGATTATCTTTTTCTTTCTTTCTTTTTGTTACAAACACATCTACTTCATTATTTCTACTCTTATCTACTACATCAAGAGAATTCACAGGTGCTTTTCCTTTATCATTATCTCTTGTACCGGATGTAGAAGCTCTATCTGGACAATTATACTTATAATGACCCTTTTATAACAACCATAACAAACAACTTGAAATATTTCTTTTTGGACCTCTATCTCCTCCTGAGAACTAAATTCCTTTCCTTGAAGAAGATTAATAGTTAAGCGACCCATCTTTTGAGCGAGATCTTCATACTCGGTAGATGTACTAGGAGAAATATTTGTGCTCACCGGGAGTGGTTGTGGATTATGGACAAAGGTCTTTGGTGTAGGCTCTACTTTAGCAACAATTTCTTTGGGCTCCTCTTCCAGTGCTTTCTTCTTGCCTTCTTGCAATCTCTTTTGCTTGTTTAATGGTATTGGGCGGTCATACTTCACTCGTTGTCGATCTGCGGCTTCATCCCAAGAATGAAGTGCTTACATAGGAGATTATCCACGTGCGTTCATCAACCCATCCGCTAATCCTTCCTTCCCGGATCGGGCATCGAGCTTCCTCCTTAGCTCTAGAACACGAGCATGATAATCCCTTATCTTCTCCTTCTCTCCTTGGGTTAGCTTTGTGATATCGATCATGAGATTTGCATATCTCATTGTTGTTCACCAAATTCTTCAAGAAAACTTTAGGATTAATAAATCCCATGAGTTTTCACATTATCACCTAGTGTTTCAAACCACCTAATTTGAACCATCCAAAAAGGTAGGAAAAATTCAGTCCATTTTCCCGTCTTATGAGGCCATTACAAATACAAGATCGTTTAAAATCTTGAATGAAAGAAGAAGTATCTTCATTAGATTGAGCTGAAAAAATAGGAATCTTTCCCATTTTCAAAAGTAACCATAGTGAAATACCAACCCACAAGTACAATCAACAAGACTTATGTGCACAAAGAATTGGAATCACTTTACTTAGAAAGTGACTTTACACCTTTCTACAGTAAAATAGAAATGACCACGGTAACTATGGTAAAACTTGACTTACTGCGGTAAAAACTGACTTTACTGTGGTAAACACTATTCACGGTAAAAAGTGAAATTACTGCGGTAAATACTATTCACGGTAAAAAGTGAAGTTACTGCGGTAAATATTATTCACGGTAAAAAGTGACTTTACTGTGATAAATACTATTCCAGCAAAAATGACTTTGTCATGGTAACTACTATTCACGGTAAAATGAGTTTACCATGGTAACTACTATGCACAGTAAAAACAAGGTTACCCTCTAATTGATTTTTGACTAAGTGGGAATATCTCTCCAGAAAATCCACCAACGAGGAATGGTCCGCAGCGGAACCAAAATGTCAATACCAATCCGGCACTAAGATAATTCTTCATCCGGGAACTCCTCGTCTTTATGATTATTTACTAATGCATGACCTTTAGTTTGGTGGATGTAATGCGGAAACAAAACAACAACATAACACAAGAATACCATCGACTATGATAAGACGGAATGATGACAAATCGAAATATCAAAGTAAATAATAATATTAACATGAAATTATTCAATCTCACCCATGAGGTACTTCAACAAGACTATGGGAGAAACTTTACAATTACACCTCTCGATGGCTTCTTCAACACACCTTTAAGCGATGGCTTCCTTTGCACACTTCCTACAATATTTCTCACTACTTATTTCTATGCTAAATGAGGGGGTGGCCTCTCTATTTATAGAACTTACGAGGCTTATCCATCTTATCTCTAAGATAGGATAAGAAATCCTTCTGACGAATCATATTCCATACCTTAACTCTTATCATACATGTAAGCTTATCTCTTAAGATACGATAAACCTTATCATTTTACATGGGTTCCACATTTTTAGACTTTTTACAAATAAAATACACAAAATATTTATGACCTCACTCCTTGTCCTTATTACTAATATAATATTTCTAATTCCTAATCATGTAGACCCTACTTCTCTAATTACCCAAACTTTGACATTTTAACATTTACCGGACCACTTACGACAAATATTTACTTTTTACAACATTCTTATTGTACTTTGATTATTCACCAGTACTCCACATTATTTGTGGCGTCGTCTTGGCAGCGCCGTTATCTTCTATCGACGCTACTACTAATTACACTTAACAACATTCTATTCCTAATACATACATTAATGGAATAGAAATTATGGAGGAAAATTTTAGTGTCGAGACACCAACATCGAATGTTGTGTGTAGCCTTTCCGCGCCTGTGCCCTTTTTTGCCTTTTCTCTCACGCAACACTTTCCCAAAGTGCGCCTTACTTTTCCGAGACCACAGTAACCCTACGGTAGAACCGTACCTTGTGCCCGAGAGGCTTGTAAATTGCTAACTTTTCATTCCGAAAGCTTTGATGGATGACTTAATGACTAACATGGCCCTTCTGCGATGGAATTCCCCTGATTCTTCTTGCGGCTAAATAGTGAACTCGAGATCCACACTTGTCTTCATCGAGTAAGAAGCCAACTAAGTCAAAGGGTAAAGCCAAAGCAAGAAGAAGAAATGAAATATAAATACCAAAGGGTCAGGATGCCTGAATCTCTTACAGAATGTGATCTAGATATCAGAGATTTAGAACTCGGGCACATTGACATGGAGGACTTCTGGGCCAGAACCAAGAAGGTCACAGGTAGCCCATGGATGGATAAATTGGTTGGCAGTGGTCTGCACTTTGCTGCGAGGAATCCCGTAAGTGCAATCAACAATGAGTTCATGATGTTGGTGGGTCGTTGTTACAATAAGGACACAAGATGTGTCGAAAATGAGAAGGGCGAGGTAATAATCAACCTCACTTCGACATTTTGAGATCATGTTGGGTATCCCTCACCACCGACATTTTGTAGCGGTAAGCCAAGAGGACTGCATGAAGACATGGAATGAAAACGAAGACAAATGGATACGGTGATGAATGATGTATACCTTAAGAACAAGAAGGTAATGACTATTCTAGTGGCCCAAGTCATTCATCGCAGTGAATTTTTAGAGGAGTTGAGTGACACCATCACTTTCTGAGCAGCGAGCGTGTTTGGGCTTCTCGATGCCCATTACTTTCACAAGTGGATGCTCAGGTATTTAGAAACCATGAGTAAAAATGTTCCTGATCAACGTTTTGAATGGGGAGAGATTATCAGTAGCACGATCTCGGAGTAGCTTCAACAACTTTCAACAACTGGGAGGTTCTATATGAACTCCTATGTGGTATATGCTACTACCTCGGAGAGGGACTACCCAACATTGAATCGATATGGGTTATGGCCCCAGGTCAAAATATATGAGTACTATCGATTTAAGGCGAAAAATAGTATATCCCAATTCAACAAAGTCAACGATGTCTTCTTTATGGCGTCATCGCCTCGAGGCCCAACATGACTCATGGTCGGGACGACCAAAAGCATGGTCACCAAAGAGAAGTGGGGAGCATTATTCATGCAATTCCCCACTTTCACCTATCTCAGAGCTGTTAACTTCTTGGGAGAGCCCACCAAATTGCCAAGGTATGCGGGACCCAAGCTGATCCTGTTGGAGCTTTCTAGACAACTCATCACGTACCACGAGAAATGTTTGAAAAGGAAGAAGGGTGGGACTCCTTTCCCCTCGAGTGGGCGAGTACACTGCACTTCATAGAGCAAATCTGGGGATATGTTTATAGAGCTTTAATCACTTTGAATTTGAAGCATAATTTCCCGACAAGGCCAACCTTTGATCCTCATGATTGCCTCCCGAGAGCAAATATCGATCCGATTCATGTCCCTCGGATCGAAGATATCTACATATATTTATATCATGAAGTCGAGCTCGAGACGAAAGGACCTATCTCCGAAGAGTTAGACCATGCCGAGGTTAACACGAGACATTCCGAGGAAGATGCTCATTGCTAATCAATGACTTGGTGAAATTCGGCGTTTCGATCACTGCGAGCACCTAACAAAGTCCTTTGCTTGCTTTAGACTATCGGAGTTGACCAAATGGAGTTTATCTTGGAAAAAATAGACAAAATCAAGGAGGAATCCCTAGATGCGATGCATCAAATGGAGCGGCTCGTCTTAAGAATGTCTCCGGGGTTGCTTTCGATACATCATACGCCTTGAGGGAAGGCGGATAATCTTGTTCAACTTTTCAAGGAAATCACGTCGCAGGTTTAACGTCGAGGCCACTTTTGATAAAGAATCTATCAACAACCTTCGGCCTACCATGCAACTTTGTTGGATACGATGGAGGAAGGCAATGAATACTTCAAACTCCTGGAAAGACTCGAGATATGAGCGAGGAAACTTACGAAGTCATCGGAGATCACACGAGGGTCCCGCTCGGGGATTAACTTCAGTGATGATCGCAAGTTCATGGAGTATCGAGCTCGGTTTCACATTTCCTCTCACGAGAAGAAGTAGGACACTCCTTTCCAGCCCGAGGATGATGACGAATAGGCTCCTTCCTCCTGGGATAAATCCCATTTTTGTAAAAATATTTAAAAGTATGTTGGCACAAATAATGACATCATCCATGTTGCACCATGAGATGTTGTCATCCACAAAATTGCCCTAAAGTCAACATTTGACTTTTAAATATTTTGTAAATAGTTGTTGGCTCCTTTTTGCCTTCTTTCTCCTTCTCCTTCTATAAATACTTGGATACTTGTAGTATTTAGGGTGAGCAAATTTGTATGAAAAATAGAGTGAGGAGAGAAAGACTTTGAGCTTTCTTGTAATAGAACAATTATTAATACAAAAATTGAGACTTTGTGCTGAATTCTGTGTTATGTGTTAGATCTTTCTTAAGTTAGATCTGCATGCTTATTTTGTTGGATTCACATATGCTTTTGTCATTTGTTTATCAGTATTGCTTTGTTTGTTTATGTGAGTAATTTTGGCTCTGTTTACTACTAGCCCAAAACATAAACCCTCTGACCTTTCTACTTTGGAATTCATTTCTTTTCTCCCTTCAGATCCACCTCTCTTCTTTTCCTTCCTTCATTCCTTTCTATTCTTCGTCGGAACTAACTCTACCGGGATGAGATCCTAAAACCCCCTAAAGGCAGAATACTGTAAGACTTGCACAAATTCCTGCTAGTAGAATAGCAATAAACCAGTTTCGCTTTCTTTGTCTCGAAAGAGGGCTATGCCCTACACACTATTGGCCTGCCATCCATCCATAGATCCCACCCGAAATGATTTTCGGACCAACAAAGCTTTATAGAGAATTTTGGTATCGGAGCTAACAAGTATCCAAAGCGTGGTATTTGTTCTTGTTATTTGTATGATAGTGACAAGTTCTAAAGGTGAAGAGGCTTTACCTTTCGATCCAGGCATTTCTAGAAAGAAGTGGAAACCGATAATTTGGGAACAAATGGAGGAAGAAAACTTGGTCAGTAGAATTGAGATCTTTAGAGACCATGATGGATAGATTGTATAGACACGAAACAAGAGCTCTCGATTTGCAAAATATGGCTTTTGTGAAACAAGATTCCATGGACTCAATGGTTTGAGTGTTGGCCGAAAAATTTGGCATAGGGAAGAGCCACGAAGAGGAAGAAGATATGGAAGAGCGGCGAAAAGAGACTCAATTGCGAGAGAGAAGGTAAAATCTGATCATGCTCCCTTTAAAGTTGAAACCAAAGTGGAAATTAAGAGCTTTGAAGGACAAGTAGATGCAAAGTTTCTTGATAAATGGTTAAAATAGTTGGAAGTCTATTTTAGCGTCCATAATGTTACTGAGGCACAAAGGATTACCTTTTCACGTCTCAAAATGGAGGGTCATCCTTTGGTTTGGTGAGAAACCCATCTAGCCACTTAACGTCCCATTGTCGGTACTTGGGATGGATTTAAGGAATTTCTTAGAGCTAAATTCTATCCTATTGGCCATAAGACTGATCGGATGTTTAAATGGTAGTATTTTAGATAAGTAAGTGGTCAAAGTGTGCGAGGACTATACTACGGACTTTCGGAGGCAAGCCACGTTGTTGAATATCGACTTGCGGGATGATGACATTCTAACCAAGTATTTTGGACAACTTCACACTCACCTTGAAGAAAAGTCATCTCCACGATGCCTAAATATCTCGATGAGGTGTGTGTGCATGCATACTACATAGATGATAAAGGAAGCAAGGAGAAGCGAGCCGAAGGAAAAAAATCAACAAATTAGGAAAAGAAGGAGAAGGGAAAACAAGTGGCAAATGTAAGTGGAAAGGAAAGGTAAAAAAATTGTCACTACTTTGAATACTTGTAAAGATCCCAAGATTTTTGTAAGAATTGTGATATCAATGGCCATATTGACGCTACATGTTGGAAGTTACATCCAGAGATGTATCCGAAGAACCTAACCAAGGATTTTAAGAAATCCATGACAGTTGTAAAGACAGAGATGGGGAGGTGGAAATAGAAGATGACTACGCGTAGATGAGAGGCTTGTATGCACGGCCATCAACATGGACAACCGGGAAGAAGAGATGAGTCGACAATTCCATATCAAAATCTAGATAAAGAGAACTAAGGTAAATGCTTTGGTCGATATCGGTTCTCAATCTAACTTTATTTAAGAAGCGGTTGTAAAGAAGCTTGGTCTTGAGACTTAGGAGCATCCATGTCCTTATCCTTTGGGTTGGGTGAAGAAGGGTGTTGAAATTCATGTAACAAAAAAATGTAAGGTCAAGTTTGGGATCAATTTCAAGTATATTGATGTATTGGAAGTTGATGTTATTCCACTTGATGCATTTGATGTTGTTTTCAGGAGTACTTACTTGGATATCGGGATGATATATTCATGAGAATGGAGAAGCTGATACATATGGGTTAAGGATGGGATCAACTACAACATCCGGGTACGCCGGCGTAAGTCACGAGTTCTTATGGTGAGTGCGAACCAAGAAAAACACTTATTCGGGAAAATCATAATCAATTTTGTTTACTTTTGTTAAAAGATAAACAAGATGGAGTAGAAGTTTCAAAATTTTCTAACCAAGGGATGAAGGATTTGGATAGTATCATTCGAGTCTTTTAGGAAGTTTTAAGGCTCCTGACGGAGTTACCACAAAAACGGGAGGTAGAGCATAAGATTTAGCTGTTGTCGAGTCCCTCTACCGAACATCGGGTTGGATATACGATCCTTCTTTGGAGAGTGCGAGGTGAAGAAACAACTCCATGAAGGCTGCTAGACTAGGGTGTGATACGTCGAACACCTCACCATGTGGTTCACCTATTGTGATGGTGCCGAAGAAGGATGGTTCTTGGAGAATGTACATCGACTACCGTGCTCGAATAAGATCACCATAAAGAATAGACATCCACTTCCATGCATATATGATCTCTTGGACCAGCTTCTTGACATGTCAAATTATTCATGAAGTTGGATCTCAAGTTGGAGTTATCACCAAGTCGGGATGAAGGAGGAGGATATATGGAAGACTGCCTTGCCAAGACAAAACAAGGTTTGTATGAATGGTTAATACTTCCATTTGGTTTATGTAACACACCCACTACATTTATGAGATTGATGAATGATGTATTGTGGGATTTCATAGATTCATGTGTCATTATTTATCTAGATGATATCTTGATTTTTAGTGCCACATGGGAGGAACATCTAACCCATACGAATCAAGTCTTGCAAGTTCTCAAGGAGAAACAACTGCTATGCAATATGAAGAAATGTGAATTTTCCAAACAATCACTTGTCTATCTTGGGCACGTGGTTGGAGGAGGAGAGCTACAAGTGGATCCAAAGAAGGTGGAAGCCATCACCGATTGGCCAATACCACGAGGAGCCACAAAGAATAGGATTTTTGTGGGAGCGAGTACAATACATGCGAGAAATTCATTTCAAGATTCTTGCGATTGCAACACTTCTACACATAGTGACCACAAAGAGTAAGGGTTTTGATTGGGGTAAGGAACAAGATAAAGCCTTTGAGTCATTGAAGTAAAATATTATTCATGCTCTAGTACTTTCTCTTCCTAATTTGTAGTAGCCCTTTGAAGTAGAGATAGATGTCAGTGATTATGCTATGGGAGCAGTGTTGCTACTAAGGGAGGTAAGCTAGTTTGTTATCATTTTGAGACCTTTACTTCAGCAGTTAGAGGATATTTGATATATGATAAGGAAATGTATGTCCTAGTTTAGGCCATTAAGAAATGGACACATTATTTTTTGGGTAAAGAAACTATTGTGCACATTGACCACATACCTCTTCAGTATTTGCAAGCATAGTCTAAATTACAACGGGCGAGCACTACTGAATGGATGGGGTTCCTTGAGCGGTTCCATCATTGATCAAATACAATAAGGGTAGTACAAACTTGGCGGTATATATGTTGTCAGGCCGCCCCACAGAGAAAATATCCTACTTGGCCATTATCTCTCATATTGATCCCTTCACGAAGGAAGCTTATAGAGAGGCATATGCCCAAGACAAAGACTTTGGGGTGACATTTCAGCAGTTGTAGTCCCAAGGGGTTGAAAGGATGGGGATTGAAGATTGTTATCTCAAGGACGGGCTGATTTACCAATGGGGGAAGCTTTGTGTGCCGAAAGAAGAAAGAATTCTATTAATGAGGGAAGCACATACCTCAAAAGTAGCGAGACATTTCGGTGTTGGTAAGACCCTAGCCCACTTGCAAAGGTACGTGTATTGGCCCAATATGCAAGAATAAGTATCAAAATTTATACACGGATGTAAACTTTGTTATACCCAATGCAAGCCTAAGACTAGGAAGTAGGGTTTTCTATGCCTTTATCGGTCCCTACTCATCCATGGGAGGACATTTCTATGGATTTTGTAGGAGGATTACTTATGTCTAAACATGGTCATGACTATCTCTATGTTGTTGTTGATAGATTTGGTATATGTGTATTCTTATGAAATGTAAAAAACACGGTGCAAAAAAGAACATGAAGCATCATATCTTTTCTTTGCTAATGTATGGGTGCATTTTGGCTTGCCAAATTCTATTGTCTCTGACAGGGATTTCATGTTCTTATGGAAGTTTTGGACTAATTTGTGGGACAAGATGGATACGGGTTATAGAGGAGAATGACCTTCCATCCACGAAATATGGATAGACAGAGGTGGTGAATAGGACTTGGTTGCACAACTGATCGGAGGGTATAATATCAAATATCCGAGGACTTGGGATGAGTCCTTAGCCTACATTCAACATTCCTCTGACTAGGCGATACACACATCCACCATGAAGTCACCGTTTGAAGCATGCTTGAGATATCTACCTACAAATCCACTTTGGACATAGTAGTTGGGAAACAAGATGAGGAGGAGACACGAGAGACTTTGGGGTGACTAGAGGAAACAAATTCATTGAGAGGATCAAAAAATCCATCTCAAGGTCAAAGAATAATTAGATAAGTCCCGATCAAGTACAAAGATGAGCCACGACCAACACGGGAGATAGCACAAGCTTCATGTTGGAGGCGAGTTTATCTTTACTTGAGCAGGAGAGACTACAAGGTCAAGCATAAAAGCTCAAGCCACTACGATATGGACCCTTCACCATATTGGAGCAGGTTGGAGAAAATGCCTTTCGACTTGATTTTCCACCATTTATGCGGATGTACTCAGTAGTAAACTATGAGAATTTGCACCTATATGAGCCATCCATGCTTGATGAAGATGAAGGATTACAATTGCTACCTTCCATAGAAGATTGCATCTTGGACTTGTGAGGCGGGTGGAGGAGGACATAGTATTGCAACACAAGGTCAAAGAGACCGGGGAGGTCACATGAATCTTGATATGTTGGGTGAAAGGAAAGACACAAGGCGGAGTCGGTGGTACTCGAAGGAGCAAGTGAGGGAATTATTTCCTCATCTACTCCCCCACTAAGATTTTGTGGGACAAAAATCCTCCTAGGCAAGGGAGGTATGATCCATAGGGATCCAAAATAACTCTACTTCATCAGATCATCCAACACCAAAAGGAGAAAATGGAGAAAACAAGGTTACATCGGTAGTTTAAGCCCGAGCGCCGCCTGTGCGGAAGCAGCGGTCATGTAATCACCAGTGCATGCGGGAAGCGGTGGTCATGTAACCTTGGTCTGCACAGAGCAGCGGTCATGTCATTTTGTGAAAAATAAAAAATGAAGCATGAGCAGTGCAGATTTGAATCGCTCAATTTGTCTCTTCCCTACCACGACCTTTACCATTCTCTAGTGCATGGGAGGACATGGGAGAGGCTATAAATACTTGGGATGAGAAAGAATTGATCATCAAAGGAAATTTGGATTCATGGGAGTAAGTGAGAAAATATCTTTAGTCTTTGGAATTGAATTTGTGGAAGAAAGGGGTTGAGAACAGAGAAAACAAGTATAGGAAAGGAGAGTTTGACATTGTTATCTTTTCTTCTACTTATTATAATATGTATTATTGAATTATTGGCGATACATGAGTGGGAAGAAAGAATGGTTTCCGTTCTCGATCGGTTTTCCCTCATAGGGGTTTTAGGATAAAAATATTTGTATTGAGTTCTTAACTTCATTTCCCTCTCTTGATTTTTAGTTCTAAAGCATAAGAGAATTAACCGCTAGCTCAATTCTATCATTTTCTTGTTGAAAGTAGAACAACAACATAAAATTGTGATTTGTGAAATTCCAAAGTTGAAGCTTTACAACTCAATGGAAGAGCAAATTCGTATAGCCTCGGAAAAAACTCGGTGTATACGTGATGGTATATACATGGATAGACACCCCTATGCATTTACAAATATGGTTGGTTTCATCAATAACACATGTGGGTGCTCACATCTTGAATCTCCCAATTGTTAATTTATAAAGTGTACCAATGACAAAGAAATGAAAGGGTTGATTTTGCCTTTATATGTCATGGTGGAAGCAATAAAAAATATTAATGGTGGGGAGAAGATTTTGATTAACTATAGTTTTAAAGGAAAAGTGACATCGACAAGATCGGCGAAAATAATGTCAACACCGATGATTGATGTGTGTGTATATTAGTTTTATAAAACCCAATTTTGTCACAATTGAGTTTCATGTATTGTTTTGAAAAAAATCTAATGTTAGATTTTTATGTTATGTAAAATGTTGTTTCTTTCGTAGTATATGATTTTATAAAAATGAATAATGAGGTAATATTTTGTCTAATTATTTGTATATAAATTTGATGAACAATATGATTTTTTAGAAAATTGTAAAGAACATTATGTTTTGGTACATCACTATATTTACATTTTGATGAGGATCCTCCTCCATCCCCTACACCACCTTCAACATCACCTCCAGAGTCACTTCCATAGTCACCTCCATCATCACCACATGTTGCAAAACAACCTTGTAGAAGATCCACTTGATCAACATATGACAATGTTCAACCATCTTTCATCAGTTCTTCAAGACATTCTTTTGCAGGGGTGTTCATGTCTACCTTCTATACCACCTATATATGTTTTAGATCCTTTAAAGTAATGTACCTAGACCATGGCAATCATGGTATGAGTTTTGTCGATAAATTAAGGAATACCACCACTTCCAATTCGAACGAAATCAATATCTCTGTAATATTATATTATAAAATAAGGATAAAGGTGTTAAATATTCTTCATGTTAGTTGTAACCTATGGGTTGTAATATGTCAATATTATTATTTTTGTGACTATATACATACATACATACATGCATACATACATACATATATGCACACTATTTTTTCCAACTTTGAATATGTATATAGATATCTTACTTAGCATAAATGGCACTAAATTTTATACCTCATAAAATGATATCATTGTCAAATTTCATATATAATATTAATTATTCTGAAATAATCTTAATAGGCATAATGTTGGAAATCATTTAACTAAAACTTACATAGTTTTCGCTTTTTTACATTAGATGTGAGCTTGGTTTAGATGTTTCATTTTAATATATGAACTCTATAGAGAATTGACTCTACAACTATTTAGATCTATCAACGGGGATCATCTTGTGTATGTGATGCAGAGCAAAATGGATCATCCACTCACTCAATGAGTAGCTAAGACCAAATCACTAAACACACCCTGTTAGAGCTCTGCAAGAGAACCAACTTCTTAAGCCCTGAATGACTCCTTATCATGCAAAAGTTGATTTACCTGTGAACTTTTCTGAGTTTGATCGTTTCAAGCCTTGATGTGATGTTAATATATTCAAAAGTAATGATCAAAATGATTGGAAGCAATGAAAAACTGCTTTATCGTCGACTTACTCTAAATTGTTCTGTTTTTGGGTCTCAATAACATTGTTGTTGTGATTGTCTCACCTGGAGGAACCAAGGGAGTGCACGTAATTTGTTTTCATTAGAATTCGCCCGTCAAAGCCTTCAACGCGTATTTTCACACTAATTTTGTTATGGCAACACAATATTTTCCTCCTACAGTAAATTGTCATAAATTTAGGAAGATTGGAAGTTGTTAAAAATCTATAACCTCATTAATTGCATTGAAAAAATCCTTCAGGTGATTATTTCCAACTCATGGACCTCAGCTCATTCATTGAGACCCGTAACTCTTGCAATCTAGGTCTGTCATAGGGTTCTTTGCACACAATATTTTCTAGAAGCTACTGCCATTAATTTTTAGGCAAATGATGGCCTCAAAAGTAGGGATATAATCATCTTTGGAGTTGATATAATTCACGGAGGATTTCCTAATAATTTCAAACACTATTCATTCCTTAGATCTTTGAAAACATTCTAAACCTGAAGCTAGGTATTTGAACACAGTCCTTTCTATATCCCCAAATTGTCAACAATATCTAATGAAGGAAGTTGATATGAGCCATAGTCCCTTCCAAATTATAATTAATAACCTGTTTAGATGCTTTCCTATAAGTTTCAAGCCTTGCTTCAATCTCAAAATCATTCCATAAGTACTTTTACACTAAACTCTGTCAGGATAATACAGATTGCAAGAATGTTGACCGTCACCACAAACCTGAGAAAGTAAAAGTATGGTCTTCTTGCAAACTACAATAGTCATCCAATAAGGTTTCACCAGGTATATAGTTGTAGTTTCTTACACTAATTCCATGCTTAAGATCTTCAAATTACCAATTTTGAGTCACAACTAATTACTTGCACACACAGTCAATTGTCTCAGTTACTAAGCAAGTACGTATACTTCCATGATTCCCTCTACTAATGCTCTATTATCAGGTATAATGAATCCTCATACTTCTCAATGTCCTTTCACCATTCATAGTCATCTACTTCATACCCTAAATCTTTCAAGTTCTCATCCTTATTGATTAGGTTCTGTGAAATCTTACAAAACAGGACAATCGTCAACATGAACACACACATTGTCAGATATATATAGAGATTGGAGGCATTCCGAGACCTGAGATTATAATGACATTAAACTTGATGACCCTGAAAGGATTTGATAAAGTTTATAGCCTCTATTTCCATGCCTAAAACTATGCGAACATCCAAACCCTTCAAATTATTGTTAGGGTATTAAATGACCCCGAGGAAGAAAAATTCAATTTTTAAAGCTTTGCAATAAATGTTCAAATCATATTTCTTGAAGCATATCGTTGTGCCCTTATTAGGATTCTACAAGAACCATACAAAGGTTATATAACTCACCTTAAAATGTACAAATGCTCTATTACAAGTATCGGGTTAACGAGTGATAATACATGTAATGCCCCGTCAGATGTTCCCCCTGTTCCTGACATGACGACCATGCTGCTAAGCATGGGAGGGTTGTGGGCGTGCTCTTGTTGACCGTGTCCAGGTCGCAGTGAAGATTTTTCACCTTCCCTCTCCTTCTTGCCTGTCGGGTCGTTGTCGACACCTCCAAACTGTGGACCCCGTAGCGTCATGGGGTTATCCGGTTAAAGGAAAGCGTGTGCTTTCGATTTACCAAGCTCGTAAGTTGGTTCTTGTTAATGTGATTAATAGGTAGTATTAAGTTATAATAATAGTAATAAAAAAATAGTAATAATATTATTATTTTAATTATCGATCAATGGTAACTTCGTTATCTGATCGTCGATTTGTCATAAACTTTGTTGTTAATTATCGATAAGTGATTTTATTGTTTAGATTGGTCACTTTGTGGATCAATCCTTGATTCGCGCAAAAAGGAGGGTATCCTATTGCGACGTTATGGTTGGCCCTTGTCTTGTGTTCGTTTTCGAAACTGCTATCTCTAGTCCCTCCTTGGTCGACTAGGTTTGCTTGCATACTTGTTTTGTTTGTCGTTTTGAAGGTGAAATGATATTGCTACCACCACGGAGTGACCAAGTCTCCACTCGTGTGTGTGTATATATATATATATACATATATATACATATATACATATATACATATATACATATATACATATATACATATATACATATATACATATATACATATATATATACATATATATATATATGTATATATATATATATATATATAAATTAATGAGAATTTTGATGTTTTCACCCACGTTAGCCACTTTTGTTGGCGTCCCACCATTTCGTGGAAATGCGTATTATTCTTTTTTTTAGACTTTGTTTGGTATGGAGGCACCACGCAACCCCCCCCACCATATTTTCTTCCTTGCGAGCTGTACACTTCAGTTTTATTTAATTCTGTCAATTGTGGAAGTGCGTTGGAGGATGGAGCCTGCATTTCCTTTAGTTTTATCAGGAGGAGGCGTGTTGACCCTTGCTTGGCCTTAATTCCGGTTGGAAGGTGGCGCTTTTTGTTTTTAAGTCTTCCTTTCTAGTTGTCCTCGATTAAATCGGACTGCTGCTTGCCTTTCTTGGCCCACTTGCATTTAATGTGTTACTCACGCCATTGTTTTCTTTTGTTTTTGCCACGTTTGGGGAAGGAGTGCGTGTTCATGGAGATCGATTATTGTTCCTTTTACGTAACCTTTGCTAAGCGTCATGTCTTTGGCCGCGTGGAGATTCTGGCGTGGGTCTCATGTGGGACGGTGTGTGCCTCATTTGCACGATGGATGTCCCTTCCTATTCCAAATTGTAATTTTCTCGGAGCTACGCGAATTTGGTGAAGGCATGCTTGATCAGGGTTGACCATTGTTAGTTGTTTGTGATGACCTTTTTTTTTTGAATATCCAGCAAGGATAGCATTCCTTGAGACCACCTCTCTTTGTGGCGTTTTGTCAAACACTTTATCTGCGTTTTGTTCTCTCCTTTCTGCTTGCGTGGCCCTTGAGTCACCTATGACTCCTTTGGGCAGATTCATTTTCCCTTATGCTAAGATGGATGTCTTTGTCATGCTCTGGCGCCCATATTTTAACACAGGCTGGAAGGTATTTGGAGGGTTGTGCGATCAGCCTCGTCCTGTCTTTCACGTGTGTGCCGGGATTATTATTTTCCATTAAACCCATCTTGTGCATACCACAATATTGACAACCCTTGAGACCAATGTTCTTTCCATTCGATGTTGCTTGTAAACTGGAGCTTTCTGCCGGGTTAAGCATAGACGAGAATGGAGCTTGAGTTCCCAACTAGTAGAAAAAGGGAGATGCGACCTGAAGATTGTTGCTGCTGGTTCGTGCGGTGTCTTTGTGACCTCTTGAAGCTGGAGGAGAAGGCAAGATATTTCTACTCTTTCTTTCTTTATTACTATATTTAAGTTATCGTGAAAGCAAACCGCTTTTTCCTTGATTTGATTTGTCGGTTGGACGCCATGTTGGGAGTTCTCTCCTTTACGCTTGCTTTCTTCTTATTTTAGTACATGTTATCGTTGCCGGTATGTTAGTGGAATGCATGCGGG
This sequence comes from Taxus wallichiana var. yunnanensis, assembly GCA_018340775.1. Classification (NCBI taxonomy): domain Eukaryota; kingdom Viridiplantae; phylum Streptophyta; class Pinopsida; order Cupressales; family Taxaceae; genus Taxus; species Taxus wallichiana. Next base: position 247,522,832 of record CM031241.1, read on the forward strand.
TGTTCTCCCCTACGAGTGTTATGTTTTCCCTTCTCAAGTGATCGACCTTCGTTCTCTTATATATATATATATATATATATATATATATATATTGCTCTACGTTAGAGTTTCAAGTCTATCTTGTTGTTCGGACTAGTAATTGTGATCGTTAAAAGCTCCTTCCTTTCACCCAAGTTTGTCTTTCTTTGTCTTTTGACATATGTTGTTAACTCCCTCTCAAGCCCCTTTGATAACCCTTTTGGCATCGAGAAAGAAAGGTTGTAGGATTAGTGTGATCGATGCTTGGACTAGCCGAGTTAGAGATTCGGTATTAAAACTTTTAGAATGAATAAGTTTGTGTGCTGACACGTTTCAAACCTCGCGTGTTTAGACTCCTATGTAGCTTGAGTTTTGTTCCTAGGTTTTTAAAGCCTTTCTCAGAAGTACTTTATTTGTCACCTTCAATTTGAACCGTAATTAGTCTTCGGATCTCCTAAGTTCGAGGTTACAGTTATACATTCCAATACCCCGCTAATACTAGGATTGTTTTGGTCTTTCCCTTTGAGAAGATTGTTGGTGGCATAATCTAGTTTTCTAACTTGTGTTTTTCCCCCTTTTTTATGTTGTTAATCAAGATTGGACAATTTCTATGCACATATGTACCTTAATGTTGGTGATGACAATTGTCTTGAACGTTATTGACCTTGGGGAAAATTTTTCTTGCAATCGATAGTATTATGGATTCATAGCGGAAGGAGTTGTTTTGATAATGACACTTAGTAGTTTATGTGTGTACCTATGTTGAACGGTTGATTTCGTTATCAAGGGTTGACTTAAATTATTGTTGTTGTTTTAAAAAAGGAGGTAATTTCTTTTAAATTAACCGAACTTTAGAGTTACCGTGGAGGTTTGTAAATCCTTAGTGATATAAAAATTTGGATGGCGTTTTGTATACTCTTGTTTGATGGAATTCCCTTCTTCTCTTGCGTGTTGTTACTAGCCTTTAAGGCATTAGGCCTTCTTGAATGATAGGGGAATCTCTTGGAGTTAATGGTCAAGACTAGTAAACTTTGCCTTCGCCTCGAACTTATGTTGTGTCATGCCCTGTATTTAATTTCAGTCTTATACTCTATGTGATTACAGGTTTGAAATTCTATTATGCTTGTCTTTTCATGTTAATGTTTGAACACCGTGGTTCCCCCTTGTTGGGCTGGTCAACTCTTGTCTTTTAGAAATCTAATATTAAAGCCTATGCTTTTGGTACCTGTTGATAATTTTAGATGGATGGCATGTATATCAAACTTCAATCTTGTAATTATTTAATTGTTTGATGGGAATCCTGTTTCTTCTAGATTGTTTATTTCTTCTTATAAGGTCAAGAGTCATTCTCGTACGATTGTTATATTGTCGTTGCTTTTGTTCATAACTGAAGTACAAGGCCTTTCTTCTTGATTTGCATGGTAGAGACTTTATCGTAACTTGAGGTATTGTTAGTGGTTAGAGAATTGACCCAACTCTTGTAATAAAGTGTGTCCTTTCATGGTATTGTAGATATTAGTTATTGTGGCTTTGTGTAGCCTTATCTTGCTCGGTTCTCGCGGCCCGGCTCTTGTGGAAAATTTGTTGCAGATGGCTTATACGAGTAGATGGGGGATAGACTTGTAGATTTTGTAACCAACCTTAGTTGAGAAGATCTTTTGCATGAATTTTTTTATGTGTTCACCTATTGATAAGGTCCAGTGGAAATTTTAGAAGAGGGCCAGTGTCTTAGCATAATGTATTGTGGATTTTATCTTCTTAACTTTGAAACCTTGGATTGTTTGGCTTTCATGGAAAATATAAGAAAATTTGATTACCGCTTTGTTGAGTGACCTTAATAGATTATCATAATTTTAAGAGTAGTTTAACGCTTCTTGGTGATGTTATTACTCTCTCTTGTTCCCTGTTCATAGTTCCTTAGAGTTGGTATGTCCCTTTGGCTTTTGTATCGTCTTTGGGAAAGAATCGATGTAACCTTGTTTTGTTTTCGTAAATGAGTATTGTTAAACTTTACCTCGAGATTAAATGTTGAGTTAAAGTTTTCTAAGACTTAGTAATGATGTGTTTTAATTAAAATAAAATGGGTTGGCTAATCCTTATAGAATTTTAACTAAAACTTATATTCAGATAAATTAACGTAGAGGTGACCAATTTGAGAGCAAGTAATTCCATAAGTGATCAAAGATGAAACTATCCTTTGTAAAGTAAAATTATATAACCTGCTAACCCTAGTTAGGCTAGCGAACATTACCCTTATATGGTGAATTCCTAAACGAGCTTAAGGGAAATCAATGGTTAGTTTTGGAAGATAATAAGATTTAATAAGTAGGAGAAATCAATTTAGAAACCACGCAATCTATCTCTCAGCCATTTGGAAAGAAAATTGTTTTCTTTTGTTAAACTCATTCAGTGAAGCCTAAGTAAAATCTTTACTAATTCTGGATAAATTTTCAAACTTCAATTAAATCCTGGTAAATAACTAATGAGGTCCTAAAGATGAATTCAATTCGGCCTCCTTCCTCTAACGTCTTCCTAGGTGCTTTGTAATTTTTCCCCTTAAGAATGTTGAAAGCGAATCCATATTATAATAAGGGTATGAGCGAGTTTTAGTAGCATAAGTGTGGATAAAAGACCTTATGGAATTTAAATTACCTCTTTAATTAAATAATTGAAATAAACAAAGAAATGTTATAATGGAGAAGACTTAAAGCTAGCTACTCAGTGTAAAAGGAGAAAATTATCTTGGTAAGATGAATTGTACGAATCATATCACGAGCCTCCTTTGAAACATAAGTTAAGAACTTGATATATTTTATTAAAAGAAATAACCACCAATAATTTCTCACTATGGCTGGCCCTAAGCGTAAGTGTGTTATGTGGTGGTTTCTTATGTTTTCTTGTCAAAAAATAAAATTATCACGGTATTTTTCTTGTTGTTTTTGGGTGCGTAAAATGTGGGCACTCTGATACACAATCAGAGATAATAGTTTTAATGTGTTGTTTCTTCACTAGCAAATCACACAAATATTTCTAAATACATGAATTCCTTCTCATTGGCAAACCATCGCGCTTTTACACATTCATATAACATCAAATCATGCTCAATACCTTCAACTATCATCAATGGAGGCTTACATCATTATCATAGTCTAATTATACCCTTTCTCTTCATAGAAATCTCTCTTACTTCCTCTTCGACCTCCTTCATGTGGATTTATCTTCCCTTTTTTCACATGATTCCACCATCCTTTCTTATTTGAATAATAATCCAAAATAACTAACTACCTTGATCACAAACCTAACTAGACTCCACCTAGCTTTTCAACTTCCTTGTGTTAAGAAACTCCTGAGAGAGTTATACTACTTATGACAAGACTTGAGAAACCCCAAGATGGGTTTAATACATCTTATTCTAATACCTTTAGACTTCCTATACATTTATTAACTCATGAACAAGCCAAAATTGGCTAGAAGGTGATGTAGACATCTAAATGTCAACATGATTAATTACGATTAATCTTTCTTCCATCATCACTATCTAAAATCACATAATAATTAATCACAAGATTAATTATTATTAATCCATTTTATCATATTTACCCTTTTATCATTATTTATCATTTATCCTAACATTTCATCATTAATCCTCTTAATTCACTATTATTATCCTTTAATTCATTAATAATATCCTATTATCCCACTAATAATATTTATTAACATTTTCTAGGAATTTAATATTCCTACACACTGATAAAAACTACACAATAAAAAAACACCGAATATTATAATTTAGAAATTAAATTCATTCGAGATATCAATTACAATGATAGAGGTTACATTTTATAATGTTTGATCTCCTACAAAGGTGGAGTCAAACTTCATCTTCAATCCTCATATCACTCTCCATGAATCTCTCAAACTTATCCCTAGGATATCTCTCACATCCCTTTATTATCTCACACACCAAAATAGCTACGTGAGTTGTTTATTCAACAACTTCACTCACACAACTATTAACTATATTAATAATATTAGTTGTATTAACTCATTATTAATAATATTACAATTTATTAATAATGTCACAATATATTTGTAACATTCACTCCCCTATTGTTAGCATTATTAATTTCAATATACACTCCCTAATGTTGACAAGGTAGAAAAAATAATCACACTTCCTTCTACAGCTTTCCGCCCATGTGTGCTCATGATCTAGATGGTTTTGTAGGACAACCAACAACCTGCAAGGATGGTTTTCCAAGGACAGCCAACAACCTCAACAAATGATGGTTTTACAGGACAACCAACAACCTCAACAAGGATGGTTTTACAGGACAACCAACAACCTCAATATCATGATGTTTCTTTTCCTTGTGCTTTTTCGTCATGTCACTTTATGTCTTTCCTTCAGGGAATATGTAGGAACCACTGCTCATTGAATACAAACTAAATAGGGAGAAATTTGAACATTGAGACCATGTTCCAGTTCCCCCCCTCAATGTGAAAATTTCACTTATTCAAACAAGAACTTTGAAATCATACTACAAATCTGAAATAAAAGAAAACACACACACACACACACGGTCACCACATGACTTCATGCGGCCTCGTCGTTGGTCGGCGAGGTCATTGATTGACCTCTAGCCTTCATTGTCTTCGTCCTCCAATGAATCACGTTGCTTACTCAAGCAAATGGACGATGAAGCTCAACTTTGCACCACCTTTTCTCGATGCATCTTCCCTAAAAAACTTCACTTTGGTTTTGAAATTCCAAAGCGGGGGTCTAGGGGCGGCAGCCCCTAATGGGGTCAGGCGGTGCCCTCGAGGTCCTGGGCAGCGCCTGGTGCGTCTCTCTATCGCGGTATAGGGCATCGTTAAGGGCGGAGCCCCGAATCAAGCACATTTTCCTTCTTTGAAGTCATCAAAAATATCATCGAAATGTAGACACCTAAAATTGGTTACTCAATTTAGTGTCCCTCTCATCCATTTACTTGCTTAGGTAACCTGGGGGCACGTTTACGTCACCAACTATCCTTGGGATATTATCCGATTTGTGATTTAATCACCTATCCTAAATTTAATTCATCCCATCACATCTTACCCATGAGTGATTAAATATTAAATATTTAATTACGCTTCTTCTTCCCATGCATCTTAATCACTTATCCACCCCAAATTTATTCTACCTATGTACCACATCTATTTTTAATCTTCCCTAAGCGGGATATTTTCCCATAGTCGGATAAGTCTTATCTTTCTCGAATCAATCAATTTGGCCATCTCGGGAGTCTTTTCCGCGATCGGCGCCGACCCATATGGTCGGGCGCCGATTTTCTAGAGCGCGCCGATTATAAAAGCAAGTCGATACTCAGTTCTAAGGACGGGAAAAAAAGACGGGAAAAGAGAGAACGACGGAGAAAGCACTTACGCACTGAGCAGAGAGCGAGCGAAAGATACGGGTTGCAAGAAGGAGAGATCTTTTAGCATCAATTGTCTCAGTTAGGGCAGATCCTGTCCGAATCAATCCCTGAGAGGAGCACCGTTACTCTGTCCCTGTCATATCAGCATCGCATCACCATCTATCATCTGGTGACTCTGTTCCAGCGTCTCTCCATCTTCGGCACATCCTGCGAGACTACATTCACCTTCAAATCCCGAATCACATCGCAGTGATCCTGGTTGATCTATCGCCTCCGGATCCGACGCCGATCCGTCTCAATCGACGCCCGATCTTACCTGGGCCGACGCCGATCACATCGATCGCGCCGATTCTACGGCGACGCCGATTTCCCTGCGAGGTAAAAGGACACAGTAACACAAATCCAACATTATTTCCTAGTTCCTGTTTTTCTTGTACTTTCGTCTGCCGTTTAAATTTGGTTTCATTTCTGCAATCGATGAAAATCTAGTCTTTATTTACATATTTTATCATGTATGCTTGCTTTTCTTTATTGAAAACGTGGAGTGACATCCGCCGAGGAAGCTTATCGCTTCGGACCCGCTTCTCGGGCAGTCCACCCATATATCTTCTAACGCCATCTTTTTCTGTCAAGCACCGGTGTTTTGCAGGTTACTCGGATCTATTGTGCAAATTGCTCGTGTGCGCCCGTCTTATCTACATCAGCTTCCTCATCCGTCTACATCTTCATCAAGGTATCTATTTCATTGAGGTTTTTCGGGGTTTTGTGTTTAGTTTGGTGCATTAACTTGGACAGGTAACAAGCGCGAAATTCTTGATCTACATTCTGGCACGCCCGGTGGGACCCAACCAAAGTCCCTTATTGTAAGTTCATCTCTTTTCTAGCTTTGAACTTTGTTCCTTTTCTTCACTGATTTCTATCAGTCCTATTTGAGCATTTCTGTTCATCATTTCAATCTTGCTTTTTAAGCGAAATCGTTATCTTGAAATTTTTCTATTTCCTTAAAATAGAAATTTTTCGTTTCACCATTATCTGGATATATCTTTCTGGGTTTTGTTTGTTGTTTGCTTAACCTTTTCTTGCGGAGCACTTTGCTTGTTCGTGGGATTGTTCGAGGGGAAGAGCTCAACAACGCGCTTTTTGAAGTCCACACACCTTGGAGAGCTAAATCTACAGGTATTCCTCTTTTTCGGTGTTTTCTCCTTTTTAGGATTTCTTTGTTGGTTGTCTATCACATCCAAACACTTCAGTTTTTGGTGCTTAAAAAGAACCTAATCGCATTTGGGAAAGAATCTGTTTGGCTTGTTTTCATCGAAATCAAACACTTCATTTTTAAGTGCTTAAAAAGAACACTTTCTCTTTGTCATTCTTTGCGTATGCTTTTCACCTAGTTTTAATTAGGTTGGAGAATTGATCAAAATCGGTAGTGACACTATTTGATTTTTATTTTTCACCCTCGCACACAAAACCAAAATCACTAGGTATAAAGCATTTAAACAAAACTCCTTCCCTGGCCTCGCCTACTTGGAAGTGATATCAAGAGGAAGAGCCTACGCGGTACTCGGGCCGTGCTATAAATTCACGGAAGATTTTGGTATATATTGGCAAAGCACCCGACTCCCCTTATCGCGGCGGTGTGTGAAGTGCGGGGTAGGCCCTATATCAAGCCACGTCGGTCTTTTCTTGAAGTGCCTTCGGGACTCCTCACCAAACATTACCCAAACCATCCTTAGTTTGGCTATCTCGAGTAGTTCTGTTCTAAAAGCCTTCCTAACATTTTCTTTTCTTAAAAGCATCAAAATTTAAAGGAGATAATCACTTGTTGCTTGAATTGTTTGTGCATTAGTTAGGACAATCTTCTTTCTTGCTTGTTTATGGCGACGGTTATCACCCGGTCACAATCTAGGAAAATGGCCCAACAGTTCCTTCTTCCTCCGAAATCACCACCGGCGTGGATGTTTGGCACCCTCCAATCTTCCTCGGGACCCTTTGTTAGTTGGTTCACCGTCATGGTCGTATAATCCTTCTATCAAGCCAAAGCGCCTCCATCACGTCCATCTTCTCCTAGTCCCTCCGAGATATCATCGGCTCGGAGTATGTTCCTCGCGGGGATCGAATTTCGGGCTTTCCTCGATCGCATGATCAATAGCCCTCATGGACTACCTAGTACACAAGTCGACCCAAATATCGACCAAGACCCACCAATCCGAAAAGTGTACAATTATCCTCGTGGATCATCCTGTGCCTCTTTAGAGCGGTTTGTACCATCTCTCTTGCCTCGAGCCACGGAGAAGGGCGAGGCCCCTATGCCTCCCTTTTCTCTTCCACCTACCATGTCGACTAGTTCTCAATTAGTCTTACCTATACCTAACACACATGATTACCTCGAATATTCCACAACCCGTTTCTGAGAGGTCTTCTGCCCTTGCTATGGTAAATGCGTCGGCACACCCGCACATTGCCGTCAATTCATCTATGCCCTCCATCGTTTCCCAAGGTCAATACCTCTTCATGAGCCAACCCCCTCCGAATAGTCAGTTGGCTCCTACTTCTCGTCCTCTAGGGGGTCTTTCTTCCAATATTCCAGCGACTGTGACATTCGCCCATCCTCTAGTATCGGCACCCTTGATACCTAATTCGGCAGTAGAAGGCCCCTTTCAGGTCTTGTTCCCCAACATGTCTAATCAAGTGGTACTCATATTCCTCAATCTATCCCGATCCAATCAACAAACATAGGAGTCCACCAATCACGGGCTCCATCCGTCACCCAACCTTTATTTGCTCAACCACTTATTATCTCACAGCCTGCCTATACGCAAGCTACCTCACAGCAAATACCCCACCCGGTGTCACCCAGAACACCTGGTTATTCCTCTTATCATCCTATCCAACAACAGATGAATCCCCCATTGACACCTCAACAACACCCACTACTTGCTTCTTATGTAGGACATACCAATGTACCTCCTCCTCAATCGGATGTGGTTCAATTTCTCTTCAAGAAAATTGCAGACTTGGAAGCCTCCACAAAAGGAGCCCGTCCTTCATACTCCTTTGAAGAAGTGTGCAATGAACCCATTCATCCTTCGGTGGCTTTTAAGCCTTATCCTCCCCAATGGGAACTTCCCAAATTCTCAAAATTTCATAGTGGAAGACCCCAACAACATCTGCGAGCATTCAAACATGCTTGCTTTACCTCATTGTCCAAGATCGGGAGCTCATGCTCCGTACCTTTCCTATGTCTCTAGCGGGTCCCGCTTTGACCTGTACAATAATATTCCTAAACATGCATTATTTTCTTTCTCTCAATTGGCCCAAATGTTTGTTGAGAACTTTTCAATAAATATTGCCCATAAGATCTCAATCACAGATCTTTTGACAACATTCGCCAATTCGCGATGAGTCTATTGCAGAGAATTTGTCGCTCGTTGGAGAGGATCATCAACCAATTGTCCTTCTCCCTTCCTCAATCCCACAGATCGAGTTGTTCACCCGATCTTGTGCTAGTCACATTTCTTCCACATTAAGGATCCAAACTTTTCACACCTTCGAAGAAGCCTTCACGATGGCACGCAAACTCGAATCTCGTGCCATTGAACAAGGAAAACTAAAACTTCGCTCCAAATCTAAACCAGATTTCTCTCGGTTCACCAAACCAAATTCTTTCCCTCCTAAAGATAAGAATCAAGGGTCCACCAATGCTATCGTATTAAAAACATCAAGAACCGATAGTACTCTAATCAACCACCACGAAGAGATTTATCATCTTCTCGGAAAGGGGTTTCATCATCTCGATCCTTCGCTCCATTGGGGGAATCATATGCCTCTATCTTAGAAAAAATGTTGGAGGTTCGAATGATCGAGCTTCCCCATTAGGAACATCGATGAAAGCCAAGAACTTCCATTTTGAGTACGAGGAAAGCGATTTTTGCCACTATCATGTAGAACCGAGGGTCATGACATCGACGATGCCAAACTTTCAAAAGCCTTGTCCAAAAATTCATTGATAAAGGCGAGCTTATTCTGGATAACCCAAATGCTCCCCCAAATCAAGCACTGGACGTTTTTAAACAACCCTTCCCCAATCATGCCCCAAATCATAATTCTTCGGAATCTCAAAAACCAAACACCCACACTATCAACTTCATTTCTACTGAAGAATCCGCTTCTGAAACCACGTCATCTACAAACGCAGCAATCGAATCAGAACCCTCTTCCACTTCACCAATCACTGGAATTCCTCCATCTTCAGATAACCCACCTTTGAATATTCCTACATTGCTAAGCACGGAGTCATCTCTCTCCGCTCCTTTGTCCGATCTCCCACCCATACCCGCAGCAGTGTCTTCCTCATCTGTCTCATCATCAGACATCCTTTCAATGCTCGAGGCAATTACATTCCTTCGAGTTTCCACTACAGACACATCTACTTCTGTTGCTCCCATTCCCGCTACAACTATGCCCTTGGTGAACATACCTATAATCGTGCCGACTTCGGCGGAAGTGTCTTCGACTTTGACTCTTCCTATCTCTTTTCCTACAGTAGTTCCACCCATGATCACTACACCAAAAGTGGTCCCTTCGCAAGGAACTTCTTCATCACCTACTTCTTCCATCACTAATGTTACTTCACCTATTCGGGAAAAACCAAAAGAAGTAGCACCAACATCTATACGCTTCGGTTCACGAACCTAAACCGAGACAACCAAAATCTAACATTATACCATCAGTATCTCCCCATTTGCTTCCTCCAAAAAGGTTACAATCACCTTATGCCGTTGAAGTTGTCACCATCCCTGAAAAAGGAAGCCCATATTTCGGACCATCAAGACTCTTGGTGCTCTTCCACAAAAATCTCTCTCTACGCCTCATAAACGATTGGATTTGCCCGCTGAGAAGGCGTTTTCTTCTACACACTTATCAAAGCCATCGTCTTCTTCTACAACACATTCTTCATCAATACCCGAAAGAGTAGACTTACCTACTAAAAAGCGTCACCTCTTCTATCAAGACCATTACCAAAACCAAGGCACTCTATCTTCCTCCAATTTCACCTACTTTGGGAGCTTCTTCCTCTTCTAAATCTACATTATCTAAATCATCGTACATTCGACCAAACAACCCCCTTTGTCTCCAAAGACCGCAAAATTTGTCGCATCTCCATCACCTTCAAAGTCTATTTTAGGGGCTCCCCCTCCACATAAGTCAATCATGTCTCACTTGCTCCCATCTCAAGCACCCAAGATCTGCTCCTCCAAATGTCCAAACAAATAAGAGGATCCCTAAAAAGCTGTTAAACCTAACATACGCAAGCCCTCTTACCTCGGCGATCGGTTAATGTGAAAGAACCATCTCCATCATCTCTATCCTCATCTTCGTCTCACCGGATTCTACACCGAAATCCTTCATCAACTTATCCAATCTTCATCCATAACCCTTCCTCCGATAAAACCTTATAACCCTAAAGGAGTCAAACCTACGGTTTAACTCTGATCTGATTTGTGCTTACCACCGTACTCCGGGTCATGATACTGAGAGATGTAAAGCTCTTCAAGCTGTTGTGAACAACCTTTTGGAAGAAAGCGATCTTTTGCTGGAGGAGGAGGAACAAGTACCTCCTGTCACCTTAGCCCCATCCAAACCTCAACAATCCACTCAGACCTCTAGTGGTTCCACTCCACTTGATCTTCCTCCTTCTCAAATTGACACAATCCATATCGCCACTAGAACCCAACACTATGATAACCCATCTTCATCTTCAGCATCTCGACCACGGGTTGTCATTTCTGCAGCCCCTGAAGGCGTGTCTCCTTCCTCATCGGCACCACGACCCGTAAGGTCTCTATTCGTGCTTTGCACCTCGGGCTCAAGTTCCCGTATCCGTTGAGGAGAGTGTTATGAAACAACTCACCTGAGCCCGGTCAAAATGTCTCTTTTGACCTCATCCAATCCTCTCCACAACATCGCTTGAGCTCGATTGATAATCTGCGTCGCATCGGTGAATTCGAGATGAGCCCCACCCTTCGAGTGGGTTGTTGGATTGAATAGACCATCAACCGCCATTTCTTTCGAGGATTCGGAAATTCCTCCTCTTTCTTTGAGGATTTGAGGCTCCTCTTTATCACGGTCCAAATCAATAACACTACCTTAAAACGTGTTATGATCGATAGTGGAGCTGCACTCAACGTCATCTCCTCGCACACATTCGAACAACTTAAGTTACCAAAGAATGTGGTGTCTCCCCGCCTTTCGCCCTTCGATCATTTAACGATCAACTAGCGGTCACTCTAGGAGGCGTGGTCTTACCCATTCGAGTAGGTAAGAAGTGCTTCATGAACTCTTCTACATTGTCGAAGGAAAATTCCACTATAATATGATCTCTGACGCTCCCTGGGTTCGCGTAATGCATACATTGTGTCCCATCCACCCTCCATCGATGTTTAAAATATCAATATGAGGGCAAAATATATACTCATCCAGGAGATCCTTTTCCTTCCGCACAATGCGACATGACCACAAGATCTCGCCCTTTAAAAGAAAATGCATGTTCTCTGACGGGGCCTCATCTTCTTCCATACCGCAACCAAACTACCGGATTTACAAAATCTGGAAGACACATTGCAGCGTTTCTCGCTAGGAGAGCTTCCTCTCTTTTCTTTTGATGCCCATCTCAAACCTAATGAGTATGGTAGACCGGACAAACAACTGAATATCAACCGTTGTCTCGGCCGCATCATCACCATTGGTCCGCCCCATCAATGCAGAGACCAATTTCATCTACGGTGGTCTTGATACGCCTCACTATCGCCCGATTCTCCTCCTAGAGCCAAACCTTACTTAACAGGGTTTGATTATCTACAGAATCCCACGTTTGCAAAAACTTATCTATATCGATGTGCGTGGAAAGGTTTTGGCCTTGGAAAATATGAACAAGGTATACATGACCTCAAATCCATTCCTACTCTCATGCCACATCAGAAATTTGGTTTAGGATTTAAACCTCTTTCAAAAGCCACCGTCACTATTCTTGATGAGCCTCTTCCTACTGAAGAACCATCTTCCCCCACCAAGTCAGAAGCATCACTTGATGTGGACGATGACATTTCCATCCCATCTAACTTTTTTTTTTGATCAATACCATTTCCTTAGGACCGTTAGCCTATGAGACTAACACTCGGTCCGCCTCTATACCATTAATCTTCCCTGAAATAGTTGGAGACGATTCTCCCATTATCACTCATAAATATGGGTGCAGGGCTTATCGTTTATCTTCCATGGATGGTATCCTGAAGCGGAACCTCTTAATGCCTTGCATTTACGGCCCTTCTATTGTTAAAATCTATCTTACACAAATCTAGTCATGCAACTCGGATCTTTCATCCATCCTAATAACTTGGTCATCTACTTTCGTGGTGATTGAAATTGTGTGGTTCTCCGCTTATTGCCTCGTTTACCTTAAAAATGAGTATCGCGGCTCTACTCATTGCACGTTTCTTTTGGATATGTTCCTCCTCATGGTAGGAATACCTTAATCACCACTTCATCTGTCCCAAGTACTTATCCTAATCGGATCTACTCGGGGCATGAGTGCATGTTCTTCTTTCGTTCTCCTCCCTCCATCTCGATCTATCTAGGTCTAAACTCAGCTTCTTCCAAAATGTTTCAAAAAAAAAAAAAAAAAAAAAAAAAAAAAAAAAAAAAAGAAAAAGGATGCTATCCAAAAGATGGTGATCCTTGAAGGACAAACTATCCATACATTGTCAAGTGAATCAAAAGAAAATAGACCATACCCTCGAAGGATGGCTATCATTACAAATTTCAAAATACGCACCGCTCCCTTGAAGGACATTTTGTTTCTCAAAGCATTATTCAAGGCTTCTTGCAATTAATCAGCCTTTCAGTCAGTTTATACACTTTTTAGCATCACTGAAAGACTTCCCGCATCGATCAGTCTTTCCATATCAAGCAAACTTCCCGCATTGATCAGTTTGCTTTTCTGTCAAAATCATGAAGCTGAGATTTAAGACCTTTTGTCGATCATATGGAGAATCCTATTTTCCCACTATGGACATGTATTCTGTCCCTTGTAAGTTCCGACAAGATACTTACTTTTCTTTCCATTTTTATCCTAGATCTGGTTTGCGACTAGTTAGTGTCAGGTTTATTTTAATCTTATATAGGGCCTTGTATGCTTGGTCTTTCGGTTTCTTATCTGGATCTTCTCTATGGTCGGTTGGAAGTCCGACTTATCATTTCCCTTCTTTTCCGAAGTGTCTTCTCTCTAAGTCACGGTTGTTTCCGCTTTCATCTTTGGCTCTTGCAAAGAGTATTCCCCATCTTTGGCTCTTGCATCATGTTAAAATTGACATTTCGCATGTTAATTCAATCAATTTATCTTCTATCTAAATTCATCTTATCTATCCAAACATCTATCTGTATTCATTTCTCATTACATCTACCTATATCTCATCCATCTATATCAAATGTACATCCATCTATCTATCTATCATCAAAAAATGTACATCTATTTTAGGTACATATCATCTATCTATATCTTTATCCATCAAAACATCTACAAACTTGTGCCTCCAAGTTACATTACAAAGATCTATCTAATCACATCTATTTTATCCTCGATCACATCTATCGATTTATACTCATTTTGCCCGTGGATTGCGGTATCGCTTCTCCACGTTGTTTAATTCCATCTGATTTATATTATCTTTGCCATAGTGTTGATGCTTGGCTTGTCTATCGATCATTATTGTCTATCGATCATTGTTGTGCTGAATGTTGCCTTTCGGCACATATTTTCGATATCACCATCTATTTCGAGTTTGTTCCCTTTGCGTGGAGCACTCGTTTTTTGTTTGGCCGTTTAGAGTTACGCGGAGTGCAGCCAGGCACTAACGTCGTCTCGTTGAGGAGACCGGCTAGTTTTCCCTACCAATGTGTCTCTCTTTAGAGGTGACTTTTTTTTTTTTTGCAGTTCTCCTTACACTCATGGGTCTGTAGGCACTAACGTCGTCTCGTTGAGGAGACCGGCTAGTTTTCCCTACCAATGTGAGTTCCTTAGGTTGCTGCCATTTTTATTTGTTTTTGTGCGTCATCAATGATTAGATCTACTCCAGGCATCCGACTGGGGCATCCTGCATTTTTCATCTACCTTTTTCAAACTTGGGATCGTCTGTTATATCATCCATCCCATCCCTAGTTTGAGGGGGATCACATCATCACTAATTCTTCCCTTCTTCCATCCCTTTGTTTTTGTCTCATAACCTTGCTTATCGCAAGTTACTCACAAAAAGGGGCAAAATGTAGACACCTAAAATTGGTTACTCAATTTAGTGTCCTCTCATCCATTTACTTGCTTAGGTAACTGGGGCACGTTTACGTCACCAACTATCCCCTTGGGATATTATCCGATTTGTGATTTAATCACCTATCCCTAAATTTAATTCATCCCATCACATCTTACCCATGAGTGATTAAATATTAAATATTTAATTACGCTTCTTCCCATGCATCTTAATCACTTATCCACCCCAAATTTATTCTACCTATGTACCACATCTATTTTTAATCTTCCTAAAGCGGGATATTTTCCCATAGTCGGATAAGTCTTATCTTTCGAATCAATCAATTTGGCCATCTCGGGAGTCTTTTCCGCGATCGGCGCCGACCCATATGGTGGCGCCGATTTTCTAGAGGCGGCGCCGATTATAAAAGCAAGTCAGAACTTCGGTTCTACGGACGGGAAAAAGACGAAAAGAGACGAACGAGCGAAAAAAGCACTTACGCTAACGAGAGCGAAAGATACGAGGTTGCGAAGGAGAGATCTTTTTAGCATCAATTGTCTCGGTTAGGGCAGATCTGTCCTAATCAATCCACGAGAGGAGCACCGTACTCTGTCCTGTCATATCGGCATCGCACCACCATCTATCATCTCGGTGACTCTGTTCCAGCGTCTCTCCATCTTCGGCACATCCTGCAGACTACATTCACCTTCCGATCCCCGAATCACATCGCACTTTGATCCTGGTTGATCTATCTCGCCTCCGGTCGACGCCGATCCGTCTCAATCGACGCCGATCTTACTCAGTCGACGCCGATCACATCAGTCGCGCCGATTCTACACAGTCGACGCCGATTTCCCTGCAGACAGTAAAAGGACACAGGTAACACAAATCCAACATTATTTCCTAGTTCCCTGTTTTCTGTACTTTCTGTCTGCTGTTTAAATTCGGTTTCATTACTGTAATCAGAAAATCTAGTCTTTACTTACATCTTTTATCATGTATGCTTCCTTTCTTTATTGAAAACGTGGGTGACATCGCCCGAGAAGCTTATCGCTTCCCGGACCCGCTTCTCGGGCAGTCCACCCATATATCTTCTAACGCCATCTTTTTCTGTCAAGCACCGGTGTTTTGCAGGTTACTCGGACCTATTGTGCAAATTGCTCGTGTGCGCCCGTCTTATCTACATCGGCTTCCTCATCCGTCTACATCTTCATCAGTATCTATTTCATTGAGGTTTTCGGGGGTTTGTGTTTAGTTTGGTGCATTAACTTGGACAGTAACAAGCGCGAAATTCTTGATCTACAAGAAATACAATATTATTCACCTCATTCTCCAAAAACATTAGAACTCGAGTAACACCGAAAATACATCCGTAACTCATTTTTAAATTTTTTTTTTACGTACTTTTTACAATGACACAATTTTGACGACTTAACTATTGATAATGATTTTGACCTTGAATCTTATTTACAATTGACACTAACTTCACAATGACATATGATGAACTTTAACAACGATGATAACTCTATTACACAAAAATGATGTTTTTAATAAGAAAATGACACAAGAATATTAACCTATAAACGACATAAAACTTAAACATATAAGGCAATGAGAGACAATATTATTTCAAAGAGGATATTCAACATATGAATGACTCTTTTTGGTTTGCATTATAGCGTCAACACCTCTAATAAACTAAAGTGAAACTTAATCGACTCATGATACAAAAATTTAAGTGACCGTATATGTTTTCATAAAACCTAAACAATTAAAATGAAATTACTAATAATCTAAATGACTTAACAACTCACAATATTTCCACAAGTCGTGGAAGTATCACATTTTTAGCACGAACCACATATATCTTCGCCTTGTATTGATACCATGTATTCCAAATGCAGGCAATGACTACCATCCCAAGGTGGAAATCCGATGCAAAGTGAGAGTTGTTTGCCAATGCAACTCGAAAATACTACACCAAATCTGAGTCGAAGGTCATTTTCCACTGAGATGGTGACTAAAACAACAATGGAGATCTGAGCACAGGGATCAAAGGGTACCACGGTTGTAGTGCGGTGGATCTCCTAAGCATTTGGAAAAGCTGAGTCACATCTACAAAGAGACTTTCCACGATCTTCAGACCATAAAAAGAGATTGTGAAACCAAGCAAGTTGATGAGAAGGAAATTCAATGTAACTATGTTTTTTTCGTTGTAGATCTAGTATACTATGTTTTTAAGCCCGAGTATGCCATGAAGGAGCCAAGCTGCGTCGGTATTTGGAAGGCCAACAATTTCTAGAAATAATACGAGATGAAAAATCAATCGCCCAATGGAGACGTGATGTAGAAAAATAGAACATATTGCTTAAAATACTACGTATTTTATGACACAAAACATTTGGACATACGGATCTACAAATATTTCATCTCTAATGAACTTCATAACTAGGGACAATCAGATTTGTGAGGCAACTCTCTTCATTATAGATTAGCCTTATGCATACACATTTTTCTTTGGGAATCCTCCAAACCGTCGAAGCCAAGCTCGAGTCTAGGACAATAAAGTGTTGAATGCGACTGCAACTAGAATGGAAGGCCAACAACGGTGAATAGTTATTGTAAAGATGCACACACATTGAATCAACGAAATAAATATTTAAGCGATTTTACATTTTGAGACAGTCTGATCCAATAAAATGTTATTTACCAGCAAAATACGCTTGCACAATATTTCTCAGGATCCTCACGAAAATAGAACTCTTATCTTCAATTCCTCATATCACTCTCCATGAATCTCTCAAACTTATCCCCAGGATATCTCTCACATCCCTTTATTATCTCACACACCAAAATAGCTACGTGAGTTTTTTTATTCAACAACTTCACTCACACACAACTATTAATTATATTATTAATATGAGTTGTATTAACTCGTTACTAATAATATTACAATTTATTAATAATGTCACAATATATTTGCAACAACACCCACCTACTCTACATCTACCCTACACCTAGCCTTTCCATGTAATCACACCCCTAATCATCTTTATTAACCTAGTCTAATTCTAATCCTAATCACATGCTCCACCTCTAAATCTAGAAACTTATATTTCTAGAAGCCTCTCTAAACCTCTCCTTCTATTGAATTTTTAATTCAATAGAAGCTTCTTCCCTCCATGAATTTTGAATTCAAATTCTAGAATCCTCCATTACATAATCCTCTAATTCTCACATGCATTCTCCACCCTTGATCCAAATCCAACTTGGCTTCATCCTAGCCATTGAATCCTCCACCCCTCAACTATAAATTTAGCTCTCATCCTCCATGAGAGCATGAAATTGAAAATCCATAACAAAATCTATTCCATTTTATCAATCAATCATCCATTTTATCCTCTTATCCAATCAATCAATCCATTCCTTCAATCCAATCTATCATCCATCCATTGATCTTCATCAAGAAATCAAGGAGGTATTATTCGTATGTCTCTGCCAACATCTCAAGCAACCATAAAAAATTAATCAAGAGAAAATCCAACACATCAAAGAAGTGGCTTTGCTGACTTGAGAGTAAGTGTAGTTATTTGTCTCTCTCCCCTTTCAATCCATTGCTCTATCTCGAGGTTTTGTTTGAGAAGATTAGATTAGGAAGTAATTTTGTTTGTTTTCTCACATTCTACACAAAAATCTTTTCCAACATATACATGTGACAAATTCCTTCCTTTTAAATTTGAATTAGTTTTTGGAGGGAAAGTCTGAAGGCTTTAATTCAAATTTGCAATACTCATAACTACTTCCAACCTCACATATTGACCTTTATAGAACTTCCATACATTCTCAAGATGAAATAAACAAGAAATGAGGTTTATAAGCGATGCCCCGCATCGGTATGCACACAACAATTAATCATCCTCTTTTTACTCCTACTCAATCATTATATATCTCAATCCACTATAATCATCATTGTCACACAATCATCTTCAATCGATGACTTTCATGGATTTATTTTCTACCATCTTGGTCATTAATATTATTGTTTTTGTTTCTTATGTTAATTAGTTAAATGCAAAATGTAATAGTGGTATTTATTATTAAAGTATAATGAGCACCAAAATATAATAATGGGACCAATGATATTATTCATTTAAATATATTTACAAACATTCATGTTTGTGAGAATTAAGACTTTTTAATTATTATTTTTCAAATGTTGGGGTGGCATAAATATGATGCAAATTTGTGTCACATTTGTACCACACCCACCTCTAACTTTAAAAAAACATAAAGTGGGACACCAAAAGGATATCCCACTTTATTTCACTTCCTTTTAATAGTGATGAGATAAAAGAAAAGAAAATTGGGTAGGAGACGAGAACTATAGTGAAAGAAAGACAAATAATAACAAAAGGGAAAGGAAATAGTATTAAAAATAACAAAAAAAGGAAGAGGAGAAAGGAACAAAGACAACACAAAGGAAAACAGAGAAAAAATGGAAAACTGACAGAGACATGGAGAAAAACTAAAACCTTTAAGGCAAGAAAACCCTCCACGGAAGAAGAAGAAGAGTATGTGACAAATCCCATATTACAGGTATGTATATTTTCATTTAAATTTGATTAATAATGTACCGAACTCTAGGAAATGAAATGCAAAACTTATAAGAAATTGTGAAAACCTTATAATAGATTTGAAAGGAAATTATTTAAACCCTAAATAAATTCTAAAAACCCTAAGATAAATTATGTAAACCATAGAGAATATTGTGTAAATCCTAGTGTAAATTATGTAAACCTTAGGGTAGATTTGTAAATCCTAATGTAAATTGTTTAAAGTCTATTGTAACTTGTGTAAACCATATGGAATTTTGTATAAGAAATGTGATAAGTTATGTAAACTCTAGGGAATATTGTGTAAATTGTAATATAAATTGTGTAAACCCTTAATTTTTGGATAATTTTGGAAATAGAGAATGGACAACATAATTTGTGGGAGTTAGGACCTTCTTAAACCATTATTCAAACTAACTACAAAGAAATCAAAAATACATTACAAGGGAATCACCGCATTTAATCACATTTTATGATGTTTAATATTGTAACTCTTTATATATACAAGTTAGGTCATAAAGCTCTCGAGTTTTATCGAATAAGTTTGAATTTTGCCAAATTTTACTCTCATCGAACATGAACAAGAATTTTATCCATTGTTTTTGCATGAGAATTTTTTTGATAGGATATTTCATTAATTTACAAAATGTGTGTATATATAAAGATAATGATTGAAGGTAGTGAGAAAAAAAAAAACTCTCGCCACTTTGCCCCTCTAACATATTTATGCATTTTCTCAAAAAATTGATAAATAAAAATTGTTTGAACTTAAAGACATTATTTTCTCGAATTTTATATGTTGTGAGCAAGAACCAAACTTTATAATTATGACAAAAAGAATGAAGTGTATCTCCAATAATTTTAAGCCAAAAATAAGGAACATAGATACTCATATTTCTCAATTCTAATGTGGCATCACCTTAGTAAGAGGGAGATTTTCATTTTATTTAGATAATTCTCAATTCTATTTTGGCATCACTTTAGTTTGAGAGGGTCATTTTCATTGTATTTAGAGGCATATGGATGAGATTTGCTTATTAGATTCTAGAGATGTAAAATAGAAGGGGGAAGACAATCAAACATAATCATTCGATGATCAAGTATCCATAGTACATAAGATAAGTAATCAATCAAACATAGTCATTCCACAATCAGTCCTCCTGTTGTGATTTCTAAAATAAGATAAGTGGTTACACTTTGTAGTACAAAACACAAAGACATGTTTTTCATAAATAATATGTACATATTTCCTCACTCAATGCATTCTATAATTTTGGATTTGATATGAGAGAAGACACAACCTATTTAGAGATAGGACATTTTATTGCCTTCACCTATGGTGACTTTAGAGATAGGATTTTGGCACAATATGACATAGATGAGGATTTAGATGAAACCCATGTGTTGCCTCAACATTCACCAACATCTATGCGCCCACCATAAAGGAGTAAGTTAATAGTATATTTTGTAATTTAATAAAAAATTAATATTTAAAAATTATAATTATACATCTTCATAATGACAATTCTACTACTTATAGATACCTAAAGGAGTCATCTAACAAAGACCACCATATTTGTATGAGTGGACATCCCTCAACCTCTAGGGGCTCAAGCATGAAGGTATATCTTCATAATTAATTTATAATATAAAATTATTAAATTTCACTGGACAATTCTAATACCACTTGTATATCACATGTCTACTTCTCATATAGACTGCCAAGAGTTTAACAGTGGTGGAATGAGCACATGTCCTTCATCTTCTCTTTGGGCATCCCCTACATGGAGCTATGGATTTACAATTTATTTTTTAATATATTTTTTTCTTAATTGAACAATTATAATATGACTTGATTATGATAAGTCTACATCCCATATCAACCAACATGAGGATGAGGGCAATCATAGGATGAGGGATTCATTTGTGCTGACTCGTATAAAGTCTTCATTTATTATTTAAAGTGATTTTAATTAATTATTTTATAATGACTCACAAAAATTGTAGGTCCCCAAATCAAAGGCATGTCCCTCTCAATATGTTAGCTATAAAAAAATTAAAAAGTGAAATTGCAAGACACTTCCCCCAAAATTATGGATGATCTACTCCCGAGTGAATTAAGGGGGGATGAAAATACACTCTTGTCCCCTATAACAACAAACATTGATAGATCCTCTCATCTTTTTCGTAGTAATTATAAACATCGGGTGCGATGGGAACTCAAAATGGGCCTCTATGTAAATGATGACATGATAATATTAATGGATATTTGGTGCAAGTAAGTATTTTAGTATATTTTATTTGAGCTAGAATAATTTGATTTATTTCAATTTATGATTGTATTAGTTTAAGTTAATTTCAATTTATTTCATAGGTCATTTATTGTGATTTCAATTTTGGTGCTTGTAGGTATTTAAAAAAGAATAGTTGACCATACATAAAATTGATTCATTCATATTGTCATCTAGAGTGGATGTTGTAGACGCAAAAATATTCACTTATTACTATTACATTATGCCTCACGGTATGTTGTTATACTCATGATTTCAAGTACGAAGATTAGACACTAGTGATACCTTTTCTTAGCCCTTTTACCGATTTTGATTGCAAATTTTCCTTTTCTTGTTTGCATTTACATATTTTGGTCATGTCATAGGAATCTATGTCCCCATCCTTAAGTACTATTTCTGTTTCTTGGCTTTGGGGCAATAATGCACAACAAGAACACTACCACCCAAGTGTTAGTGTCCCTTCTAAGAAGATATTATGTCCAATCTACTTTATTTTTAACTCATTGGTTACTACTTAACTTTGGGTTTTTTCTTATTTCTATTTCAGCGATTTGGTTTGAAATTTGGTGTCACTAAGTGTCAAAATTCAAACAAGGAAGTAATATATATACACAACATACTAACTACTCTAAGGGGGCAATTGGGATATCACTTTCTATCTACCATCTACAAGAGCAACACTCAAGGATTGCATTTGGGATGCATTATTCACTACATAGGAGGGTTATTTTTGAATTCCATATCACACATTCATCTTGGGGAAAGTAGTTGTAGCTTGTTATCTTGATGTGACTAGCCTGAAGGAAAACATAGCTTCAAGGGACACGATTCAATCACACACACATACACTAGAACTACATAGAGTCGAAATGTAGTACAACGTTTGGTGACAATCACATTGGGGTGACCATTGAGGTCAATCGACTCAAACATATGCATTATGTATTTCATCTAATGTTCACTTGAGGTTAGGGTTTGTTTTGCAATAATATGTATGACCAAAGAACCCTACGAAATATTTGAGTAGTGACAAACAACGAAAGGAAGAAGCTAAGTTCAAACCCTAAAAATAGCATAAGCATAGCACTTGTCAGGGACACAAACACCCAAATCAAACACTAGTGTTTGGGCGCTCTGCTTGATTTTGGCGATTTTATCGAAGAGGTTATAGATTCTAGTTTCTCATATAGCTTATACAACCCAATTCTAGCTTGTTTTCCAACGAGAAGAATCACCCAGTCTCTGATCAAGCTAATTCACTCTTATCTCCTATCTTGAAACTTGCTTGTACTTTTCATGCTACATCTTGCTTGCTACTTATTAAATTCATTTGATCTCAATCCTCTAATAAATATTTATTTCATTAAATCACCTACAAATCCTACTTGAGAGATAAATGAGGTTGTATCAATGTAAATTTTGCGAATTCGGGAGGACCCATAACAACCCAAAGGTAATTGAAAATTTTGCATCATAAGAGTTTAGGAGAATAAAGAGGAATTTGAGGGTAATTACGTTGCATAAATACAATTTTTAATTAAAAAGTATATAGTTTTAAAATTATTTTTTATATTTATAATTTACAAGTTCACTACCAAGGAAATACAAATGATGAGAGGAGATGTCTTGACCTCCCAAAATAGAGAAATATGTTTGGTTCGGTTTGTGTGACAAGGGCTATGCAATAGGGTTGCGGAGCTAGTTAACGAAAGTAATGATATATGTTGACATTTACACTGTAAAGAGGACTATTTAGAGCTTTGCACTTTGGTTGATAAACACATTTTCTTTAATTTGATATTTTATGTTGTCTGGTTGTCATTCATGTCTTATAAAAGATAAATATGGTCTATGATCAGAATGCAATGGTAATTGTATAACATGGTGATTGATTAAAAATTTAATACATATTGTAATTGATGTAGGTATCAAAAGTAATGTGCTCAAGGGGTATGAAGCCAAAGTCCGAAAAGGGTTATTGGTGACTCATCATTTGGGCCAACAAAACTTAGAAGAGGTCGTTAATAAATTTGTAAGTTCTATATAAGTTATTTATAGAGTTATGTTGTTTTGTTTTAATAATTTTTGTAATAAAAATTTCAATATATGTAATTTTATCATACACTAGTATTCACAAGAAACTAAAATAGTGCATGTGGCATTGAAATACTTGTGATGAAAAATAAAATCCTTTAATCAGTGGGCCCAAGATAATCGGTTTGTACTGGTAAGACATGTAGTGTTCGATTTTTGTGCACACAAACTATAAATTAAAATTAAATATTTTAAAGATTTTATCATTAAATTTTGTCAGGGTAAAAAAATGGAAGGATGAAGAGGATGTTGATAAAGAAAATGATAAGGAGGAAAATGAAGAGGATGATGAGGATGAGAAGGAGGATCGAAGATCAAGAAGAACAAGAAGATTGTGACGATCGAGGGGAGGAGGACGAGACCAATCTTTGAGATATTTAGGATGTAATTTTACTTCTTTTTGTTTTCTATTTCAAAATGACCCTCAAGTACTCTCTCGGAAATTAAAGTGTTATATACTATTATAAAAACACATTTTGAATTAAAACATTGTCGTTTTTATTATTAATAATAAAAATATTTTGACACTTTAAAAATTCTCGGTGTACAATTTTTCAATAACAATACAATGCAAATAATACTTTAGTTTACAATGTTTAATTGTTCTAAATAAGTAAAAAAATTAATTAAAATGTTTGTAACTATACCATTTGTAATTACAATTAATTATAATACTTTTAAAAAAATATTATCGAATGTTTTTTGTGTTACATTTGTGCCACCCCTCATTGTTAATGTTCTAGGTCTTGCATCATTTTGAGGTGGTGCAAAATAGACTTAGTTTCAATGGAAATATGGTGTTATAGTGACATAAAACTGTTTGCAAATTGACACAACTAAAATGGTCTAGTCACATCTTGTTTGAGTCACTTTTGCTTTTAAAATTTGATGCGCTATCATACAAGAAACATGCGAACATTTTCCAACAAGGTCGATTTCAATGCAAAAACAAGCCAAAAATAACACTATTTGCACATTGTGTAGTAATGAGATAGCTTTGAAAGTAAGCCCTTTTTTATTCAATACTCCCGATGTCAATAATTGCTTTGTCAATGAAAAGCTTTGTGTTTTGTGGATAGTTAAAGTCAATGCCCATGTTAGGGGAATTTTACATCCCATGTCGATCGATGTAATTGTTGAATTTAATGCCACAACACATGCAATGCTATGTGTTTTGCATGACTTTATATACAATAGTTTTAACTTGGTTAATTGTACCATTACCGATTAAGCTCGACCTCGACCCAAAAGATGGTAGTAAGCATAACTTTTTGGCTCTTACAACTTGAATAAATATTACCCGTAATTGATATTGACCAAGTCAAACTAGATACGTTATCTTGTTTGGGCTACATTGTAATGAGCAATAGGAACATTTAATGACTTTGACATTTCTTGGTTGTGTTGGTCATGAAAATCGCTCGTTCTGCAAACAAATGTTGCAACTTGTAATGAAAAGAAAGTCTTTCTTTTAGAAGACCAAAATACAACTTCCATTCTCGATGTGAATTCTAAAACTATATAGAAAGATTTTTCAAACTAATACCACCGCCTAGAATTTCAATAATAGGAATATTTTGTCAACATCTCTACGATTACACATGAACACAAAAATATGTGGGACTCATCTTCGGACTCACATAAATACACCATTAAAAACTTAGTGATTAATAATTCATACACGCAATTGTCATGTGCAATGTAATGTTTGTTGAGTATTAATTATGTTTTATTAGCCACCAACCTAAAAGCCTTTTTAAAGGCTTCGTAACTTTCTTGGATTACTAAAATTACATTAATATATGGTTTAATAACATATATTGAATAAATATCAACATCTTTCAAAACCACATAAAAATATAATGCTCACAAGAATAGATTAACGTGTAAACATATAAACAAGAGTTATGAGGTTGTCACTAGACATGAGTTACGAGGTCATTTGAAAATCTGTACAATTAAGAAATAAAAATCAATCTTCAAATTTCGTAAGAAAACAATTAATTCATTCACAAAAAAGCTTGAGAATTTGAGGCTTGACATTATATCTCTAACAAGCCCTCTCATGTGTGGCACAAGACATGCACAACATGAGTGGATTAGAAGGGGTTCCAAAAGGCGAAGCTAAGGGAGATGGTCAACATAGTTAAAATCCCCCAAAATCTCAAATCCCTCATCCACCATCTCTATAAGTCCACAAAACACATAATCCTCAAGAGAATATATTAATAGGCCTCTCATGAGTAAAATGGGGCATGAAAATGGTAACTCGGTTCAAGGGGGTTCCAACAAGCATAGCCATGGGAGAGACTCAACCTAGTAGAAAGCACCTAAATCTCAAATTCCTCCTCCACCTCTCTTAAAGACCGCATAAACACATAATCCTTGCGCAAGAATACATTAACAAACAAACATATAAACAAGAATTGTAAGGTTGTATAGACACGAGTTGTGAGGTTATACGAACATATATACATGTAAATAACTAAAAATCAATCTTCAAAGTCCATAAGAAAATTAAAAAAATGGAAAAGGGTTAAGAATTTTTGCTTTTGATTATATTCCTAACAAGTATTTCATGCATGGAATATACATGAACAACATGAGTCAATTCAAAAAGGGTTCCAAAAGGTGAAGCCAAGGGAGATCGACATCCTAGTTAAAATCCCTATAAGCTAAAATCCATCCTCCACCATCACAAGAATACATTAATTTATAAACATATAAAGAAGAGTTGTGAGGTCGGTCTAGACATGAGTTGTTGTAATGAAATTACTTAGATATGAATTTCAGCATAAATATACCATAAAGATATAGGGAAACTATCACAATATGCATGTAGAATAATTCAAACACTTCGAGGGGCAACCTCTAAACCATACAAGACTCAAGAGATGAATCTAATGATAATATACTACCTAATAACTCCTATATGTACCATATTATGTTATGTAAAGCACCAAAGTCGACCTTCTAAGCATATGAAAGTATAAATGAATGTGATATGACATGATAAAAGATTAGATTAGCTAAAATTAGGCCAATCATATTTGTGTATGACTTATGGTTGATGGCATAGTGCACCCATCCCCTTCAAAACAACTTTGCCCCCAATGTTTGTAATATTTGGATGGTGATGTCGAGAATGCTTCATATTTCCATATTACATCTTCAATTTCCAAATTCTTCCACTTGATCGAATACTTGATGATGACCCTAGTCCTTAACCTATTGGTGTGGCTATGTAGATTCCTTTAGGTTCAAGAAGATGTGTTACTCCTCATCAAGCTCGAGCTTGACCTTTGAATGAGAAAACACCTTCTACCAAATGACCTTATTCAAGTAAGAAACATGAAAAATGGATGTATTTTAATTGATTGAGGAAGCTCAATTTATATGCCACTCTATCAATTTTTGCAACTCTTGATAAGGGCCATAATATTTAGGGAAATCTTGGTATTGTTTTCTTTTGTTTCAAATATAGTTGTTTATATGGTTGTGAATTGTACAAAAACAAAGTCTCCAACTTCATAGCTTCACTTATAATGGTGTTGATCAACTTGTTCTTTCATGAGGTTCTATTTCATTTCCAAATTCTCTTTAAGGCTATAGAACACATCTTATTGATGTTGAATGTACTCTTTGACTAATCTCACTTCAAGTTGTACTTCAAGTTGAATATGAGGGATGGTAACTATCTGATGCCAAGAATGGGGACATTTTTGATGAGGTATAAAATGAAGTGTTAAACCACAATTTTGTAAACTTGGTAGCCACCGAACCCATCTCTCGTGCTTATTCGAAGAAAAACATCGTAGATACACCTCAAACATTTGTTTACTACCTTAGTCTTTCAATAATATTAGGGATGTCATGAACTACAATCCAATTAATTACTCAAACATGAGAATAAATCCATCCAAAAATTACTAGCAAAGATAGGATCACGATAACTTACTATAATCTTAAGTGTTCCTGTAACCCGAAATTTTATACGTAAATATATGCAATTATACTTGTTGTAAATGGATGCAACAAGGCAAAAAAATGAGCATATTTGCTGATTCCATCCATAAACACCATAATTACACTTATCCCATAGATTTCTGAAATCTTGTGATGAAATCCATGGAAAACCCTTCCCATTGCTCACTAGGAATAGCTAGAGGTTGCAAAAGGCTTGGAAACTTAATAATTTATCCCTTGTTACATTGACACACCAAGCATCCCGCCACAAATTTTTGGACATCCCTATTTAACCCTTCCCAAAAGAAATCTTGCTTAAGTTTATGATAAGTTTTTAGGAGCCTAGAATAGTCACCCACTGGAGAAAAATGAAGCTCGATATAACCATATTTTAAGGGTAGAGTTCATGCATAAGTACAAAAATATTAAGGGTAGAGTATTGTACCTTTGCCACACCATGAAGCATCACATTCACCAATGAAAGTTTTGGAAAATCTGGGGTATCCAAAACTAGAGTGGTATAGGTGACCTTCTTGATGTCTCAAATGTCTAAGTTGCTTCCTCAAACCGGTGAAAATATTATTTCTTCAATAACATTGTGATTTGTGCTACAATTCTACCATATTTCCTCAAAAATTTGTGATAATAACCCATAATCCCTAACAATCCCTTGAGGTTTTGAGTATTTTAGGAATATTCCATTCCACCATGGCCTAGATCTTATGTGGATCAAGTTTTACACCTTCATGAGAAATTATATGACCTAAGTATTCTACCTCTATGACTCCAAAATCACACTTGGAGGGCTTGACATAAAAGTATTGTTGTTTAAGAGTGTCCAAAATCTTATCGACGTGGTGTAAGTGTTCTACCAGGTATTTCTATAGATTAATATATCGTCGAAAAAAATACCATGACAAACTTTCATAGAAATGGCCAAAGTATTGACTTCATCAAACTCTGGAAGGTAGATGGTGCATGGTAAGGCCAAAAGGCATTACTAGAAATTTGTAGTGTCTCTCATGTGCTCTAAATGTTGTTTTACAAATATATTTATCATGAATTATGACTTGATGATATCCTTATCAAATACCTAATTTTGTAACATAAACACCATGTAACACATCTAGTAAATCATAAATGACAGAATAGAAACCTATCATTTAACATGTATTTTGAGCTCCTGTAGTCTAGACACATGCGCCAACCTTGATCCTTCTTTCATACCATCACCACTGGAAAATAGTAATAACTTTGACTATGGCGAATAATACATGCTTCAACATCTCTTGAACCATCTTTTGAATGTCACTCTTTTTGTAAATAAGGGTACTTATAAGGTAAAAAATTTGGTTGACTTCATGGTACTAGTTGAATAACATAATCATGATCTCTTTTGGGAGGTAACCCCTTTGTCATATCCCCAAAAATAATTGAGTTCTTATTAATAATTGCTAATAGATTTTATAGGATAGTTCCTTCGATGGTTGAACTTATAGTGAAATAGTTGTGCCATTAACCCATTTTCACCCTTATTAAGCATCTTCTACATTTGAATAGAACTTACC
This sequence comes from Taxus wallichiana var. yunnanensis, assembly GCA_018340775.1. Classification (NCBI taxonomy): domain Eukaryota; kingdom Viridiplantae; phylum Streptophyta; class Pinopsida; order Cupressales; family Taxaceae; genus Taxus; species Taxus wallichiana. The sequence continues at coordinate 247,552,101 of CM031241.1, forward strand.
AACTATGGAGCTTATGTCTTCATCCCGCACAACTCAAAGTTCCTCCCTTTAGAATAGAACCACATGAACAAATCCTAGAAGTTCATCTCAAGAGTTTCCGATGTAGTAACCCATCAAACTCCTAACATAAAGTTTACGAGCCCCACTAAATTGACATACATGGGGCCCTTTAATAGTAATCTCTCGCGGATAACTTAATCTTATAGCACTTTCCTAAACAACTAAATTTACCTCCATCTTCCACCATGACTTGAAACTCTAGGGCTAGATAAACAAAGCAATTTAAGCACAAGGCCAACTTATGATTGATGAAGTTGTGAGTACTTCTGAGCCAATCAATATCATCACCCTTTGTTTCTTCACAAACCTAACTACCTTAAGAGTTTGTGCGGTGCTAATGAAATTTCATGGCAAGAGATGGTTGAGATTCTTTAGCCCCAATCCTAATAACCTCTTCCTCTTGACAGATTTTTCATCCTTTTCTTCTTCCTCATTTGGACCTTTCATGTAGAATAATTTCTTAATAGCACATTTATGTCCCTTTGCTCCATTTGTTTTCACAAGTGAAACATAGCCCATTTACTCGTTTCTCTTCAATTTAGTACGAAGTCAATTTGGGTTGGTTAAGGGAATGATGGTACCAAGGTGTTACGATCTCTAATGTTAGTATTCCTCTTCACGACAAGAAATTTTTCCTCTACCCTATGTGTCATGATAATAGGATTAGAAACATTGACTAGATCAAACATTCATACCTCATGTTGGATGTGATCCTTGAGACCGCCCAAGAACAAATCATTCAAATTATCATTTGTAATTGTATCCACATGTAATGAAAAGCTTTAAAATTCTTTGAATATATTCCTTTCTTGACCTTGTTTGTTGCAACGTTGCCAATTGGTTGAAGTACTTATTAGCCACACTATTACTATGGTGTGTTTGTGGCTCCTTCGTGAAAATTGATCAAGTGACATTGAGAGTCTTCTTCTTCTTTGTGCACGACCAACAATACCAAGCAAATTGTTCTAATTCTAGATATAATGATGCCATAGTAACCTTTGGCTACTTGGGATATGATATAGATCAAAGTAATTCTCCATTTGGGTGATCTAGTTGAGTGGGTACTTGCCATCAAACTTACGCATGTCCACCTTTGAGAGTAAGTTTCACGGCCCAAAATTAATGTTGACTCCAAATGAATGTGATGTAGTATGTGAATCACTAGACGTGTGTTCATTCCATCCACCTTGACTTGTGTGAGAGGCTAACAATTCAATATTTTCATATATCTTATGCATATCTCCTTTTAGTGCCTTCGCCTCTATGTGTGTAATGCCCCGTTCAATGTTTCCTAGTCCTTCGACTCCGCCGATTCCCGTTACTAATCACAGGAGACCGTGGTGTGCGTGTGCTCTCGTTGACCGTTGTTGACCTTGATCAGGTCGCAGTGAAGATTTTTCACCTTCCCTCTCCTTCTTGCCCTTCGGGTCGTTGTCGACACCCCAACTGTGGACCCCGTAGCGTCATGGACGGTTATACTGGTTAAAGGAAAATTTGGTTCTCGCTCTTGAGTTTGTCAAGGTCGAATTGACATTAATAGGATTAATAATAATTATTATTATTTTAAGCCGTAAAATCATAATAATAATGTTGGTAATAATATTATAATTTATATGGTCGATCTGTGCTTATTAATTGTATTACTCCTCGTTGTCGGGTGATCATTAGTAATACGGTTAATAAAATTGTGTTATTATTATTATTATTACTATTAATAAATTTCGTGTTATCATTATTAATAATTTGGCGATCGTTACTGTGTGTTTATTATCTTTTTCTTCGTTTTAGGCTTGTTTGTGTTTTTATCTAGTTAAAACAAACAAGCAAAAATAAAATAAAATAATTAAAAAAACTAAGAAAACTCGTGATTCTCTGGGGGCGGATTAGGGCAAAACCCTTCCCACGTTTTGAAAACGCAGCTAGGGTTTTGTCATTTTGGATTTTGGAATGAGTTAGTTTTGGGCATGGGGTGGCTGGCTTGGGGGCGCAGGAATCTGCTCAAAAGGAATTTGTTGAAGAGGCCTTGGAAGCTTTCAAGCAGATGCATTTGATTCAGGTAAAGCTGGGACGCCACTGACCACTCTCGCATCCTTCCCAGGCCGCGCCACATGCATGCGTGGGAGAACAATGCAAAACAAAGGAAGTTTTGTGTCTGACTGATGTGTAACTATGCCAACATACTCCCAGCCGCGCCCAGAGCTGCGTGTTTCTAGTAAATCAAGAAAAAACAAAGGAGCTTTATCATTATTGCGATTGCAAACACCCTAATAGATTATCATACAAAAACGTGAAACGTCTGCGAATCTTGTTTGGTGAATGCGTGGGAAAGAAATGCGTTCCATGGATGCAATGATTTGAGTTATGCACAAAATGGTTGCAAAATGTGAAGGCTTACACAACGCGTGTGAACTGTTTGACAAAATACCTAAAAGATATGTGGCCTCCTGGGCTACAGTGATAGCAGGATAAACAAAAAATGGGTCTATTAAGAAGGCATTGAACTGTTTGATAAAATGCCTCAAAGAAATGTTGTCTCATGGAATGCCATGATGGCAGCATATGCACAAATGGATGTGTAGCAAAGGGACTGAGATGTGTTTGGCAGAATGCCTCAAAAGATGTGGTCTTCTGGAACATACCCTGACCATGTAAGCTTCATTTTTGTTTAACTGGCTTTCAGCCATGCATGTTCAGTGCATGAGGGTTGTAAATACTTCGTTGGCATGAGTGCCTCTTGTAGAATCATGCCAAAAATTAATCATTATGTTGCTGGTTTTGATGAGCACATGAGAATGTGCAAAATGTGGAGGCATGCTTAAGGCATGTGAAGTGTTTGTCTAAACGCCTTCAAAGATCTTGGTCTAATGGTTGCAAGATTTGAGGCTACGCACAAAAGGAGGAAGATATCATCCTATCCAAACAACAACAATAAGAAACCCTTTGATCATGCTCAGCAAGTGGTGGGTCGAATCCAGAAGACATGTATGTTAAATGGTGGAGTTGGGACGCTCGTGGTCTAGTTGACGAAGTGCCAAGCAAGAGACTGAACCCAAGCCTGCGGCTTCGACCGACTTCGTTCCCCAGGCATGGTCCTTCTTCCCTTACCTCTCATAATTCTCGTGTTTTAGTTCTCTTTTGCAATTAAATAGAATTTTAAATCATTAGGATTTTTAATATAGTTAAATGTCCCTTCAACTCATCAAAAACAATATAAAGTGTCGTGTCGCAACTCTCAAAGCCATTATAACTCACCTAAATTTAATTTAAACCATTAACTATCACCCTAAATCGAGATGATCTAGAAAACTCTTACTCCTTTGATCACTTCAATATCATTTTATCTATTTGACAAATTTGACTCTCCATTGATTAAGTTGACCTTCTTCCGCTTAAAATAGTTAAACTTTTTGCAATTTTAGAGACTCACTAGTACCTTCGCAACTCGGGAAACGAGATGTGAAGTTTCATTAAATGAAACATTGGTATACGAGGAGTCACCTTGATTTTTGGTTTGACCCAAACGATCATATGACATCCTAATGAACACCCTTATAGAAAAATACAACATTATAAGGCTACAACGAGAAAGTTGTATTAAAGCTAGAAAGTGGAATTCAATTAAATGGATCACCATTTGAAACAATCGGAAAGAGAAATCACTTCCCATCTTCAAAAACCTCTAGCAATTATACTAAGACAAATGCATGGAACATTCAATATAGGAAAGAGAAATTTTCACCATCGGATCAGTTTGGAAAGCCATTTTCAGAGGCCTAAGTCACATTTGAAAGGTCAAACTTGTACTCTTTAAATGTATTCATCCAAAAAATTTGTGCTCATTTCTTGCCATTTGAAAATCTATCTCGACTCTATTTTATGTACAACAAAAGGGGGAATCATATTACACTTTATGAGAAAGAGTCCAAAGATGATTTGGAACTTCCGCCTAAGCCATGTTGGATTTGGATCAAGGGTGGAGAATGGATGAGGATTGGAGAATGGATAGAGATTGGAGGATTCTAGAATTTGAATTAAAAATTCAAAATTCATGGAGGAGAAAGAAGAATTGAATTTAAAGGAAAATTAAAGAAGAGAAAGTTTAGAGAGGCTTCTAGAAAGCCTCTAGATTCCTCTATAGAGAGTGAGGATGTGATTAGGATTAGATTAGATTAGGTTAATAAATGATGATTAGGGTGAGATTACATGGAAAGGCTAGGTGTAGGGATGTGTAGGGTAGGTGGGTAGGTAGATGTAGGAATATTAAATTCCTAGAAAATGTTAATAAGGATTAAGGATTAATAATAGGATAATATGATATAATAATGAAATAAAGGATTAATGATAAATGATAGATGGGATGAATAATAATGATAAAAAGGATTAAAATGATAAATGAATGAAAAATGATAAATGATAAAATAAATATGATATTAATAAAATAATAATAATTAATAATAATAATTAATTATTATTAATTATTATATGGATGATGTTGGGATATTTATGGGACAAATTAATCGTAATTAATCATGTCGACATTTTAGATGTCTACATTTTCCCCCTCTTTGAAGGTTATTGCATAGCAATGACCATTCAAAAAAAAGAAGAGAATATGTTAGGATGGTGATATGATGCCCCCTCGAGGGGTTAGGTGGGGAAGGAATGAGTCGGGTAACCACTGAAAAGAGGAGAGGCCCAAGTTAGTAGATGAGAGAGGATTAGAGGATGAGAAGATTGAGGATTATAGGAGAGAGGAGAGGAGAGAGGATAGAGGATTAGAGATTGATTAGAGGGGTTGGATTATAGGATGAGGATTAGAAGGGGATTTGAGAGGATTGAGGAGGATTAGAGGATTGAGGATTAGAGAGAGGATGAGGATTAGAGAGATAGAGATGAGGAGAGGATAGAGAGAGAGAGAGAGAGAGGAGATAGAGATTAGAGGATTAGAGAGATTAGAGGAGAGATATTGAGATTTGGATTTTGAGAGATTAGAGGATGCCCTAGTCAATGATGTATGAAGGGATTGAAGATTTAGGATTGGATTGGATTAGAGAGATAGGAGATAGATCAGAGGAGTTAGATTTTGAGGATTTGAGGATTTGGGATTAGATTTGGATTTTGATTGGATTTAGGATTTTGAGATTTGATGATTGATGATTAGGATTTGATGAGATTTGATTTGAGGTTTGATTGAGGGATTAGATAGGAAGATAGGATTTGATATATTTAGATGTTGGATTTGGAGGATTAGAAGATTGAGATTTGATTTTGGATGAGAGATAGATTTTGATTGATTTTTGGATTGATTGATGGATGATAGGATGATTGATGATGAGATGAGATGATTGGGATGATGATGATGATGAAATGATGAGAAATAATGTTTGAGTTTTTGATTGATGAGAGGATGTTAGAAGACCCCCAACCAAGGGGGTGAGGATTTTGGATGTTGATGAGATGATAGAGATTTGGATGTGATATTGATTGATTGATTGATAAAGGATTGATTGGATATGAGGATGAGGAGGTTAGATAGTTAGTTAGATGATGATGAGGATGAGGGATGGATGATGATAAGGATAAAATGATGATGATAGAAGGGGGTGTGCTACCATAAAGTGCCCATTGTTATCATCATTAGCATTGATTAATGATGTGGCATAAAAATGCACCAAGGTATAAAGACCATGATGATTGAATTCCAAATGCCCTTTTCCTCATATCATTGGACAAATTAATATAAAAAAATATGGTCCTCATATCATTGGACCATGTAAAAAAAAAAAAAGGGGCCTCATATCATCATCAAAATGTAAAAAAAAAAAAAAAAAAAAAAACTCATAACATGGCCAAAACATTTTAAACAAAAAAAAACACAAAAAAAACACATTTTTTTGATTTTTTTTGATTTTTGATTTTTTTGATTTTTTTTTTGATTTTGATTTTTTTTTGGATTTTGATTTTTGATGGATTTTGATGAGATTTGGAGATTTTTTTGGATGATTGGATTTTTGGATTTGATGGGATTTTGAGGATGGGGAGATTGAGGATTAAGATGAAAGGATTGGGATGGGATAGGGATGGGGGATGGGAAGGGATGTGGGATGTGACTTTCTCCTATAAGTCCCAAAGCATGTTTGGGTAGGATGAAAGGGAAGGATTGAGGGAAATTGGATAGGTTGGATAGGATAGGATTGGTTGGTTGATAGGGGATGGGGATTGGGATGGGATGGATGGGATGGGATGATGGATGGAGATGGGATAGGATGATGGGAGATGGATGTGGTATAGGATAAGATGGGGGATATGGAAGATGATAAGATATGCCCCCAAGTATAGGGGGATGGATTGAGGGATAGATGTGGTGTGCCCCCAAGTGTAAAGTAGGGTGGCCTGTGTGGATGGATGGATGGGTTCAATTTTCCCCTAGGTGTAGGGTAGGATGGGAAGTGAGGGGTATCTAAAATGGATGATGCCCCCAGATGGATGGTAGTAAGGTTTGCCCCCTAGTCATGATGATGAATTGAAAAGGGACATGAGGAGGATTGGATGAAAAGGAAAGGATCATCATCTGCCCCCATGGATGTTTGATCTAAGGGAAAAAGGATGTGGATGTGATGGATGGAAGGAAAATAACATCAAGTGATGAAAAAAGATGAGCCTAATGACACATGTTGTAAGGAAAGAGTTGGACTAAAAAAAAAGTGTGACCAAGGTCTAAACAATACTGGAAACATGTGAGCCCTATGTCTCTGTGAGATCAAAGTGTGTGTGATTGTGATGGTTAATTACCACTTGAAGTGAAGACTTAATGGGTAGTATGTGAAGACAAACTAGCCAATGTATAGGGAGTGATTAAGTCAAATAGGTGGATGGAGGGTGAATGGAAGGCTAAGTCATGCATTTTCTCCATTGCCAGCCATGCATCCATAGCCCCATGAGGAGATGCATCTGATTCTTGTCACAACATTTCTCTACTACCAGCCATGCATCCATAGCCCCAGTAGAGATGTTGGAAACACCCCTAGAGAGAGTCTTGAGGTGGATTTTATTTGATATTTTTAATTTTGATATTTTTTTTTTTTTTTTTTTTTTGATATTTGGATTTTTTTTTGCATAAAGAGGTTCCACTCTCTTGAGAACTCTCAAGGGTTAAGAATCACTAGTGGCTTGATGGGGGGATGGAAATGAGTGTGGAGATGACATTGGCTAGAGTGTCAAAAGACACACCCAAGGGTCTTCACCACAAGTTGATTAAGTGTGTTAAAGTGTGTGGATCTCTAGGAGGACAATTGTGCTTGAATGTTGGAGGTAATGATAGACCAAGGTCACATGGTTGTAGTAGGTACTATTGTCTTACAACATGTGTGAGAAAGTTGATCAAGTGTTAAAATGAATGGATTAGAAGAGGATATGAATGGATGTGATGATAAGAATGGATTAGATGCAAAGGGATTTGGATGTTGGATGGAAGGAGGATGGGTGGGAAGGAAAGAACATCCATGCAGAGTGATGAATTATGTGCTCAATCCATTTTTAGGTGTTTGGTATTTGTAGGGGGATTAAATGATTTGTGATTGGGTTGAGTGGTTGGGATGGTAGGATCAACAAAGAGGAGTGGTAGAAATGGGTTGTGATGGAGTAGTGGGAGGGACGTTGTTAGTGTTAGGTTTATACCCTAAGCCTAAAATGACTGGATTTTGATGAAGGAGATGGGTTTGTGAATGCCTTGTTCATGGATGCCTAAGCCTTTGCCTCGATGTTTCATATTAGTGAACATTTTTTTTGGCTATAGGATATGAAGTGGATGGGGAAGATGATGCCATGTGGTCATCATGAGACTGGGGGTTGTAGTTTTTTCATCCGCTAAGAGGTCGGACTTAACAAAAGGATGGGAGGTGAGATTTGTTTTGGTTTTTGGTTGGTGAGGGATGTTTGGATGTACGATGAGATTTGGATGGATGATGATGTTTGGATTTTGAGTGGGATTTGGATGGTGGATGATGGTTAGGGATAGGATTGGGATGGAAAGGTGGTGGATAAAGAGGTACAAGGATAAGAATTCCTTGGTTAATGAGGTTTTGGACATAAGACCTAAATTACATGCAACGATTGGTCGAATGTCCATGGGTGTGATGGAAGTCACAATAATAGTGTTCCCGATACCAAGATGGTTTGGGAAGTTTTTTTGATCATGTGATTTGATTGGGATGATGGATGATCATGTTGAAGGTTTTTAGATGATGGAAGATGGTGGTCAAGGATTCTCCTAAAGGAGTGAAGTGGTTTGGGTTAAATGGTTTTGGGGGAGTAAGAAGTAAAGGTGTAGGATTGGGTGGATTATGAGATGTTTTGGTTGATTTGGATTTATGATTTGGATTTAGATTTTTGGCTTAGAAGATGAAGGGGATGGATTAGGCCTGGGGGTCGAAGTGGATGGTTTGGGCTTGGAGGCCAAAGTAGATTTGGTTGATTTTGGATTGGTTGGAGTATGTGGTTTTGAGGTAGATGGTTTTGGCTTAGGATTAGATTGTTTGGGATTAGTAGATGTAGATGAAGGGGATGGGGTAGATTTAGATGAAGGGGATGGGTGTGATATGGGGGTCACATTAGATTTGGGTGATGTTGGGGATGAAGGAGATTTGGGAGATGGGTGTGGTGTAGGAACCACATTAGATTTGGTCGATTTAGGGGATGAAGTAGATGAAGGTGGCATAGAGCCTCATTAGATTGGGTAGGAGATGGGGTGGGGAGAGGATTGGGATTGGATTTGTTAGGTTTAGGAGTTGGTGACTTAGGAGTCATGTTAGATGTTTTAGGATTGGGGGATGGTGGAGATGAAATAGGATTAGAGGATAGGATAGTGTTAGGTTTAGGTGATGAAGGGGTTAAGATAGGATTAGGTGTGGATGAAGAGGATGAGGGTGGTGTAGGAGCCACATTAGATGGTTTAGGATTGGGGGTAGAAGGGGATGAGGGTGACTTAGGAGTCATGGTGGATGAGATAGTTTTGATAGAGATTGGGCTTAGGTGATGGAGGGGATGAAATAGGCTTAGAGGCTGAATTTGATGGTGGATTAGGGGATGTGGGACTATCTAGGAGAAATTCCATAGGATGGATTGGGATGATGAGATGATGATGAGGATGGAGGACTAAGATGAGATGTGGGGATAATAATTTTGGGTTAAGTTTTTGGATTTTGTGGATATGTGAATGGGACTCGATTATAGGTTTTATGATGATTGGATTTAGGAGTTGAGATTTTGGATGGTGGTGGATTATTCGCATGAGTTTTGATGGGAGGAAGGTGTAGGTCATGATGATTGATAGGGGATTTTGGAGGTTGGAATTTGGGATGGTTGTGTGGGTTTGGGATTGGTGGCTAGATTAACAAGGACATAAAGGAGGTCCTCTTGGTCTAGGTCAAAGTTAGTGAGGTGGTCAAAGTAATGATGTAATTGGCTTGTGGGGATAGTGGTTTATGTTGATTAGGTGGGTGTGGATTGAGATGATTTGGGTTCCTCAAAGAGGAAGTCAATGGGGTGAGGGTAGGGATCTTAGGAAGGGGAAATTGTGGATGGGGTTGGTTGGGAGATGATGGTTTAGGAGGTGATTGATTGATACATGATTTAAGATTGGATATTTGTTGATTGAGTTGTTGGATGGTTTTTAGGATGTTAGGATCAACATGGGATGGTTGATTTAGATGGATGGGAGAGGAGGAGGGATTGGTTGAGGTAGGATGTTGAGATTTGAGATTTTTTTATTAAGGTGTTGGATAGTGTGTGGGATTTCATGATCAAAGTGAGATGGTTGACTTTGATGGGTGGGGGATGATGGGATAGCTTGGTTGATGGATTTAGAAAAAGAGGTAGGGGTTTGGATGTTGGTTTGGAGAGGATGGGGATTGAGGATCAAAGGCCATGGTTTGATAGGATGTGTGGGGATTAGATTTGGATTAGGTTGGTTGATTAAGGATGGTGATGGGATTTGGATTGGGATTTTTGATTAAGGATGGTTGATTATGATGATGTTTGATTGATTAAAATTTTAAGGTGATAGGATGGTTAAGGGTGTTCAAAAAACAAAAAAAAACATGCAACACACACCCTAACTAGTCAAGTGGGATTACAATCAAACTATAGCCCACTTTCAATACCACACACCGATGATGGTGCCCAAATTGGCTCTCCACCTATGTGTGTCATGTGGGGTTGGCTAGTGAGTGATCTTGGGGAGTGTGGCCTCCTTGCACTATAGTTTGATATGTGGCCAAAAGGTTTCCTAGTCTAGGATATACGAGCTCACTAGGGAGTCCCCAATATACCTTGTATGGTACATGGGGCCCAAGTCCATGTTGCAAGGATTTTTCTAAGGCCTGGGTATTGGGATGTGGAAGCCCCTCACTTCACGCCACTCTTAAAAAAGCAAGTGCTTAGCTAATAATAATGACAACTCTCCAAGAATTTATATACCCCGTCGGAACACGGGGTGTGTCTATGTGTGTGGAGATGAAGCCCATGGTCACGAGACCCCTAGGACTATGAAAGTGTGTGGATATCACTTCCATGTCACATTTACCCCTATAAAAAAAAAAAAGGGGAAGGCTAGCCACTTTTGATCCTCAAGATCATCCTAGGATGCGAGAGGAGAGCATACATGGTTTTTCCTTTGGGATAAACAAACAAAATGAAAACACACAAGAAAGAGATGATAAATGCAAGAAAATAGATGTAAGATGATAAAATTAAATGATAAATATTATTAGTTTGATGATTGGGTCTTCAAGAGGAGGCCCTACAAAACAAAGATTAGTAGTTTGATTTATAAACCCAAATGTCTTGACCGATCATGCTACAAAACAAAGGGTTAGTAGTTTTAGATTGATTTTTATCTTTGGTAAGTGTAGGAAGTTGCACACAAAGTGTTAGTAGTTTGGAAAAAAAAAATAAAATGTGTTTCAATGTGTAGTTAAAATGAAAAGATTTAGGAAAATGAAAACCATGAATAAATTATCTTATAAAATTCTAAATTAACACTTTCATTGCATATATATTTTTGATACCTTTTCAAAAAAAAAAATGGAGTCATTTGAGTTGGGATCAAAGTTTATGGCTCTGGAAGGTAGGAAAAAAAAAAAAGGTCAAAAAAAAAAAAATCAAAGCAAATTTACAAGGCGCCAAACTTGTAAAAATGTGCCAAAAGCAAATAAACAAGGTGCCAAAATGCAAAAAGCACAAAAAAAAAAATAATTGTAAAAGGTAAAAATATGGCAATAGTGCCAAATGCAGCAAAAGTGCCATCAAGTGCAATAAATGCCAAAAAAATTTAGGCATTTTGCCAAAAAATGAAAAAAAAGTGAAAATTCAAAATTTGAAATTTGAAAAATGTGTAAATGTAAAAAATGAAAATTTTTGAAACTTTGAAACTTTTTTAGGGATAAAATAAGATTGAAAAAAATAAAAAAGTGGGGGTAAGCCCCATGGTGGGCAAAAAAAAAATGTATATGAAAAAAATAGTTAGTTGAAAATAAGAAAAAAACAAAAAATTGTTCTCCTAATCTAATCTTCAAACAATACCTCAGATAGAGCAATGGATGGAAAAGGGGAGAGAAAAATACCTACACTTACTTACTACAAGTTGCAAATCTCCTCCTTTTTGTGTTGGATTTTTTTTTTGATTGATTTTTGATTGCTTCAGATTTTGGAGACACTTGGGCAACACCTCCCCTTGATTGCCTTTGATTGCTTGATGAATGATGATGATGATGATGATGATGATATTGATGATGATGATTGATTGATATGATGGATAAAATGGATGATGATGAAGATAAAAATGGTAGAGATTTGTTATGGATTTTTCTTTATTTCATCTCTCTCTCTCATGGAGGAGGAGAGCTCAATTTATAGTTGAGGGGTGGAGGATTCAATGGCTAGGATGAAGCCAAGTTGGATTTGGATCAAGGGTGGAGAATGCATGTGAGGATTGGAGGATTCTAGAATGGAGAATTCTAGAATTTGAATTCAAAATTCATGGAGGGAAGAAGCTTCCATTGAATTAAAAATTCAATGGAAGGAGAAGTTTAGAGAGGCTTCTAGAAATAGAAGCCTCTAGATTTAGAGGTGGAGGATGTGATTAGTTTAGGATTAGATTAGGTTAATAAAATGATGAGGGGGTGTGATTACATGGAAAGGCTAGGTGTAGGGTAGGTGTAGAGTAGGTGGGTAGGTGGGTGTAGGAATATTAAATTCCTAGAAAATGTTAATAAGGATTAAAATAATAAATGAATTAAATAATATAATAATGGGATAATGAAAAGGATAAAATGATAAAGATGGGATAAAAATAAATGATGAAAGGGTATGATAAAGGGATAAAAATGGATTATAATAATAATTAATCTTGCGATTAATTATTATATGGATGATGTTGTGGGAAGAAAGAGCAGTTTCTATTCCCGATTGGTTTCCCTCGTAGGGGTTTCAGGATAAAAATATTTGTGTTGTGTTCTTAATTTCATTTCCCTCTCTGCAATTTTTAGTTCTAAAGCATACAAGAATCAATCACTAGCTCAATTATGTCATTTTCTAATTGAAAGTAGAACAACAACATAAATTTGTGATTTGTGAAATTCCAAAGTTGAAGCTTTATAGATCATTTTAGTATCAGAGCTAACAAGTATCCAAGACTGTGGTATTTGTTCTTGTGATTTGTATGATAGTGACAAGGTCTAAAGGCGAAGAGGCTTTACCTTGCGATCCAGACATTTCTACAAAGAAGTGGAAACAGAGAATTCGGGGACAAATGGAGGAAGAAAACTTGGTCTGTAGAATTGAGATGCTAGAGACCATGATGGATAGATTGTATAGACATCAACAAGAGCTCTCAGATCTGCAAAAGATGGCTTTAGTGAAACAAGATTCCATGGACTCAGTGGTTCGAGCGTTGGCCAAAAGTTTGGCATAGGGAAGAGCCACGAAGAGGAAGAAGATATGGAAGAGCGTGAAGAAGAGACTCCAATTGAGAAGGTAAAATCTGATCATGCTCCCTTTAAGGTTGAAAAAAGTTGAAATTAAGATCTTTGAAGGACAAATAGATGCAAAGTTGCTTGATAAATGGTTAAAATAGTTGGAAGTCTATTTTAGCACCCTTAATGTTATTGAGACACAACGGATTACTTTTTCACGTCTCAAAATGAAAGGTCGTGCTTTGGTTTGGTGGGAAACACATCTAGCCACTTAACGTCCCATTGTCGGTATTTGGGATGGATTTAGGGAATTACTTAGAGCTAACTTCTATCCTATTGGCCATAAGACTGACCAAATGTTTAAATGGTAGTATTTTAGACAAGTAAGTGGTCAAAGTGTGCAGGACTATACTACGGAGTTTTGGAGGCAATCCACGTTGTTGAATATCAACTTGCAGGATGATGACATTCTAACCAAGTATTTGGGATGACTTCACACTCACCTTCAAAGAAAAGTCATCTCCACGAAGCCTAAATATCTCAATGAGGCGTGTGTGCATGCATACTACATAGATGATGAAAGGAAGCAAGGAGAAGCAGAGCCGAAGGAAAAACAGTCAACAAATCAGGAAAAGAAGGAGTAGGGGAAAACAAGTGGCAAAGGTAAGTGGAAAGGAAAGGTAAAAAAATTGCCACTACTTTTAATACTTGTAAAGATCCCAAGATTTTTTTGCAAGAATTGTGATATCAATGGTCATACTGACACTACATGTTGGAAGTTACATCCTGAGATGCATCCAAAGAACCGAACAAAGGATTCTAAGAAATCCATGACAAGTTGTAAAGACAAATGGGGAGGTGGAAATAGAAGATGACTCTGATGTAGATGAGAGGCTTGGATGCACGGCCACCAACATGGACAACCAGGAAGAAGAGATGAGTAGACTATTCCAGATCAAAATCTAGATAAAGAGAACTAAGGTAAATGCTTTGGTCAATATCAGTTCTCAATCTAACTTGATTTCTAAAGCAATTGTAAAGAAGCTTGGTCTTGAGACTTACGAGCATCCACATCCTTATCCTTTGGGTTGGGTGAAGAAGGGTGTTGAAATTCAGGTAACAAAAAAATGTAAGGTCAAGTTTGGGATCAATTCCTAGTATATTGATGTATTGGAAGTTGATGTTATTCCACTTGATGCATTTGATGTTGTTTTCGGAGTCCTTACTTGTATATCAGGGATGCTATATTCATGAGAAGGGAGAACCGATACATATGGGTCAAGGATGGGATCAACTACAACATCCGGGTACGCCAAACGTAAGTCATGAGTTACTATGGTGAGTGCTAACCAAGAAAAAACACTTATTCAGAAAATCATAATCAGTTTTGTTTACTTTTGTTAAAAGATAAACAAGATGGGGTAGAAGTTTCAAATATTTCTAACCAAGGGATGAAGGATTTGGATAGTATTATTCAGTCTTTTCAGGAAGTTTTTAAGACTCCCAACGGGTTACCACAAAAACGGGAGGTAGAGCATGAGATTCAACTATTGCCAGAGTCCCCTCTACGAACATTGGGTTGGATATACGATCCTTGCTTTGAAATCTTGAGGTGAAAAAAACTCCAAGAATCTGCTAGACTAGGGTGTGATACATCTGAGCACCTCACCATGCGGTTCACCTATTGTGATGGTGCTTCGAAGAAGGATGGTTCTTGGAGAATGTGCATCGAATACCGTGCTCTGAATAAGATCACCATAAAGAATAGACATCCACTTCCATGCATATATGATCTCTTGGACCAACTTCAACATGTCAAATTATTCACGAAGTTGGATCTCAAGTCAGGTTATCACCAAGTCGGGATGAATGAGGAGGATATATGGAAGATTGCCTTCAAGACAAAACAAGGTTTGTATGAATGGTTAATACTTCCTTTTGGTTTATGTAACACACCCTATACATTTATGAGATTGATGAAAGATGTATTACGGATTTCATAGATTCATGTGTCATTGTTTATCGGATGATATCTTGATTTTTAGTGCCATATGGGAGGAACATCTAACCCATCTGCGCATCAAGTCTTGCAAGTTCTCAAGGAGAAACAAGCTGCTATGTAATTTGAAGAAATGTGAATTTTCCAAATAGTCACTTGTCTATCTTGGGCACGTGGTTGGAGGAGGAGCTACAAGTGGATCCAGAAGAAGGTGGAAGTCATCACCATTGGCCAATACCAATAGGAGCCACAAAGAATAGGAGTTTTTTGGGAGCGATACAATACATGCAGAAATTCATTTCGAGATTCTTCACGATTGCAACACTTCTACACGCATAAAGGCCACAAAGAGTAAGGGTTTTGGTGGGGTAAGGAACAAGATAAAGCCTTTGAGTCATTGAAGTAAAATATTATTCATGCTCCAATACTTTCTCTTCCTAATTTTTAGTAGCCCTTTGAAGTAGATGTAGTCTCTCCGGAAAATCCATCTCAAGGTCAAGGAATAGTTAGATAAGTCCCAATCCAAGTACAAAGATGATTACCACGACCAAC
Source organism: Taxus wallichiana var. yunnanensis (assembly GCA_018340775.1). Classification (NCBI taxonomy): domain Eukaryota; kingdom Viridiplantae; phylum Streptophyta; class Pinopsida; order Cupressales; family Taxaceae; genus Taxus; species Taxus wallichiana. The sequence continues at coordinate 247,567,683 of CM031241.1, forward strand.
ACGGAGAGAGAGCACAAGCTTCATGTTGGAGACAAAGTTTGGATTTACTTGAGCAAGGAGAGACTACAAGGTCAAGCACGAAGCTCAAGCCACTATGATATGGACCCTTCACCATATTGAGCAGAGTTGGAGAAAATGTCTTTCGACTTGATTTTCCACCATTCATGCGGATGTACTCAGTAGTAAACTATGAGAATTTGCACCTATATGAGCCATCCATGCTTGATGAAGATGAAGGATTACAATTGCTACCTTCTATAGAAGATTACGTCTTGGACTCATGAGGTGAATTGGAGGAGGACATAGTATTGCAACACAAGGTCGAGAGACTAGGGGAGGTCCACGGGAATCTTGATAGGTTGGGTGAAAGGAAAGACACCAAGGCAGCCCGGTGGTACTCGAAGGAGCAAGTGAGGGAATTATTTCCTCATCTATTCCCCCACTAATATTTTGTGGGAGAAAATTCCTCCTCGTGCAAGGAGGTATGATCCATGGGGATCCAAAATAACTCTACTTCATTAGATCATCCAACACTAGAAGGAGAAAATGAGAAAACAAGGTTACACATTATTTTAAGCCGAATTGCCGCCCTGTGCAGAGTAACGGTCATGTAATCATCTGCCTCAGGTAGTAGGGCGGCGGTCATGTAACCGCCGATGCACTTGCACAGGCGACGGTCATGTCATTTTTGTGAGAAAAATAAAAAATGAAGCATGAGCAGTGCAGATTTGAATCACTCGACTTTGTCTCTTCCCTGCCATGACCTTTCCCATTCTCCAGTGCATGGGAGGACATGAGAGAGGCTATAAATACTTGGGATGAGAAAAGAATTGATCATCGAAGGAAATTTGGATTCATGGGAGTAAGTGAGAAAATATCTTTAGTGCTTTGGAATTGAATTTGTAGAAGAAAGGGGTTGAGAACAGAGAAAACAAGTATAGGAAAGGAGAGTTTGACATTGTTATCTTTTTCGACTTATTATAATATGTATTATTGAATTATCGGCCAATACATGAGTGGGAAGAAAGAATGGTTTCCCTTCTTGGTGGTTTTCCCTCGCAGGGGGTTTTAGGATAAAAATATTTGTATTGAGTTCTTAACTTCATTTCCCTCTTTGCAATTTTCGGTTCTAAAGCATAAGAGAATTAACCGCTAGCTCAATTCTATCATTTTCTTGTTGAAAGTAGAACAACAACATAAAATTGTGATTTGTGAAATTCCAAAGTTGAAGCTTTACAACTCAATGGAAGAGCAGATTCGTATAGCCTCGGAAAAAACTCGGTGTATACGTGATGGTATATACATGGATAGACACCCCTATGCATTTACAAATATGGTTGGTTTCATCAATAACACATGTGGGTGCTCACATCTTGAATCTCCCAATTGTTAATTTATAAAGTGTACCAATGACAAAGAAATGAAAGGGTTGATTTTGCCTTTATATGTCATGGTGGAAGCAATAAAAATATTAATGGTGGGGAAAAGATTTTGATTAACTATAGTTTTAAAAAGCGACATCGACGAAAAAAATGTCAACACTGATGATTGATGTGTGTATATTGGTTTTTTAAAACCCAATTTTTGTCACAATTGAATTTCATGTATTGTTTTGAAAAAAAATCTAATGTTATATTTTTATGTTATGTAAAATGTTGTTTCTTTCGTAATATATGATTTTATAAAAATGAATAATTTGATAATATTTTGTCTAATGATTTGTATATAAATTTGATGAGCAAAATGATTTTTTATAAAATTGAAAAAAAAATTATGTTGTGGTACATCACTATATTTACATTTAGATGAGGATCCTCCTCCATCCCCTACACCACCTTCAACATCACCTCTAGAGTCACTTCCACAGTCACCTCCATCATCACCACATGTTGCAAAACAACCTCGTAGAAGATTCACTTGAACATATGACAATGTTCAACCATCTTTCATCGGTTCTTCAAGACATTCTTTTGCGGGGTGTTCATGTCTACCTTCTATACCACCTATATATGTTTTAGATCCTTTAAAGTAATGTACCCTAGACCAAGGCAATCATGGTATGAGTTTTGTAAATAAATTAAGGAATACCACCACTCCACCGAAGCGAAATCAATATCTACGTAATATTATATTATAAAATGAAGGATAAAGGTGTTAAATATTCTTCATGTTAGTTGTAACCTATGGGTTGTAATATGTCAATATTATTATTTTTGTGACTATATACATACATACATACATACATACATACATGCACACTATTTTTTTCCAACTTTGAATATGTATATAGATATCTTACGTAGCATAAATGGCACTAAATTTTATACCTCATAAAATGATATCATTGTCAAATTTCATATATAATATTAATTATTCTGAAATAATCTTAATAGGCATAGTGTTGGAAATCATTTAACTAAAACTTACATAGTTTTCGCTTTTTTACATTAGATGTGAGCTTGGTTTAGATGTCTCATTTTAATATATGAACTCTATACAGAATTGACTCTACAACTATTTAGATCTATCAACGGGGATCAACTTGTGTATGTGATGCAGAGCAAAATGGATCAACCACTCACTCAATGAGTAGCTAAGACCAAATCACTAAACACTCCCTGTTAGAGCTCTGCAAGAGAACCAACTTCTTAAGCCCTGAATGACTCCTTATCATGCAAAAGTTGATTTACCTGTGAACTTTTCTGAGTTTGATCGTTTCAAGCCTTGATGTGATGTTAATATATTTAAAAGTAATGATCAAAATGATTGGAAGCAATGAAAAACTGCTTTATCGTCGACTTACTCTAAATTGCTCTGTTTTGGGGTCTCAATAACATTGTTGTTGTGATTGTCTCACCTGGAGGAACCAAGGAGTGCACGTAATTTGTTTTCATTAGAATTCGCCCATCAAAGCCTTCAACGCGTATTTTCACACTAATTTTGTTATGGCAACACAATATTTTCCTCCTACAGTAAATTGTCATAAATTTAGGAAGATTGGAAGTTGTTAAAAATCTAGAACCTCATTAATTGCATTGAAAAAATCCTTCAGGTGATTATTTCCAACTCATGGACCTTAGCTCATTCATTGAGACCCGTAACTCTTGCAATCTAGGTCTGTCATAGAGCTCTTTGCACACAATATTTTCTAGAAGCTACTGCCATTAATTTTTAGGCAAATGATGGCCTCAAAGGTAGGGATATAATCATCTTTGGAGTTGATATAATTCACAGAGGATTTCCTAATAATTTCAAACACTACTCATTCCTTAGATCTTTGAAAACATTCTAAACCTGTAGCTATGTATTTGAACACAGTCCTTTCTATATCCCCAAATTGTCAACAATATCTAATGAAGGAAGTTGATATGAGCCATAGTCCCTTCCAAATTATAATTAATAACCTGTTTAGATGCTTTCCTATAAGTTTCAAGCCTTGCTTCAATCTCTAAATCATTCCATAAGTACTTTTACACTAAACTCTGTCAGGATAATACAGATTGCAAAAATGTTGACTGTCACCACAAACCTGAGAAAGTAAGAGTATGGTCTTCTTGCAAACTACAATAGTCATCCAATAAGGTTTCACCAGGTATATAGTTGAAGTTTCTTACACTAATTCCATGCTTAAGATCTTCAAATGACCAATTTTGAGTCACAACTAATTACTTGCACACACAGTCAATTGTCTCAGTTACTAAGCAAGTACGTATACTTCCACGATTCCCTCTACTAATGCTCTATTATCAGGTATAATGAATCCTCGTACTTCTCAATGTCCTTTCACCATTCATAGTCATCTACTTCATACCCTAAATCTTTCAAGTTCTCATCCTTATTGATTAGGTTCTGTGAAATCTTACAAAACAGGACAATCGTCAACATGAACACACACATTGTCAGATATATATAGAGATTGGAGGCATTCCGAAACCTGAGATTATAATGACATTAAACTTGATGACCCTGAAAGGATTTGATAAGGTTTATAGCCTCTCTTTCCATGCCTAAAACTATGCGAACATCCAAACCCTTCAAATTATTGTTAGGGTATTAAATGACCCCGAGGAAGAGAAAAATTCAATTTTTAAAGCTTTGCAATAAATGTTCAAATCATATTTCTTGAAGCATATCGTTGTGCCCTTATTAGGATTCTACAAGAACCCTACAAAGGTTATATAACTCACCTTAAAATGGACAAATGCTCTATTACAAGGATCGATTAAACGGTCATAATACATGTAATGCCCCGTCGTCGATGTTCCCCCTGTCTCGACATGACGACCATGCTTGCTAAGCATGGGAGGGTTCAGGCGTGCTCTTGTTGACCGTGTCAGTCGCAAAGTGAAGATTTTCACCTTCCTCTCCTTCTTGCATGTCGGGTCGTTGTCGACACCTCCAAACTGTGGACCCCGTAGCGTCATGGAGGGTTATCCGGTTAAAGGAAAACTGTGTGCTCGATTTACCAAGCTCGTAAGTTGGTTCTTGTTAATGTGATTAATAGGTAGTATTAAGTTATAATAATAGTAATAAAAAAATAGTAATAATATTATTATTTTAATTATCGATCAATGGTAACTTCGTTATCTGATCGTCGATTTGTCATAAACTTTGTTGTTAATTATCGATAAGTGATTTTATTGTTTAGATTGGTCGCTTCGTGGATCGATCCTCGATTCGCGCAAAAAGGAGGGTATCCTGTTGCGACGTTATGGTTGGCCCTTGTCTTGTGTTCGTTTTCGAAACTGCTATCTCTAGTCCCTCCTTGGTCGACTAGGTTTGCTTGCATACTTGTTTTGTTTGTCATTTTGAAGGTGAAATGATATTGCTACCACCGAGAGCTGACCAAGTCTCCACTCGTGTGTGTGTGTGTGTATATATATATAAATTAATGAGAATTTTTGATGTTTTCACCCACGTTAGCCACTTTTGTTGGCGTCCCACCATTTCGTGGAAATGCGTATTATTCTTTTTTTTAGACTTTGTTTGGTATGGAGGCACCACGCAACCCCCCCACCATATTTTCTTCCTTGCGAGCTATACACTTTATTTTATTTAATTCTGTCAGTTGTGGAAGTGCGTTGGAGGATGGAGCCTGCATTTCCTTTAATTTCTGTCAGGAGGAGGCGTGTTGACCCTTGCTTGGTCTTAATTCCAGTTGGGAGGTGGCCGCTTTTTTGTTTTTTGTCTTCCCTTTCTAGTTGTCCTCCAATTAAATCGGACCTGCTGCCTTTACTGGCCCACACTGCATTTAATGTGTTACTCACGCCATTGTTTTCTTTTGTTTTTGCCCACATCTGGGGGAAGGAGGTGCGTGTTCATGGAGATCGATTATTGTTCCTTTTCTGTAACCTGCTAAACGTCATGTGTTGGCCGCGTGGAGATTCCTGGTGTGGGTCTCATGTGGGACGGTGTGTGCCTCTTTTGCACGATGGATGTCCCTTCCTATTCCAAACTGTAATTTTCTCAAGCTGCGTGAATACTGGTGAAGGCATACTGATCAGGGTTGACCATTGTTAGTTGTTTGTGATGACCTTTTTTTTCGTGAATATCCAGCAAGGATAACATTCCTTGAGACCACCTCTCTTTGTGGCGTTTTGTCAAACACTTTATCTGCATTTTGTTCTCTCCTTTACCTTGTGTGGCCCTTGAGTCACCTGTGACTCCTTTGGGCGATTCATTTTCCCTTATGCTAAGATGGATGTCTTTGTCCTGCTCTGGTGCCCATATTTTAACGCAGGCTGGAAGGTATTTGGAGGGTTGTGCAGTCTGGCCTTGTCCCTGTCTTTCACGTGTGTCTTTGGGATTATTATTTTTCCATTAAACCCATCTTGTGCATACCACAATATTGACAACCCTTGAGACCAATGTTCTTTCCATTCGATGTTGCTTGTAAACTGGAGCTTTCTGCCCGGGTTAAGCATAGATGAGAATGGAGCTTGAGTTCCCAACTGGTAGAAAAAGGGAGATGCGACCTGAAGATTGTTGCTGCTGGTTCGTGCGGTGTCTTTGCGACCTCTTGAAGCTGGAGGAGAAGGCAAGATATTTCTACTCTTTGCTACTATTACTATATTTAATTTATCGTGAAAGCAAACCGCCATTTCCTTGATTTGATTTGTCAGTTGGACGCCATGTTGGGAGTTCTCTCCTTTCTGCTTGCTTTCTTCTTATTTTAGTTGTTATCGTTGCCAGTATGTTAGTGGAATGCATGCAGGTGTTCTCCCCTCTGAGTGTTATGTTTTCCCTTCTCGAGTGATTGACCTTCGTTCTCTTATATATATATATATATATATATATATTGCTCTACGTTAGAGTTTCAAGTCTATATTGTTGTTCCAGCTAGTAATTAGCAGTCGTTAAAAGCTCCTTCCTTTCACCCAAGTTTGTCTTTCTTTGTCTATTGACGTATGTTGTTAACTCCCTCTCAAGCCCCTTTGATAACCCTTTTGGCATCGAGAAAGAAAGGTTGTAGGATTAGTGTGATCAATGCTTGGACTAGCCGAGTTAGAGATTCGGTATTAAAACTTTTAGAATGAATAAGTTTGTGTGCGACACGTTTCAAACCTCGCGTGTTTAGACTCCTATGTAGCTTCAGTCTTGTTCCTAGGTTTTTAAAGCCTTTCTCAAGAAGTACTTTGACTGTCACCTTCAATTTGAACCGTAATTAGTCTTCGGATCTCCTAAGTTCGAGGTTACAGTTATACATTCCAATACCCCGCTAATACTAGGATTGTTTTGGTCTTTTCCCTCTCAGAAGATTGTTGGTGGCATAATCTAGTTTTCTAACTTGTGTTTTTCCCCCTTTTTTATGTTGTTAATCAAGATTGGACAGTTTCTATGCACATATGTACCTTAATGTTGGTGATGACAATTGTCTTGAACGTTATTGACCTTGGGGAAAATTTTCTTGCAATCGATAGTATTATGGATTCATAGCGGAAGGAGTTGTTTTGATAATGACACTTAGTAGTTTATGTGTGTACCTATGTTGAACGGTTGATTTCGTTATCAAGGGTTGACTTAAATTATTGTTGTTTTAAAAAAGGAGGTAATTTCTTTTAAATTAACCGAACTTTAGAGTTACCGTGGAGGTTTGTAAATCCTTAGTGATATAAAAATTTGGATGGCGTTTTGTATACTCTTGTTTGATGTTGTGTCATGCCCTGTATTTAATTTCAGTCTTATACTCTATGTGATTATAGGTTTGAAATTCTATTATGCTTGTATTTTCATGTTAATGTTTGAACATCGTGGTTCCCCCTTGTTGGTGCCAGTCAACTCTTGTCTTTTAGAAATCTAATATTAAAGCCTATGCTTTTGGTACTTGTTGATAATTTTAGATGGATGGCATGTATATCAAACTTCAATCTTGTAATTATTTAATTGTTTGATGGGAATCATGTTTCTTCTAGATTGTTTATTTCTTCTTATAAGGTCAAGAGTCATTCTCGTACGATTGTTATATTGTCGTTGCTTTTGTTCATAACTGAAGTACAAGGCCTTTCTTCTTGATTTGCATGGTAGAGACTTTATCGTAACTTGAGGTATTGTTAGTGGTTAGAGAATTGACCCAACTCTTGTAATAAAGTGTGTCCTTTCATGGTATTGTAGATATTAGTTATTGTGGCTTTGTGTAGCCTTATCTTGCTCAGTTCTCGCGAACTGACTCTTGTGGAAAATTTGTTGCAGATGGCTTATGCGAGTAGATGGGGGATAGACTTGTAGATTTTTGTAACCAACCTCAGTTGAGAAGATCTTTTGCATGAATTTTTTTTATGTGTTCACCTATTGATAAGGTCCAGCAGAAATTTTAGAAGAGGGCCAGTGTCTTAGCATAATGTATTGTGGATTTTATCTTCTTAACTTTGAAACCTTGGATTGTTTGGCTTTCATGGAAAATATAAGAAAATTTGATTACCGCTTTGTTGAGTGACCTTAATAGATTATCATAATTTTAAGAGTAGTTTAGCGCTTCTTGGTCAATGTTATTACTCTCTTGTTCCCTGTTCATAGTTCCTTAGAGTTGGTATGTCCCTTTGGCTTTTGTATCGTGCTGGAAAGAATCGATGTAACCTTGTTTTGTTTTCGTAAATGAGTATTGTTAAACTTTACCCTTGAGATTAAATGTTGAGTTAAAGTTTTCTAAGACTTAGTAATGATGTGTTTTAATTAAAATAAAATGGGTTGGCTAATCCTTATAGAAGTTTAACTAAAACTTATATTCAGATAAATTAACGTAGAGGTGACCAATTTGAGAGCAAGTAATTCCATAAGTGATCAAAGATGAAACTATCCTTTGTAAAGTAAAATTATATAACCTGCTAACCCTAGTTAGGCTAGCGAACATTACCCTTATATGGTGAATTCCTAAACGAGCTTAAGGGAAATCAATGGTTAGTTCTGGAAGATAATAAGATTTAATAAGTAGGAGAAATCAATTTAGAAACCACGCAATCTATCTCTCAGCCATTTGGAAAGAAAATTGTTTTCTTTTGTTAAACTCATTCGATGAAGCCTAAGTGAAATCTTTACTAATTCTGGATAAATTTTCAAACTTCAATTAAATCCTGGTAAATAACTAATGAGGTCCTAAAGATGAATTCAATTCGGCCTCCTTCCTCTAACGTCTTCCTAGGTGCTTTGTAATTTTTCCCCTTAAGAATGTTGAAAGCGAATCCATATTATAATAAGGGTATGAGCGAGTTTTAGTAGCATAAGTGTGGATAAAAGACCTTATGGAATTTAAATTACCTCTTTAATTAAATAATTGAAATAAACAAAGAAATGTTATAATGGAGAAGACTTAAAGCTAGCTACTCAGTGTAAAAGGGAGAAAATTATCTTGGTAAGATGAATTGTACGAATCATATCCTGAGCCTCCTTGGAAACATAAGTTAAGAACTTCGATATATTTTATTAAAAGAAATAACCACCAATAATTTCTCACTATGGCTGGCCCTAACTGTAAGTGTGTTATGTGGTGGTTTACTATGTTTTCTTGTCAAAAAAATAAAATTATCCTGGTATTTTACTGTTGTTTTTGGGTGCGTAAAATGTGGGCACTACAATACGATCGAGAGATAATAGTTTTAATGTGTTGTTTCTTCACTAGCAAATCACACAAATATTTCTAAATACATGAATTCCTTCTCATTGGCAAACCATCAACGCTTTTACACATTCAAATAACATCAAATCATGCTCAATACCTTCAACTATCATCAATGGAGGCTTACATCATTATCATAGTCCGATTATACCCTTTCTCTTCATAGAAATCTCTCTTACTTCCTCTTTGGCCTCCTTCATGTCAGAACGACCCAAAAATTTCACACCCAAACAACACAGTAAAATACAGGATAATTTTTTTTTACGCATGACACGACACAACATGCCACCACCAAGGTCACAACTAACTCCGTGGGTAACTCAATACAAGGATGACCACAAGGGTAGCACGGAAATGTTCACACACGCCAAGGATGATTCACTTTTCTATCTGACAAAACAACATAAGAAACCACCACATAACACACCTACAGATAGGGCAAGCCACAATGAGGAAATTATTGATGGTTATTTATTTTTAAGTAACCTCTTTCGATCCTTAACTACAGTTTGCTAAGACTCTAGATATGATTTGTACAATGCTTCTTACAATGCTAAGTTTTCTCAGGCTTATTAAATCTTGTCCTCTTCTAACAACTAACAGTTCGTTTCACCTTAGGGTTATTTTACAAATTTCACCCAAAAAGGAATAATGTTCACTAGAGAAGCTAGGGTTATCATGTTATATAATTCTTTACTCACAAAGATAGTCTCGCCTATGATTTCTTTAAAGAATTCCTTGCTCTCAAGTTGGTAACCTCTACGTTGATTTATTTAAATATAACTTTTAGTTCAACTTTTATAAGTATTAAACGACCCACGTTATTTTACTTATGTCGCATTATTAATAAGTCAGCAAGATTCACTCAACATTTATTTTCAAGGGTAGAGTTTAATAACACTCATTCACCAGAACAAAACAAGTTTACATCCACACTTAAAATACCAATAATCCAATAAGGTCGCTCAACAATCAGTAACCAATATTTTAATATTTTCAATGATGGTCAAACAAACCAAGGTGTCCAAAGTTAAGATGACAAAGTCCACAACTACATTATACCAAGACCAAGATCCTCTCCTACATTTTCCACTGTATGATCTCAATAGCTGAACAATATAAAAAGGATTCAAGTAAGAACTTCTCAGCTGAGGTTGATGCACAAGTTTACAAGTCTATCCCTCATCTACTCGCTAACATTCCATCTGCAGCAAATATTTACTAGAGTCAGTTCGCTAGAACTGAGCATGATAAGATATAAACCTCACCTAATAACTTATGCCTTCTAGCATTTAAATAAATGAAATTTTGCAATACTCCCTATCAAATAATTCCTAGTCATGTATTCAAATCTTAAGCGCACATCTCATGATAACACATTTCATACCCATCATTGAACACTTCCTAAAATCGCTACATATGAACAAAATTTCCAAATGGCTAGAAGATATGCAACCTTAACCTTGCATTTAATCATAATTAAATTACTGATGTAACAATAGTAACGCTCACCTAATACCCTCAACCTACTTCACATATAAAAGTGTCCAACAATATTATCTTTCAATTAAATACAAGCACCAACGACATTAAGCTTCTATAATAAATACAAGTGTCAATCATATGATAATCATCAATATTACCCAAGTATCAACCTTTATAGAAAAACAAGGATATGTAAGTATACTTTTGATATTTATCTCACAATAAAAAGAATGTACTTATGTAAACAAGGGTTCCACCAATCAGTAAGTTCATATATTATTTAACTATCCTATCGGTTGTTTATTATCATGTCTCTATATGCCTCTATTAGTATAAGAGTCCATCCCAGAGGAATGAATTACGAACAACAATACCGTCATACTTCGTTAATGAGTAGAAGGTACATTTGGCTAGCTAAAACAGGTAAGCGTGGTCCAAGCCACTATAAATGCAAGTATCAACATTATCTCAACTCACAATTGAGATGCAAGTACCAATTTTTAGCTAACATAGTAATCATCATAAATGCCAGAAAATATTCCACGCGCTAACCAAGGATTGAAATAACATATTTATCCTTACCGGTTGCCTGATAGCATAATATATCATATTATATAATTCAACCTCCACTTGCATATCTCAATTTATGGGTATCAATCATTGTCCTATATAATGAAGTTAAATAATTTCAGGTCGACTTCTATCCTTAACGTCATATAAGGTATGAACAGTCCCATTATGGTAGTTGTCACCTTTACTTAAGGCTGTGTATGAATCCATTTTAGGGTAGTTCTCATAACTTCCCTATTCATCTGTTTTCCTACCAACAAGCATTTCAACCAGCTTTGAAGTCAAAGTATAGGATAAATTTATAATCTCATATTTCAAGCATTGTCTGAATTCATATGCCTGAGGGCCATCACATGTCAATCAAACTTGCAGAATGTACACATTCATGAGAGTTCGATGTATCCATTATTACTTTAACTGATTCGAAGATCTAAGAAGCGCCTCAAACTTAAGCCATATAGTTATCCACACAAACTAACGTCTTGAGGCTTACCGTATTCAAAAGGGTCACAAAATAGAAACCCCATTAAAACATGTTTCAGGAGCGTTCCAATCTAAAAGTAAGCTCATAGTAATAAGAATAGTAGAGGGCTTGGTGAGGGGTTTTCAATAATCCCCAAAGTAAACGATAATCTAAGGAGTCGGATAGTATCTAGAAGGACCAGTAAGAACCAGTACGACTCTCCCCAAATAGAAGCCTCCAATCCTAATGGGGGGTTATACTATTATCAATCCACATTAAAAGACCAACACAGTCTTTCGAGAAAAATTTCCCGTTTTCAAGCCATGTTTTACATAATAAAAACAAGACAAGAAAAATTCTAAAACTCATTCACACACCACAATATTTCCTACAGAAACCACTGTTCACAGGAGTAATCATGGCAAAATGATAAACTAACTTTATAAGGTCGAAAAGCGAGAATCACTCGAGAGAGATCAACGCATGCAAAATGTGATTAAAAGTCATTCGAAAACCCATTTCCTTTGGGCATCTCGTTCAAGAAAGAGTCAACATATATATATGTAAATAAATATTAAATAATATCAAGAATCCAAGACGTTACTAACTTAGTAAAAGAGAATCACACATCAACAATCCAAAGGAGACATCACATATACAGAATTCAAACAAAACTGCAGAGATTGATTTATCTAAATGCTAAAGTAAATAAATTATTAAGAGAGAGGGTTAGGGCTTATCATGCCTGTTTGGGGCTTCCTCAATGCGGCCACGTCGAACCAAGGCTCCAGCAGCTACAACACATTTCAAAAAAAAACATTCCTTTTCCTCAGCACGTAGATCTCTTATGCTAGCCTCATGGCAGCGCCTGGTACAGTCAGGGAGAGGGCGGCCACCTTGTCTAGATCTTACAAGTGCTTAGAATAATAAAAATTTTTTTTTAAAGAAACTGGAACTAAAATCTGGTCCCATATTTATCACTGCAGACATGGCACAGTGCGCCTTGTTATAGTGCCAGACTATGTCTGCAGTTTGCTTCACATGACATTACCAAAAATCTCTACAAGAACATTTTCCTCCTTTTTTTTGTAAAGTGATGAAACCGCTTTGCATCTCTCACAACAATTTGTTTTGCAACAATCTTGGACAAAACTTGGTGCAGTGTGGCAGTCAACACATACATTAAGGTTCTTGACAACTCTGAGAGTTGTCCCACGGGGAAGGCTTAACAATCCAAATGCAATTGCCATCTTCTCCCTATGGTGGCAGAGGAATACTTTCACTTTCCCGTTCACTCAGTACATGTTCTGGATCTGAACAATATCCTGCTACCTTCATCTCCCAAGACATCTTCTCCAACATTGCATAGATCTCCTGTGCCTGTGGGTGTGATCTGTCACCTCTATGAGATTCTCTTCCATGAGTTACATCGTAAAACAAGTAAGGTCCCAATAGATAATCTTTGTAATAAATTTCATCAGGTCTCCTGGTAACACTCTTACTGCCACATAGACGATTTTGATAACAATATCTTGAAGGGGAATCCCGAGTTTGAGGATGCATTCAATACTGAACAGGTAACAACATTATTGGACAGCCTGCTTGTTGGAAGCGCTCAAAGAGGCGCGCTCTTGTACCTGCCTTTCTTTGCTGGCTAGAGGCTGATAGCTTTGTGGATTCCCCAACAAGAACACACTCACAGCACCCAATGAAAGTGGAGTAACACGCCTCTGTGCCACATTTGGAAGGCTGTGCGCGGCAGCCTGAAAAACGCGCCTCTTTTTCCCCCAAAGCGCATCGGCGGCAAAGAACAAAACCATGTCCTCACGACCACAAAAATGAAGTTATCCTTCACCCCACAGACCCACGCGGCCAGGGCAGGGAAAAATGGAGGCGTCCAAGATTTGCGCACCCGCAAGGCGTGAGGAGGTTTCATGGCGGCCAGGGAAGAAAAAAAGACGCGCCCAGGATCTGCGCACCAGAAAAATGACCACACAGCAAAGGAACTTCCAATAAACTCACAAATGTGAGCTTTTCATCTGGGCGCGCGACCCCCAATCCACTGAGCACGCAGATCCCCAAACTACTGAGCACGCAAATCCCCAAAACAAAGAAAACGTGGCTAGCAAGCCAAAACGAATCACGAAGACAAAACGCAGGCCAAAACCCAATACGATTTCAAACACGTTTCCCCAGATCCCAGGGAAGGTCCAACACGGTTTACAAGAAAAGACGTCTATTTTGGAGAGAGATCCGTGTGATACGCAAATCCTAAATTCTCCCCATTCGAGCACGCCTTAGAAGATTTTACAACCCTAAACCATATTTAATTTGTTCGCCTTAAATGCCGAGCAGGATGGAGCTTCATCCTCATTTCCCAGCATTAATTTATGTAATCGCTTATCAAAATTTAACAACAGGGTTGGTTTCAAATCGACGCTCAGAAGGCGAGGTTAACGTCGACCGATAAATAAGAATATTATTATTATTATTATTATTATTATTATTACCACTTATTAATACTTATTAATCGAAATAACAAGAGCCAACTCGCGAGCTCAATAAATCGAGCGCACAGTTTTCCTTTAATAGAAGGAAACGAAATGGGTGAGACGGGAACACCCATAGAAACACCGACACGACGCGCGGAGACAAGACGGAGTGGGAGAACTCTAGTCATTTTCTGTGGCAAGGGCGAAGCCAACGAGAGGTCAACACAAGCACCACAACGTTAAAAGCTTAGCGACATGGACGTCGGAGAACGGGGCATTACACATGTGGATTTCTCTTCCCTTTTTCACATGATTCCACCATCCTTTCTTATTTGAATAATAATCCAAAATAACTAACTACCTTGATCACAAACCTAACTAGACTCCACCTAGCTCTTCAACTTCCTTGTGTTAAGAAACTCGAGGAGTTATACTACTTATGACAAGACTCGAGAAACCCCAAGATGGGTTTAATACATCTTATTCTAATACCTTTAGACTTCCTATACATTTATTAACTCATGAACAAGCCAAAATTGGCTAGAAGGTGATGTAGACATCTAAAATGTCAACATGATTAATTACGATTAATCTTTCTTGCATCATCACTATCTAAAATCACATAACAATTAATCATGAGATTAATTATTACTAATCCATTTTATCATATTTACCCTTTATCATTATTTATCATTTATCCTAACATTTCATCATTAATCCTCTTAATTCACTATTATAATCCTTTAATTCATTAATAATATCCTATTATCCCACTAATAATCTTTATTAACATTTTCTAGGAATTTAATATTCCTACACACGATAAAAAGCGCACAATAAAAAAACACCAAATATTATAATTTAGAAATAAAATTCATTCGAGATATCAATTACAATGATAGAGGTTACATTTTATAATGTTTGATCTCCTACAAAGGTGGAGTCAAACTTCATCTTCAATCCCTCATATCACTCTCCATGAATCTCTCAAACTTATCCCTAGGATATCTCTCACATCCCTTTATTATCTCACACACCAAAATAGCTACGTGAGTTGTTTATTCAACAACTTCACTCACACACAACTATTAACTATATTATTAATATGAGTTGTATTAACTCATTATTAATAATATTACAATTTATTAATAATGTCACAATATATTTGTAACATTCACTCCCCTATTGTTAACATTATTAATTCCAATATACACTCCCCTAATGTTGACAAGGTAGAAAAAATAATCACACTTCCTTTTGCAGCTTGTCGCCTATGTGTGCTCATGATCTGGATGGTTTTGTAGGACAACCAACAACCTGCAAGGATGGTTTTCCAAGGACAGCCAACAACCTCAACAAATGATGGTTTTACAGGACAACCAACAACCTAAACAAGGATGGTTTTATAGGACAACAAACAACCTCAATATCATGATGTTGATTTTCCTTGTGCTTTCGTCTATCCACTATGTCTTTCCTTTAGGGAATATGTAGGAACCACTTCTCATTGAATACAAACTGAATAGGGAGAAATTTGATCATTGAGACCATGTTCCAGTCCCCCCCTCAATGTGAAAATTTCACTTATTCAAACAAGAACTTTGAAATCATACTACAAATCTGAAATAAAAGAAAACACACACACACACACACACAGCCACCACAGACTTCATGTGCGGCCTCGTTGTTGGAGTGACAAGAGGTCGTTGATTGACCTCTAGCCTTCATTGCCTCCGTCCTCCAATGAATCACGTTGCTTACTCAAAAAATTGGACGTTGAAGCTCAAATTTGCACCACCTTTTGTCGATGCATCTTCCCCAAAAACTTCACTTTGGTTTTGAAATTCCAAAGCGGGGTCTAGGGCGTAGCCCCAATGGGGTCAAGGGGGTGCCCCCTGCAGGTCCGGGCGGCGCCACAGGCGTCTCCCTATCGCGGTATAGGGCATCGTTGAGGGCGGAGCCCCAGATCAAGCACATTTTCCTTCTTTGAAGTCATCAAAAATATCATCAGAAATACAATATTATTCACCTCATTCTCCAAAAACATTAGACGTCGGGTAACACCGAAAATGCATCCGTAACTAATTTTTTTTTTTTTTACGTACTTTTTACAATGACACAATTTTGACGACTTAACTACTGATAATGATTTTGACTTTGAATCTTATTGACAATTGACACTAACTTCACAATGACATATGATGAACTTTAACAACGATGATGACTCTATTACACAAAAATGATTTTTTTAATAAGAAAATGACACAAGAATATTAACCTATAAACGACATAAAAATTAAACATATAAGGCAATAGACACAATATTGACTCAAAGAGGATATTCAACATATGACTGACTCTTTTTGGTTTGCATTATAGAGTCCAACACCTCTAATAAACTAAAGTGAAACTTAATCGACTCATGATACAGAAATTTAAGTGACCCTATATGTTTTCATAAAACCTAAACAATTAAAATGAAATTACTAATAATCTAAATGACTTAACAACTCACAATATTTCCACAAGTCGTGGAAGTATCACGTTTTGGCACGAACCACGTATATCTTCACCTTGTATTGATACCATGTATTCCAAATGCAGGCAATGAATATCATCCCAAGGTGGAAATCGATGCAAAGTGAGAGTTGTTTGCCAATGCAACTTGAAAATACTACACCAAATCTGAGTCGAAGGTCATTTTCCGCTGAGATGGTGACTAAAAAACAATGGAGATCTGAGCCTAGGGATCCAAAGTGGTGCCACGGTTGTAGTGCAATTGGATCTCCTGAGCATTTGGAAAAACTGAGTCACATGCAAAGAGACTTTCCACGATCTTCAGACCATAAAAAGAGATTGTGAAACCAAGCAAGTTGATGAGAAGGAAATTCAATGTAACTATGTTTTGTCCGTAGTAGATCTAGTATAATATGTTGTTGAGCCCGAGTATGCCATGAAGGGGAGCCAAGCTGTCGGTATTTGGAAGGCCAACAATGTCCAGAAACAATACAGATGAAAAATCGATCTGCCCAATGGAGACGTGATGTAGAAAAATAGAACAGATTACTTAAAAGACTACGTATTTTATGACACAAAACATGTGGACATACAGATCTACAAAGATTTCATCTCTAACGAACTTCATAACTAGGGACAATCAGATCTGTGAGGCAACTCTCTTCATTATAGATCCGCCTTATGCATACACATTTTCTTTGGGAATCCTACAAACCGTTGAAGCCAAGCTCGAGTCTAGGACAATAAAGTGTTGAATGCAATGCAACTAGAATGGAAGGCCAACAGTGAATAGTTATTGTAAAGATGCACACACATTGAATCAACAGAAATAAATATTTAAGCAGATTTTACATTTTGAACAGTCTGATCCAATAAAATGTTATTTACGCAAGCAAAATACGCTTGCTCACGAAAATAGAATATTTCTCGCTCGATACCACCGGATCCTCACGAAAATAGAACTCTCATCTTGATTCCTCATATCACTCTCCATGAATCTCTCAAACTTATCCCTAGGATATCTCTCACATCCCTTTATTATCTCACACACCAAAATAGCTACGTGAGTTTTTTATTCAACAACTTCACTCACACACAACTATTAATTATATTATTAATATGAGTTGTATTAACTCGTTATTAATAATATTACAATTTATTAATAATGTCACAATATATTTGCAACAACACCCACACCCACCTACTCTACATCTACCCTACACCTAGCCTTTCCATGTAATCACACCCCTAATCATCTTTATTAACCTAATCTAATTCTAATCCTAATCACATGCTCCACCTCTAAATCTAGAGGCTTCTATTTCTAGAAGCCTCTCTAAACTTCTCCTTCTATTGAATTTTTAATTCAATAGAAGCTTCTTCCCTCCATGAATTTTGAATTCAAATTCTAGAATCCTCCATTCTATAATCCTCTAATTCTCACATGCATTCTCCACCCTTGATCCAAATCCAACTTGGCTTCATCTAGCCATTGAATCCTCCACCCTTCAACTATAAATTTAGTTCTCATCCTCCATGAGAGCATGAACTTGAAAATCCATAACAAAATCTATTCCATTTTATCAATCAATCATCCATTTTATCCTCTTATCCAAGCAATCAATCCATTCCTTTAATCCAATCTATCATCCATCCATTGATCTTCATCAAGAAATCAAGGGGAGGTATTATTCGTATGTCTCTGCCAACATCTAAAGCAACCATAAAAAATTAATCAAGAGAAAATCCAACACATCAAAGGAGTGGCTTTGCAACTTGAGAGTAAGTGTAGTTATTTGTCTCTCTCCCCCTTTCAATCCATTGCTCTATTTGAGGTTTTGTTTGAGAAGATTAGATTAGGGAAGTAATTTTGTTTGTTTTCTCACATTCTACACAATAATCTTTTCCAACATATACATGTGACAAATTCCTTCCTTTTAAATTTGAATTAGTTTTTGGAGGGAAAGTCTATGAAGGCTTTAATTCAAATTTGCAATACTCATAACTACTTCCAACCTCACATATTGACCTTTATAGAACTTCCATACATTCTCAAGATGAAATAAACAAGAAATGAGGTTTATAAGCGATGCCCCTACATCAGTATGCACACAACAATTAATCATCCTCTTTTTACTCCTACTCAATCATTATATATCTCAATCCACTATAATCATCATTGTCACACAATCATCTTCAATTTGATGACTTTCATGGATTTATTTTCTACCATCTTGGTCATTAATAGTATTGTTTTTGTTTCTTATGTTAATTAGTTAAATGCAAATGTAATAGTGGTATTTATTATTAAAGTATAATGAGCACCAAAATATAATAATGGGACCAATGATATTATTCATTTAAATCTATTTACAAACATTCATGTTTGTGAGAATTAAGACTTTTTAATTATTATTTTTCAAATGTTGGGGGTGGCATAAATATGATGCAAATTTGTGTCACATTTGTACCACACCCACCTCTAACTTTAAAAAAACATAAAGTGGGACACCAAAAGGATGTCCCACTTTATTTCTCTTCCTTTTAATAGTGATGAGATAAAAGAAAGAGAAAATTGGGTAGGAGGCGAGAACTATATTGAAAGAAAGACAAATAATAACAAAAAGGGAAAGGAAATAGTATTAAAAATTACAAAAAAGGAAGAGGAGAAAGGAACAAAGACAACACAAAGGACAACAAAGAAAAAATGGAAAATTGATAAAGACATGAAGAAAAACTAAAACCTTTAAGGCAAGAAAACCCTCCACCGAAGAAGAAGAAGAAGAGTATGTGACAAATCCCATATTACAAGTATGTACTTTTTCATTTAAACTTGATTAATAATGTACCGAACTCTAGGAAATGAAATGCAAAACTTATAAGAAATTGTGAAAACCCTATAATAGATTTGAAAGGAAATTATTTACACCCTAAACAAATTCTAAAACCCCAAGATAAATTATGTAAACCATAGAAAATATTGTGTAAATTCTATTGTAAATTATGTAAACCTTAGGGTAGATTTGTAAATCCTAATGTAAATTGTTTAAAGTCTATTGTAACTTGTGTAAACCATATGGAATTTTGTATAAGAAATGTGATAAGTTATGTAAACTCTAGGGAATATTGTGTAAATTGTAATATAAATTGTGTAAACCCTTAATTTTTTGGATAATTTTGGAAATAGAGAATGGACAACATAATTCGGGGAGTTAGGACCTTCTTAAACCATTATTCAAACTAACTACAAAGAAATAAAAAATACATTACAAGGGAATCACCGCATTTAATCACATTTTATGATGTTTAATATTGTAACTCTTTATATATACAAGTTAGGTCATAAAGCTCTCTCGAGTTTTATCGAATAAGTTTGAATTTTGCCAAATTTTACTCTCATCGAACATGAACAAGAATTTTATCCATTGTTTTTGCATGAGAATTTTTTGATAGGATATTTCATTAATTTACAAAATGTGTGTATATATAAAGATAATGATTGAAGGTAGCAGAAAAAAAAAACTCTCGCCACTTTGCCCCTCTAACATATTTATGCATTTTCTCAAAAAATTGATAAATAAAAATTGTTTGAACTTAAAGACATTATTTTCTCGAATTTTATATGTTGGCGAGCAAGAACCAAACTTTATAATTATGACAAAAGAATCTGAAGTGTATCTCCAATAATTTTTAAGCCAAAAATAAGGAACATAGATACTCATATTTCTCAATTCTAATGTGGCATCACCTTAGTAAGAGGGAGATTTTCATTTTATTTAGATAATTCTCAATTCTATTTTGGCATCACTTTAGTTTGAGAGGGTCATTTTCATTGTATTTAGAGGCATATGAATGAGATTTGCTTATTAGATTCTAGAGATGTAAAATAGAAGGGGGAAGACAATCAAACATAATCATTCGATGATCAAGTATCCATAGTACATAAGATAAGTAATCAATCAAACATAGTCATTCCACAACCAGGTCCTCCCTGTTGTGATTTCTAAAATAAGATAAGTGGTTACACTTTGTAGTACAAACACAAAGACATGTTTTTCATAAATAATATGTACATATTTCCTCACTCAATGCATTCTATAATTTTGGATTTTATATGAGAGAAGACGCAATTTTAGAGATAGGACATTTTATTGCCTTCACCTATGGTGACTTTAGAGATAGGATTTTGCACAATATGACAAAGATGAGGATTTAGATGAAACCCATGTGTTGCCTCAACATTCACCAACATCTACGCGCCCACCATAAAGGAGTAAGTTAATAGTATATTTTGTAATTTAATAAAAAATTCATATTTAAAAATTATAATTATACATCTTCATAATGACATGTCTACTACTTATAGATTCCTAAAGGAGTCATCTAACAAATACCACCATATTTATATGAGTGGACATCCTGAACCTCTAGGGCTCGGCATGAAGGTATATCTTCATAATTAATTTATAATATAAAATTATTAAATTTCTTTGGACAAGTCTAATACCACTTGTATATCACATGTCTACTTCTCATAGATAGCCAAGAGTTTAACGGTGGTGGAATGAGCACATGTCCTTCATCTTCTCTTTGGGCATCCCCGCATGGAGCTATGGATTTACAATTTATTTTTTAAAATAATTTTTTTCTTAATTGAACAATTATAATATGAATTGATTATGAAAAGTCTACATTCTATATCAACCAACATGAGGATGAGGGCAATCATAGGATGAGAGATTCATTTGTGCAACTCGTATAAAGTCTTCATTTATTATTTAAAGTGATTTTAATTAATTATTTTATAATGACTCACAAAAATTGTAGGTCCCCGTCAAAGGCATGTCCCTCTCAATATGTTAGCAATAAAAAAATTAAAAAGTGAAATTGCAAGACACTTCCCCCAAAATTATGGATGATCTACTCCCAGGAGTGAATTAAGGGGGATGAAAATGCACTCTTATCCCTCTAACAACAAACATTGATAGACCCTCTCATCTTGTTCGTAGTAATTATAAACATTGGGTGCAAGGGGACCTCAAAATGGACCTCTATGTAAATGATGACATGATGATATTAATGGATATTTAGGGCAAGCAAGTATTTTAATATATTTTATTTGAGCTAGAATAATTTGATTTATTTCAATTTATCATTGTATTAGTTTAAGTTATTTTCAATTTATTTCATATGTCATTTTTAGTGATTTCAATTTTTGTGGTTGTAGGTATTTAAAAAAGAATAGTTGACCAAACATGAAATTGATTCATTCATATTGTCATCTAGAGTGGATGTTGTAGACACAAAAATATGCACTTATTACTATTACATTATGCCTCTAGTATGTTGTTATACACATGATTTCCAAGTGTGAAGATTAGACACTAGTGACACCTTTTCTTAGTCCTTTTACCAATTTTGATTCCAAATTTTCCTTTTATTGTTTGCATTTACATATTTTGGTCATGTCATAGGAATCTATGTCCCCATCCTTGGTACTATTTCGTTTCTTGGCTTTGGGAAATAATGCACAACAATAACACTACCACCCAAGTGTTAGTGTCCCTTCTAAGATATTATGTCCAATCTACTTTATTTTTTAACTCATTGGTTACTTTACTTAACTTTGGGTCTTTTCTTATTTCTATTTCGCGAATTTGGTTTGAAATTTGGTGTCACTAAGTGTCGAAATTCAAACAAGGAAGTCATATATATACACAACATACTAACTACTCTAAGGGGGCAATTGGGATATCACTTTCTATCTACCATCTACAAGAGCAACACTCAAGGATTGCATTTGGGATGCATTATTCACTACATAGGAGGGTTATTTTTGAATTCCATATCACACATTCATCTTGGGGAAAGTAGTTGTAGCTTGTTATATTGATGTGACTAGCATAAGGAAAACCTAGCTTCAAGGGACACGATTCAATCACACACACATACACTAGAACTACATAGAGTCTAAAATGTAGTACAACGTTTGGTGACAATCACATTGGGGTGACCATTGAGGTCAATCGACTCAAACATATGCATTATGTATTTCATCTAATGTTCACTTGAGGTTAGGGTTTGTTTTGCAATAATATGTATGACCCAAGAACCCTACGAAAGATTTGAAGTGACAAACAACGAAAGGAAGAAGCTAAGTTCAAACCCTAAAAATAAAGCGAAGCATAGCACTTTGTCGAGACACAACACCCAAATCAAACACTAGTGTTTGGGGTGCTCTGCCCCGATTTTGGCAGTTTTTCCGAAGAGGTTATAGATTCTAGTTTCTCATACAGAGCGTTGTACAACCCAATTCTAACTTGTTTTCCAACCCGAGAATCGCCCAGTCTCCACAATTCTACAAGCTAATTCACTCGATCTCCTATCTTGGAAACTTGCTTGTACTTTTCATGCTACATCTTGCTTGCTTTACTATTAAATTCATTTGATCTCAATCCTCTAATAAATATTTATTTCATTAAATCACCTACAAATCCTACTTGAGAGATAAATGAGGTTGGTTAATGTAAATTTTGCAGAGAATTGGGAGGACCCATAACAACCCAAAGCTAATTGAAAATTTTGCATCATAAGGGTTTAGGAGAATAACATGAATTCGAGGGTAATTACGTTGCGTGAATACAATTTTTAATTAAAAAGTATATATTTTTAAAATTATTTTTTATATTTATAATTTACAAGTTCACTACCAAGGAATTACAAATGATGAAAGGAGATGTCTTCGACTTCCCAAAATAGAGAAATATGTTTGGTTCAATTTGTGTGACAAGGGGCTAGCAATAGGGTTGCAGGTTAGTTAACGAAAGTAATGATATATGTTGACATTTGCACTGTAAAGAGGACTATTTAGAGTTTTGCACTGTGGTTGATAAACACATTTTCTTTAATTTAATATTTTATGTTGTATGGTTGTCATTCATGTCTTATAAAAGATAAATGTGATCTACAATTAGAATGCAATGGTAATTGCATAACATAGTGATTGATTAAAAATTAAATACACATTGCAATTGATGTAGGTATCAAAAGTAATGTACTCAAGGGGTATGAAGCCAAAGTCCGAAAAGGGTTGTTGGTGACTCATCATTTGGGCCAACAAAACTTAGAAGAGGTCGCTAATAAATTTGTAAGTTCTATATAAGTTATTTATAGAGTTATGTTGTTTTGTTTTAATAATTTTTATAATAAAAATATCAATATATGTAATTTTATCATACACTAGTATTCACAAGAAACTAAAATAGTGCATGTGGCATTGAAATACTTGTGATGAAAAATAAAATCCTTTAATCAGTGGGCCCAAGATAATCAGTTTGTATTGGTAAGACATGTAGTGTTCAATTTTTGTGCACACAAACTATAAATTAAAATTAAACACTTTTAACATTTTATCATTAAATTTTGTTAGGGTAAAAAAATGGAAGGATGAAGAGGATGTTGATAAAGAAAATGATAAGGAGGAAAATGAAGAGGATGATGAGGATGAGAAGGAGGATCAAGATCAAGAAGAACAAGAAGATTGTGACGATCAAGGGGAGGAGGATGAGACCAATCACTGAGATATTTAGGATGTAATTTTACATCTATTTGTTTTCTATTTCAAAATGACCCCTCAAGTACTCTCTCGAAATTAAACTATTATATACTATTATAAAAACACATTTTGAATTAAAACATTGTCTTTTTTATTATTAATAATAATAATATTTTGACACTTTAAAAATTCTCGATGTACAATTTTTCAATAACAATACAATGCAAATAATACTTTAGTTTACAATGTTTAATTGTTCTAAATAAGTAAAAAAATTAATTAAAATGTTTGTAACTATACCATTTGTAATTACAATTAATTATAATACTTTTAAAAAATATTATCGAATGTTTTTGTGTTACATTTGTGCCACCCCTCATTGTTAATGTTGTAGGTCTTGCATTATTTTGAGGTGGTGCAAAATAGACTTGGTTTCAATGGAAATATGGTGTTATGATGACATAAACTCGTTGCAAATTTGACACAACTAAAATGGTCTAGTCACATCTTGTTTGAGTCACTTTTGTGTTTCAAAATTTGATGCGCTATCATACAAGAAACACGACGAACATTTTCCAACAAGGTCGATTTCCAATGCAAAAACAAGCCAAAAATAACACTATTTGCACATTGTGTAGTAATGAGATAGCTTTGAAAGTAAGCCCTTTTTTATTCAATACTCCCAATGTCAATAGTTGCTTTGTCCAATGAAAAACTTTGTGTTTTGTGGATAGTTAAAGTCAATGCCCATGTTAGGGGAATTTTACATCCCATGTCAGTCTGATGTAATTGTTGAATTTAATAGTCACAACACATGCAATGCTATGTGTTTTTGCGCCAAATTTATATACAATAGTTTTAACTTGGTTAATTGTACCATTAACAAGCTCGACCTCGACCCAAAAGATGGTAGTAAAGCATAACTTTTTGGCTCTTACAACTTGAATAAATATTACCCGTAATTGATATTCAACCAAGTCAAACTAGATATGTTATCTTGTTTGGTCTACATTGTAATGAGCAATAGGAACATTTAATGACTTTGACATTTCTTGGTTGTGTTGGTCATGAAAATCGCTCGTTGCAAACAAATGTTGCAACTTGGAATGAAAAGAAAGTCTTTCTTTTAGAAGACCAAAATACAACTTCCATTCTGATGTGAATTCTAAAACTATATAGAAAGATTTTTCAAACTAATACCACCCGCCTAGAATTTTGATAATAGGAATATTTTGTGAACATCTCGATTACACGTGAACACAAAAATATGTGGGACTCATCTTTGGACTCACATAAATACACCATTAAAAACTCGAGTTATTAATAATTCATACACGCAATGTCATGTGCAATGTAATGTTTGTTGAGTATTAATTATGTTTTATTAGCCACCAACCTAAAAGCCTTTTTAAAGGCTTCGTAACTTTCTTGGATTACTACAATTACATTAATATATGGTTTAATAACATATATTGAATAAATATCAACATCTTTCAAAACCACATAAAAATATAATGCTCACAAGAATAGATTAACGTGTAAACATATAAACAAGAGTTATGAGGTTGTCAGACATGAGTTACGAGGTCATTTGAAAATCACATACAATTAAGAAATAAAAATCAATCTTCAAATTTCGTAAGAAAACAATTAATTCATTCACAAAAAGCTTGACAATTTGAGGCTTCGACATTATATCTCTAACAATCCTCTCATGTGTGGCACAAGATATGCACAACATGAGTGGATTAGAAGGGGTTCCAAAGCGAAGCTAAGGAGATGGTCAACATAGTTAAAATCCCCCAAAATCTCAAATCCCTCATCCACCATCTCTATAAGTCCACAAAACACATAATCCTCAAGAGAATACATTAATAGGCCTCTCATGAGTAAAATGGGGCATGAAAATGGTAACTCGGTTCAAGGGGGTTCCAAAAATGAGCGTAGCCATGGGAGAGACTCAACCTAGTAGAAAGCACCTAAATCTCAAATTCCTCCTCCACCTCTCTTAAAGACCGCATAACCACATAATCCTTGCAAGAATACATTAACAAACAAACATATAAACAAGAATTGTAAGGTTGTATAGACACGAGTTGTGAGGTTATCTCGAACATATATACATGTAAATAACTAAAAATCAATCTTCAAAGTCCATAAGAAAATTAAAAAAATGGAAAAGGGTTAAATTTTTTTGCTTTTGATTATATTCCTAACAAGTATTTCATGCATGGAATATACATGAACAACATGAGTCAATTCAAAGGGGTTCCAAAAGGTGAAGCCAAGGAGATCGACATCCTAGTTAAAATCCCCTATAAGCTAAAATCCATCCTCCACCATCACAAGAATACATTAATTTATAAACATATAAAGAAGAGTTGTGAGGTCGGTCTAGACATGAGTTGTTGTAATGAAATTACTTAGATATGAATTTCAGCATAAATATACCATAAAGATATAGGGAAACTATCACAATATGCATGTAGAATAATTCAAACACTTCGAGGGGCAACCTCTAAACCATACAAAGTACTCAAGAGATGAATCTAATGATAATATACTACCTAATAACTCCTATATGTACCATATTATGTTATGTAAAGCACCAAAGTCGACCTTCTAAGCATATGAAAGTATAAATGAATGTGATATGACATGATAAAAGATTAGATTAGCTAAAAGTCGGCCAATCATATTTGTGTATGACTTATGGTTGATGGCATAGTGCACCCATCCCCTTCAAAACAAATTTTCCCCCAATGTTTGTAATATTTGGATGGTGATGTCAGAATGCTTCATATTCCCATATTACATCTTCAATTTCCAAATTCTTCCACTTGATCGAATACTTGATGATGACCCTAGTCCTTAACCTATTGGTGTGGCTATGTAAGATTCCTTTAGGTTCCAAGAAGATGTGTTACTCCTCATCAAGCTCGACAATGACATTGAATGAGAAAACACCTTCTACCAAATGACCTTATTCAAGCAAGAAACATGAAAAATGGATGTATTTTAATTGATTGAGGAAGCTCCAATTTATATGCCACTCTATCATTTTTTTGCAACTCTCGATAAGGGCCATAATATTTAGGGGAAATCTTGGTATTGTTTTCTTTTGTTTCAAATATAGTTGTTTATATGGTTGCAATTGTACAAAAACAAAGTCTCCAACTTCATAGCTTCACTTATAATGGTGTTGATCAACTTGTTCTTTCATGAGGTTCTATTTCATTTCCAAATTCTCTTTAAGGCAATAGAACACATCTTATTGATGTTGAATGTACTCTTTGACTAATCTCACTTCAAGTTGTACTTTCAAGTTGAATATGAGGGATGGTAACTATACAATGCCAAGAATGGGGACATTTTGGATGAGGTATAAAATGAAGTGTTAAACCACAATTTTGTAAACTTGGTAGCCACTGAACCCATCTCTCGTGCTTATTCGAAGAAAAGCATCGTAGATACACCTCCAAACATTTGTTTACTACCTTAGTCTTTCAATAATATTAGGGATGTCATGAACTACGATCCAATTAATTACTCAAACATGAGAATAAATCCATCCAAAAATTACTAGGAAAGATAGGATCATGATAACTTACTATAATCTTAAGTGTTCTCTGTAACTTCTAAATTTTATACGTAAATATATGCAATTATACTTGTTGTAAATGGATGCAACAAGGCACAAAAATGAGCATATTTGTTGATTCCATCCATAAACACCATAATTACACTTATCCCATAGATTTCTGAAATCTTGTGATGAAATCCATGGAAAACCCTTCCCATTGCTCACTAGGAATAGCTAGAGGTCAGTGAAAAGGCTTGGAAACTTAATAATTTATCCCTTGTTACATTGACACACCAAGCATCCTGCCACAAATTTTGGACATCCCTATTTAACCCTTCCCAAAAGAAATCTTGCTTAAGTTTATGATAAGTTTTTAGGAGCCTAGAATAGTCACCCACCTGGAGAGAAAATGAAGCTGATAGAACCATATTTTAAGGGTAGAGTTCATGCATAAGTACAAAAATATTAAGGGTAGAGTATTGTACCTTTGCCACACCATGAAGCATCACATTCACCAATGAAAGTTTTGGAAAAATCTGGGGTATCCAAAACTAGAGTGGTACAGGTGACCTTCTTCAATGTCTCAAATGTCTAAGTTGCTTCCTCAATCCAGTGAAAAGATTATTTCTTCAATAACATTGTGATTAGTGCTACAATTCTACCATATTTCCTCAAAAATTTGTGATAATAACCCATAATCCCTAACAATCCCTTGAGGTTTTTGAGTATTTTAGGAATATTCCATTCCACCATGGCCTAGATCTTATGTGGATCAAGTTTTACACCTTCATGAGAAATTATATGACCTAAGTATTCTACCTCGTGACTCCAAAATCACACTTGGGGCTTGACATAAAAGTATTGTTGTTTAAGAGTGTCCAAAATCTTATCGACGTGGTGTAAGTGTTCTACCTGTGTATTTCTATAGATTAATATATCGTCAAAAATACCATGACAAACTTTCACAGAAATGGCCAAAGTATTGAATTCATCAAACTCGGAAGGTAGAGGGTGCATTGGTAAGGCCAAAAGGCATTACTAGAAATTTGTAGTGTCTCTCATGTGCTCTAAATGTTGTTTTACGAATATATTTATCATGAATTCGACTTGATGATATCCTTATCAAATACCTAATTTTGTAATATAAACACCATGTAACACATCTAGTAAATCATAAATGAAAGGAATAGGAAACCTATCATTTAACATGTATTTTGAGCTCCGTGTAGTCTAGACACATGCGCCAACCTTGATCCTTCTTTCATACCATCACCACCTGGAAAATAGTAATAACTTTGACTATGGCGAATAATACATGCTTCCAACATCTCTTGAACCATCTTTTGAATGTCACTCTTTTGTAAATAAGGGTACTTATAAGGTAAAAAATTTGGTTGACTTCATGGTACTAGTTGAATAACATAATCATGATCTTTTTGAGAGGTAACCCCTTTGTCATATCCCCAAAATTAATTGAGTTCTTATTAATAATTGCTAATAGATTTTATAGTATAGTTCCTTCGATGGTTGAACTTATAGTGAAATAGTTGTGCCATTAACCCATTTGCACCCTTCTTAAGCATCTTCTACATTTGAATAGAACTTACCAACTATGGAGCTTATGTCTTCATCCCGCACAACTCAAAGTTCCTCCCTTTAGAATGGAACCACATGAACAAATCCTAGAAGTTCATCTCAAGAGTTTCCGATGTAGTAACCCATCAAACTCCTAACATAAATTTTACGAGCCCCACTAAATTGACATACATGGGGCCCTTTAATAGTAATCTCTCGCGGATAACTTAATCTTATAGCACTTTCCTAAACAACTAAATTTACCTCCATCTTCCACCATGACTTGAAACTCTAGGGCTAGATAAACAAAGCAATTTAAGCACAAGGCCAACTTATGATTGATGAAGTTGTGAGTACTTCTGAGCCAATCAATATCATCACCCTTTGTTTCTTTGAAAACGTAACTACCTTAAGAGTTTGTGCGGTGCTAATGAAATTTCATGGCAAGAGATGGTTGAGATTCTTTAGCCCCAATCCCAATAACCTCTTCCTCTTGACAGATTTTTCATCCTTTTCTTCTTCCTCATTTGGACCTTTCATGTAGAATAATTTCTTAATAGCACATTTATGTCCTTTGGTCCATTTGTTTTCACAATGAAACATAGCCCATTTACTCATTTCTCTTCAATTTAAAATTTAATTCAATGGGTTGGTTAAGGGAATGATGGTACCAAGTGTTACGATCTCTAATGTTAGTATTCCTCTTCACGACAAGAAATTTTTCCTCTACCCTACGTGTCATGACAATAGAATCAGAAACATTGACTAGATCAAACATTCATACCTCATGTTGGATATGATCCTTGAGACTACCCAAGAACAAATTATTCAAATTATCATTTGTAATTGTATCCACATGTAATGACAATCTTTAAAATTGCTTTGAATATATTCCTTTATCGACCTTGTTTGTTGCAATGTCGCCAATTGGTTGAAGTACTTATTAGCCACACTATTACTATAGTGTGTTTGCAGCTCCTTCGTGAAAATTGATCAAGTGACATTGAGATTCTTCTTCTTCTTTGTGTGCATGACCAACAATACCAAGCAAATTGTTCTAATTCTAGATATAATGATGCCATAGTAACCTTTGGCTACTTGGGATATGATATAGATCAAAGTAATTCTCCATTTGGGTGATCTAGTTGAGTGGGTCCTTGCCATCAAACTTACGCATGTCCACCTTTGAGAGTAAGTTTCACGGCCCAAAATTAATGTTGACTCCAAATGAATGTGATGTAGTATGTGAATCACTAGACGTGTGTTCATTCCATCCACCTTGAGTTGTGTGAGAGGCTAACAATTCAATATTTTCATATATCTTATGCATATCTCCTTTTAGTGCCTTCGCCTCTATGTGTGTAATGCCCCGTTCAATGTTTCCTAGTCCCTGACCTGCCGACCTGTTACTAATCCTGGGAGACTAGTGTGCGTGTGCTCTCGTTGACCGTTGTTGACCTTGTCTGGGTCACAGTGAAGATTTTTCACCTTCCCCCTCTCCTTCTTGCCCTTCGGTCGCGTTGTTGACACCCCAAACCGTGAACCCGTAGCGTGCGGACGGTTATACACGATTAAAGGAAAATTTGGTTCTCGGCTCTTCGAGTTTGTCGGGTCGTCGACATTAATAGGATTAATAATAATTATTATTATTTTAAGCCGTAAAATCATAATAATAATGTTGGTAATAATATTATAATTTTATGGTCGATCTGTGCTTATTAATTGTATTACTCCTCGTTGTCGGGTGATCATTAGTAATATGGTTAATAAAATTGTGTTATTATTATTATTATTACTATTAATAAATTCGTGTTATCATTATTAATAATTTGGCGATCATTACTGTGTGTTTATTATCTTTTTTCTTCGTTTTAGGCTTGTTTGTGTTTTTATCTAGTTAAAACAAACAAGCAAAAATAAAATAAAATAATTAAAAAAACTAAGAAAACCCGTGATTCTCTGTGGGGGCGGATTAGGGCAAAACCCTTCCCACGTTTTGAAAACGCAGCTAGGGTTTTGTCATTTTGGATTTTGGAATGAGTTAGTTTTGGGCATGGGGCGGCTGGCTTGGGGGCGTAGGAACTGCTCAAAAGGAATTTGTTGAAGAGGCCTTGGAAGCTTTCAAGCAGATGCATTTGATTCAGGTAAAGCCAGACGCCACAGCCGTTCTCAGCTCCTTCCCAGGCCGCGCCACATGCCTGCGTGGGAGAACAATGCAAAACAAAGGAAGTTTTGTGTCTGATTGATGTGTAACTATGCCAGCATACTCCCAGCCGCGCCAGGCCTGCGTGGGCTTCTAGTAAATCAAGAAAAAACAAAGGAGCTTTGTCTGTTGTTGCAGTTGCAAACGCCCTAATAGATTTTCATGCAAAAATGTGGAAACGTGTGAACTATTTGGCTAAATGCGTGGGAAAGAAATGTAGTTCCATGGACTGCAATGATTTCGGGTTATGCACAAAATAGTTGCAAAATGTGAAGGCTTACACAACGCGTGTGAACTGTTTGACAAAATACCTGAAAGATATGTGGCCTCTGGCTATAGTGATAGCGAGGATAAACAAAAAACGGAGTTCATTAAGAAGGCATTGAAGCTGTTTGATAAAATGCCTAATGTTGTCTCATGGAATGCCATGATGGCAGCATATGCACAAATGGATGTGTAAAAGGGATTGAGATGTGTTTGGCAGAATGCCTCAAAAGATGTGGTCTTCTGGAATACCACGACCATGTAAGCTTCATTTTTGTTTAACTGGCTTTCAGCCATGCATGTTCAGTGCATGAGGGTTGTAAATACTTCGTTGGCATGAGTGCCTCTTGTAGAATCATGCCGAAAATTAATCATTATGTTGCTGGTTTTGATGAGCACATGAGAATGTGCAAAATGTGGAGGCATGCTTAAGGCATGTGAAGTGTTTGACTAAACGCCTTCAAAGATCTTGGTCTAATGGTTGCAAGATTTGAGGCTACGCAAAAGGAGGAAGATCTCATCCTATCCAAACAACAACAATAAGAAACCCTTTGATCATGCTCAGCAAGTGGTGGGTCGAATCCAGAAGACATGTATGTTAAATGGTGGAGTAGTGGTGACGCTCGTGGTCTGTTGCAAAAGTGGTAGAACTAAGCTCAAGCGAACCCAAGTGCCCAAGTAAGAGCTGAACCCAACTTGCTTGCGGCCACTTCATTCTCGGGCATGGTCCTTCTTCCCTTACCTCTCATAATTCTCGTGTTTTAGTTCTCTTTTGCAATTAAATAGAATTTTAAATCATTAGGACTTTTAATATAGTTAAATGTCCCTTCAACTCATTGCAAAACAATAAAGTGTCGTGTCACAACTCTCAAAGCCATTATAACTCACCTACTTTAAACCATGAACTATCACCCTCGCTTCGAGATGATCTAGAAAACTCTTACCCCTTTTGATCGCTTCAATATCGTTTTATCGACCAGAAAAATTTGACTCTCCATTGATTAAGTTGACCTTCTTCCTACTTAAAATAGTTAAATTTTACAATTTTCGGAGACTCACTAAGTACCCTTCGCAACTCTGGAAACGAGATGTGAAGTTTCATTCGGGTACCTTGGTATACGAGGAGTCACCTTGATTTTTGGTTTGACCGAAACGATCATATGACATCCTTTTGACCCTTATAGGAGCCCTATAACACTGGTTTACAACAGTAGAAAGTTGTTAAAACTAGAAAGTTGGCTTTCGTTTTGGATCACCATTTGAAACCTGGAAAGAGAAATCACTTCCGTCTTCACAAACCTCTAGCGATTATACTAGACAAATGCATGGAACATTCAATATAGGAAAGAAATTTTCGGGATAGTTTGGTGAAGCCATTTTGTAGGCCTCTGGTCGTAGTTTGACGAGGTCAAACTGGTCCAGTTTCATCTTGTCGCTCCAGAAAACTTGTCGCCATTTGAAAATGGTTTACTAGTTCTCAGCCCCGTCGACTCTGATGAACTCTCCTTATGTAGGGGAACTAGTAGGAGATGTCTCGTTGCATGCTTCTCCTTCGAACATCAGTTATGGACGCGGGTTTCTGGGCCCTCGAGTTAACTTTTGGCATTTTATAACTGGGTGAACTACGACCAGTGGCCCCGGAGAACTAACCGCCAAACGCAAACCGTTCGCTCTTTTTCAATTCCGTCAGTTGCTATGAATTCTTGGTATATCTGGGGACACGTAGAAAGTTAATCGTGACGTGCGTGCTCATCGGAAGATAACCTTTGGAAGCAGTTTCTTAGCCTCCGAGCCCGTTTTGTACGTTTTGCAGCTAGTGAGAAAATGTAAAAGTAGAAAGCTGCGGACCCTCGTAGGGTTGCCAAATCACCCTGGAAACTTTTAACACACGTAAATAACTATTTAAAACACTATAATGAAACTTGTTGTGTGTATTGGAACTTTAGACAAAATGATATTTTCTCTCTCTTCCTTTCTCTCTCTCTCTCTCTGAGTTTATAAAATGAAGAAAAACGAAATGCAATGATTACATGTTTCTAGACCTTTTTATTTCGATTCGATTGCATATTGTAATTATTGTCAGATGTAAATGGGAACTGAAAAATGATAATTATGATTGTTTTAGGGTGGATGCCATGCCAGCGATTTATCGCTGATATCATGCTCACGTGGGTTTTGCAGGATGGAAGTTCGACGAAAAAGGCGATGTGTAATTTAATTATTATTATTGTAATTTTTTTATAGGTCATTGTAAAATGAATAACTGTCTAATGCAGTCTCTTGTTACCGAAAAGTTATAAATGAAATTTGTTAATATGCATGATATGCCAGTTTTAGGGATACTTAGGGAATGTGCATCTAATCACCGGTTTAATTTGTTTCTTAGTTGTGTATGGCAAAAAGTGTTTGATTTATACATAGTAAATTGAAATTGAAGTTAATATATTGTAGTACTTTCTCAGCATTCAATAAACGATTAAATTAATCATTGGGTTATCTTCTTACCTTGTAAACGTAATAAAGAGTTTTAATGGGAACACTGAACCCTAATAAAATATTCGTGCTTAACTTGCCTGCATGTGTGATCCTTTTTACCTTATAAGAAATTTAAATCAGTAGAACGAACTTAACCTTTTCACCCGATGGAGCACCTTGGTTTAGGCAAATAAGATCCCAAGAAGAGGGGTTTATCGTCTTATAGGTACGTTTGGTGACATCGACATAAACTAGACACATAGGAGCAACACAATCAAATAAATCTTCTGCATCGAATGAATTTCTTGTGAGATCCAGATGACATCTTGGAGCTAGTGAAATAGTGGTTCTATCACTTAAAATTTTGCTTATGAATAGATCCTCCTAGCTATAGGTGCCATCTTTGGCTAGTGACAATAGAGTGCTTTGATCTCTTACGGAGGGTTTATAGGGTGAATATGTTTAAAACCTTAATCTAATCTATAAGAGAGCGTAAAGCCCTAAGTGAAAAATTGGAATGGGACTAAACCCTAATTGACTAGGATGTTCACTTGTGGTTAGAAAACCATAATCTAACTCCTTGCATATGAAATTGTGTTGAAAGATGTTGTTTTAGAGAACCTTAGAAACTGCATTCTTGTCTCATAATCCCTTGTTATGTCATTCTATGGCATTAAGGAATAAATAATATTCCTTATGCGGAAACATGCTATGCAAGGATATGAGATCTTCGTGAACATAGATCATTTGTGGTTATGTGTAGTTTTAATGCTCCTAGCCTTGTACTTCCTTATGATGTCAGACAAGTGTTGTTGTAACTCTTTTGTTTTAAGACGATGCTAAGAACGAGACCTTAGTGTGATATAAGAGCATATCATATGATGTTGCACACGAGATTTGAGATTAGGATTAAGGTCAATCTTAGAGTCCTTATCCTTAATTAAACTTTTTCATGCATTGCAAAGAATATAAATTATCTTGGTGCGACCAAACTTTGAGCAAACAAAAGATATATAAATATAAAAGGAAGTCCATAAGTTATTGAACTTTATTAACTATGGTAGCGAAATAACTATTCCGTGATCGATGGAGGTTCTTGGGGAGCTATCTGACTCTATGTCTTCCTTAATCCCAATACCTCATCTGGACATCACGTTAGAATCTCTTGTGTAGCAAGAGTAAATTTTATACACTAAATAAAAGTTTGAGAAGCAAAATCTTAACATAAGAATGAGAAAATTAGAATCTTGTAGGCATTTTGAAATATGGAGAATACTTATGTAAGTCATGAAGATTTGTCATAAGGGTAAAGAGCAAATTAAATGGTTGAACAATATGTGATCTGTGAAACAAATTTTCAGAACATGTAGGTGGAAAAAGGGAGAAAATCATGCTTACCTAATAAGGATCTTGGAAAGTTAGCCGTAACTAAAATACATTTAAAGTAATGATATGTCAGTGGGTTCGTCATTCCTAAAGTCACGTTTCTTGTGGTTGGGTCTTTGCTAGTATTCATTCGTTGGGAAAAGTGTGGTATCGACATGCCGATGTCATCTGCATGTGTCTATGTGAGTCGATGACTTATGTGATTGTCGCATGTGTGTCGAGTTCTGTACTTGGAGCCCTTACTGTGTTGTGTGTCGTGAGCAATGTAAGTCAAAAAAAAAAAAATTATCCTGGTATTTTACTGTTGTATTTGGGTGTGTAAAATGTGGGCACTACATATGGTATCAGAGCGGAGGTTCATGCTCTCGAACCTCTGGGATGGATTGGAGTTGTGATGATTTTGCATGATAGAGATGGTGTTACATGATGGGTTGCATGATGGTGATGGTGTTTCATGATGGTGATAAATATTGGAAGAGTAATGTGTTTTAAGAGTGATGTGATCTATGTCGTAATTGTGATAGTGTGAATGCACATGATGTGTATGTCACTTAGTGCATTTGTTATCATGTTGATTGTGGGGATGTTGATTCCTGTCCTTCGTGTGGATGAAGAGTATGTGAATCTCCTTTTTATTGTGTGATCCAATGAGGAATCCGTGTGTGATGTACCGCCTTGTTTTGTGTGAATGGAATGATATTGTGAATTGCGGAGTGTTGGAACATTTTGACCTTATGTGATGTGAAGATGTAGTGATGTATTGCATGACAAAATTTATGTAAAGTGAATGGAAGTTTATCGTGATGTCGACACCGTATTGTGATTTGTTGTGTGCATTGTCATGTTGTATTACAATTGACTATATGTCGTAATGTTAGACATTGTTTTCCTCATATGTATAATTCATGTAATATGTGATGGTTCATGTCGTGATTTAGGGGCATATGGTGAGTATGATCCCTAGTGTACAGTGATTGCACTTTGGGTGCAGGATGTGGTAATGTGATGTATCGTAACCCGTGAAGGTAATGATTGTGTTGTACCCTGTATATTTATACCATGCGCAAGACGTTATGGTTGTTGTGTGTGAATTACCATTGTGTTTGTGATGTAGTTATGTGTATGTTGTGGACCTTACACTAGATGACCCTAAGGGGATAAATTGTCAAGAGTGTATGTGTGGAGAGAGGAGGCGTGGACCAGTTGTCATAATCTTGAGCTGAGTACAAGTGAGAAAGTGGAGTCTTATATAGACTGAAAACCCACTTTTATCTATTTAGTATACTTTGAGCTTGCTCAGTATATTGTGGGTGCACACCACCTTAGGCTCAACTTATGCAACCTTGTGTCCCCTGCTCTTTCCTATTGGATTGTTCATTGAATAATCCTATGTGATTTTGACTATGTTGATCCTTGTGGGAGTTTGGAGTTATGATTCAGGCAGAGATGATGATGTGATACATTATTTGATATACTCATTTCTGGTTACATGTATATTTTCACGAGCTGAGGCTCGATGTCCGAGTGCCAGCAACTCGATGAGTACCCCTTTGGTGGCGTATGAGGCCACATAGTGATTGTGATGTGCTATTTTCTCATTACGTATTTTATTCATAAATTAATCTTTCTCTTTTAGCTAGAACCAGCCATTTTCTTGATTGACATGTTCTTATATTTTGGGCATTTATTTGATTGTTGCATTAACATTTGGATTTTACACTAACCATGGCTAATTAGCCATTTGTTTTTCTTAGTTTTAAAACTTTCTTTTCATATTTAAAAGTTTTGTAGCCTAGCCCAAGGCTTTTGATTTTGCCACTTGGCATTTGATTGGATTGTTATGTTGGTTCTAATGTCGTAATGTGTTGGATTAGGGTCATGGGATTAACCATGGAGTGGTTGAACCTATGGACCCGCTTCGTTGTATGGGGGTACGCCCCAAGGAGTTATAGATAACTAGCGGGTTGTTGAACCACGAGTTATTATGTCACTTGGGTTGGGGGTGACGGGGCTCTATGTGCCTAGAGGCAATAGGGTGACCCGGACCTCATTAAAAGGAGAAAGGAGAGACATGCCTCTATGGTTGAGTGACCCGTTACCTTATGGCACTCTATGGTTGAGTGATATTCTTGATGGGGCTCTATGGTTGAGTGACCCGACTTGGTTTTGACACTATGTTTCTTCTCTTTGGGAGGCATATGGAGATTATCTGGTGATGCTTTGGGGAGTATATGGAGTTGCTTTTGATACTTTGGAGATATATGGAGTTTTACAGACTTTTGGAGTGGGGTTTGTTTCATGATGTCTTTTATGTGGCGTTTGGGATTGGTATATGTGTGGAGATATGTAGTGAGTTATGTGTACTGTGAGTCTTTTAGGGCATACCTTGTTATGTATGAGGCTTGACTCCTCCCTTGGTTGGTATGGACTATTGGGTATTGTTTGGCACTATGTTGGTGCGGTCATGGATTTTGGGTCATGTGATACCCGTTGTATATGTATCAAGCGTGTTGATTTGGAAAGAGTTTGTAGATCATATGTGTGTACTAGATCTATGTCTAGGGCGTAATTGTTGGAAATTAATTGTTATGTGGTCTACTCGTTGTCATTTCATGGTTTGGTGAAACCCTTGTGATGTGTATGGTCGTGTGAAAGTATGTAAAAGTATGCTTGTGAAAATTAGGTGTTGTGTATGACCTTGGTAGGGTGTT
Source organism: Taxus wallichiana var. yunnanensis (assembly GCA_018340775.1). Lineage (NCBI taxonomy): Eukaryota > Viridiplantae > Streptophyta > Pinopsida > Cupressales > Taxaceae > Taxus > Taxus wallichiana. The sequence continues at coordinate 247,606,071 of CM031241.1, forward strand.
GTGGTATAATGTATTCATGATGGGAACCCACGGGAATGAATAAAACTAAAATTCGATAAAAATGAAATTTTAAAGGACTTGAATTAAGAATAATGTTAATGGAAAGAGATTAATGAAATAACGAATAAGAGAGAACTGCCAATCTTCTCAGAACCTTGAAAGTTGAAATTTCTACCAATTATTCCTAAAATTGCCTACCCCATGACCATGCCTTTGTAATCTCAAATCTTAACCCTAGCGCATGCCTTCACCGATTTTTACCTTGTTGAAATCTTACCATTTCGTCCTTCTTCATTGTAATGTCCATTTGATTGCGATACCTTTTCTTCTTATAATTTGTCATCATCGGGTGATATGACCTTTTCTTAAGGGAGAGAATGTGCGTGTGCCTTTTTTTTTAAGGTTAAAAATAATAATAATAATAAAATAAAAAATAAAAAAAAACTAAAAAAAATGATTTCGTTTTAAAATTAGGAAACCCCTTATTGGGCTTTCCAAATTTGCAAAAATTTGGTTTTGCTTTTTTTGGATTTTGGAATGAGCCGATGCATTTTGGGCATTGGGATCATTGTTTAGCCAGGAATCATAAAAATAATTTTATAATAATATTATAAGCTTTATAAAAGGTAAATGTAAATTATTATGATTTTAGTAAATTTACGCCACATCCATTGTGAATAGGCGATTTCATTAATCTTGCCATCATTCTTTTACCTCGAATTTTCAATGTCAGGGTGGTTAAAACAAACAAAGGAAGTTTAAATATAAATATAGATAAATAAATTTAAAAGAAATTAAAAATAAAATCAAAAGTTGGGTTTTCTTTTCTTAAAAAAATTAGGGGAAAGTTCCTTCCATTTTGTGTGCATAAAAGTTGAGAAATCGCCTAATAGGACTTCATCATAAAACGTGGCAAATGCTGAAAGAAGGTGGTGTTTCAAAAAAATGAACCAATGCTCTTAAGCATTTTTGGTTTTCATGAGGACCTTGCAAATGATCATTTATTTTGTCGATGTTTTCAATGCGCAAAATAGTAGATATCCTTATGCCAAAATGTGAAACAAACACAAAACTGCATGTGTAAATGCGGGATAAAATACCTAAAAGATATGTGGCCTCCTGAGCTATGATGATAACAGGATAAACAAAAAATGGGTGCATTATATATAGAATATTGAAGGTTTGATAAAATGCCTCAAAGAAATGTTGTCTCATGGAATGCCATGATGGCGCGGATATGCACAAATGGATGTGTAAAGGTGGTTGAGATTGTTTGACAAAATGCCTCAAAAGATGTGGTCTTCTAGAACATACCATGACCATGTAAGCTTCATTTTTGTTTAAGCGTTAGCTTTGAAATGCATGTTCAAGGTGACATGAGGGTTGTAAATACTTCGTTGGCATGAGTGCCTCTTATAGGAATCATGCCAAAAATTAATCATTATGTTGCTTTGGTTTTGATGAGCACATGAGAATGTGAAAAATGTGGAGGCATGCTTAAGGCATGTGAAGTGTTTTCTAAACGCCTTGAAGATCTTGGTCTAATGGTTGCAAGATTTGAGGCTACGCACAAAAGGAGGAAGATATCATCCTATCCAAACAACAACAATAAGAAACCCTTTGATCATGCTCAACAAGTGGTGGGTCGAATCCAAAAGGAAGGAGAATGATCAAAGTAGCGGATGTTTTTTTGTAGTTACAGATTTTGTTGATAGACGTGTATGCAAAATGGTGGTCTAGGACGCTCGAACCGGTTGCGAAGTGCCCAAGCAAGAGACTGAACCCAAGCCTGCGGCTTCGACCGACTTCATTCTCCAGGCATGGTTCTTCTTCCCTTACCTCTCATAATTCTCGTGTTTTAGTTCTCTTTTGCAACTAAATAGAATTTTAAATTATTAGATTTTTAATACAGTTAAATGTCTCTTCAACTCATTGCAAAACAATAAAGTGTCGTGTCGTAACTCTCGAAGCCATTATAACTCACCTACTTTAAACCATGAACTATCACCCTCGCTTCGAGATGATCTAGAAAACTCTTACCCTTTTGATCGCTTCAATATCGTTTTATCGACCAGACAAATTTGACTCTCCATTGATTAAGTTGACCTTCTTCCTGCTTAAAATAGTTAAATTTTGCAATTTTCGGAGACTCACTAAGTACCCTTCGCAACTCTGGAAACGAGATGTGAAGTTTCATTCATGTACCTTGGTATACGAGGAGTCACCTTGATTTTTGGTTTGACCGAAACGATCATATGACATCCTTTTGACGCCCTTATAGGAGCCCTGTAACACTGGTTTACAACAGTAGAAAGTTGTTAAAACTAGAAAGTTGGCTTTCATTTTGGATCGCCATTTGAAACCTGGAAAGAGAAATCACTTCCCGTCTTCACAAACCTCTAGCGATTATACTAGACAAATGCATGGAACATTCAGTATAGGAAAGAGAACTTTTCGGGATAGTTTGGCGAAGCCATTTTGTAGGCCTCCGGTCGCAGTTTGACGAGGTCAAACTGGTCCAGTTTCGTCTTGTCGCTCCAGAAAACTTGTCGCCATTTGAAAATGGTTTACTAGTTCTCAGCCCCGTCGACTCTGATGAACTCTCCTTATGTAGGGGAACTAGTAGGAGATGTCTCGTTGCGTGCTTCTCCTTCGAACGTCAGTTATGGACGCGGGTTTCGGGCCCTCGAGTTAACTTTTGGCATTTTATAACTGGGTGAACTACGACCAGTGGCCCCGGAGAACTAACCGCCAAACGCAAACCGTTCGCTCTTTTTCAATTCCGTCAATTGCTATGAATTCTTGGTATATCTGGGGACACGTAGAAAGTTAATCGTGATGTGCGTGCTCATCGGAAGATAACCTTTGGAAGTAGTTTCTTAGCCTCCGAGCCCATTTTGTACGTTTTGCAGCTAGTGAGAAAATGTAAAAGTAGAAAGTTGCGGACCCTCGTAGGGTTGCCAAATCACCCATGGAAACTTTTAACACACGTAAATAACTATTTAAAACACTATAATGAAACTTGTTGTGTGTATTGGAACTTTAGAGAAAATGATATTTTTCTCTCTTCCTTTTCTCTCTCTCTCTCCGAGTTTATAAAATGAAGAAAAATGAAATGCAATGATTACATGTTTCTAGACTTTTTTTATTTCGATTGCATATTGTAATTATTGTCAGATGTAAATGGGAACTGAAAAATGATAATTATGATTGTTTTAGGGTGGATGCCATGCCAACGATTTATCGCTGATATCATGCTCACGTGGGTTTTGCAGGATGGAAGTTCGACGACGAAAAAGGCGATGTGTAATTTAATTATTATTATTGTAATTTTTTTATAGGTCATTGTAAAATGAATAACTGTCTAATGCAGTCTCTTGTTACCGAAAAGTTATAAATGAAATTTGTTAATATGCATGATATGCCAGTTTTAGGGATACTTAGGGAATGTGCATCTAATCACCGGTTTAATTTGTTTCTTAGTTGTGTATAAAAAAAAAGTGTTTGATTTATACATAGTAAATTGAAATTGAAGTTAATATATTGTAGTACTTTCTCAGCATTCAATAAACGATTAAATTAATCATTGGGTTATCTTCTTACCTTGTAAACGTAATAAAGAGTTTTAATGGGAACACTGAACCCTAATAAAATATTCGTGCTTAACTTGCCTGCATGTGTGATCCTTTTTACCTTATAAGAAATTTAAATCAGTAGAACGAACTTAACCTTTTCACCCGATGGAGCACCTTGGTTTAGGCAAATAAGATCCCAAGAAGAGGGGTTTATCGTCTTATAGGTACGTTTGGTGACATCGACATAAACTAGACACATAGGAGCAAACTTAGTCAAATAAATCTTCTGCATCGAATGAATTTCTTGTGAGATCTAGATGACATCTTGGAGCTAGTGAAATAGTGGTTCTATCACTTAAAATTTTGCTTATGAATAGATCCTCCTAGCTATAGGTGCCATCTTTGGCTAGTGATAATAGAGTGCTTTGATCTCTTACGGAGGGTTTATAGGGTGAATATGTTTAAAACCTTAATCTAATCTATAAGAGAGCGTAAAGCCCTAAGTGAAAAATTGGAATGGGACTAAACCCTAATTGACTAGGATGTTCACTTGTGGTTAGAAAACCATAATCTAACTCCTTGCATACGAAATTGTGTTGAAAGATGTTGTTTTTAGAGAACCTTAGAAACTGCATTCTTGTCTCATAATCCCTTGTTATGTCATTCTATGGCATTAAGGAATAAAGAATATTCCTTATGCGGAAACATGCTATGCAAGGATATGAGATCTTCGTGAACATAGATCATTTGTGGTTATGTGTAGTTTTAATGCTCCTAGCCTTGTACTTCCTTATGATGTCAGACAAGTGCGTTGTCGTAACTCTTTTGTTTTAAGACGATGCTAAGAACGAGACCTTAGTGTGATATAAGAGCATATCATATGATGTTGCACACGAGATTTGAGATTAGGATTAAGGTCAATCTTAGAGTCCTTATCCCTTAATTAAACTTTTTCATGCATTGCAAAGAATATAAATTATCTTGGTGCGACCAAACTTCGAGCAAACAAAAGATATATAAATATAAAAGGAAGTCCATAAGTTATTGAACTTTATTAACTATGGTAGTGAAATAACTATTCCGTGATCGATGGAGGTTCTTGGGGAGCTATCTCGACTCTATGTCTTCCTTAATCCCAATACCTCATCTGGACATCACGTTAGAATCTCTTGTGTAGCAAGAGTAAATTTTATACACTAAATAAAAGTTTGAGAAGCAAAATCTTAACATAAGAATGAGAAAATTAGAATCTTGTAGGCATTTTGAAATATGGAGAATACTTATGTAAGTCATGAAGATTTGTCATAAGGGTAAAGAGCAAATTAAATGGTTGAACAATATGTGATCTGTGAAACGAATTTTTAGAACATGTAGGTGGAAAAAGGAGAAAATCATGCTTACCTAATAAGGATCTTGAAAGGAAAGTTAATACATGTAACTAAAATACATTTAAAGTAATGATATGTCGTGAATTGAGAGAAATTCCACTCATGCCTAGGAGTGAATTTTTGAAAACACTAATAATACAATAAGTTCCACAAAATGAATAAAAATCAATTGAAATTTTGAGGGTAGATTTATCTTCCGATTTCACAACTCTAGTATTTTTTTAATCATAATTATTAGTGAGTCTCTATAACTGTGGTTTCAACCCGATTCTAGTTAGAATCAAAACTTTGATACCACTTATAGTGAAATTACTTGGATATATTTGAATTTAAGTAGTAATATAACACCAAGACATAGAGAAATTATCATAATATGCAAGTAGAATGATTTAGTCACTTCGAGGGGGCAACCTCTAAACTATTCAAGAAGACTCAAGTACTCAATCTCTTGATTATCTACTAGCTACTAACTCATATATATACCCTACCATGTTATGCAAAGCACCAAATGTCGACCTAACAAGCATTTGAAAGCATAAATTAATGTGATATGACAAGATAAAATATTATGTTCACCACAAGTTGACCAACCACATCCGATATATGACCTAGGGTTAACGATGTAGAAATTGTGAGGTCATTTCGAACATATGTACACTTAAACAATTAAAAATAATCTTCAAATTTAATAAGAAAACAAAAATTTGTTGGCAAAAAGCTTGGGAACTTGAACCTTAAATTATATTTCTAACAAGCCTCTCATGTGTGGCACAAGGCATGCACAAAGGGGTTTCAAAACCCAAAGCTCAGTAGTGATGGTTAACCTAGTTGAGAGCCCCTAGAATCTCAAATCCCTCCTCCACCAACTCTAGAAGACGACACGTAAACACATAATCCTCAAAAATACATTAATAGGCCTCTCATGTGTGGCACGGGACATGAACAATGCAAGTAGCCTCAAAAAGGTTCGAACAAACATAGCCATTAGAGGTAGTCAACCTAGTGTAAAGCTCCCAAAAGCTCAAATCCCTCCTCTGCCATCTCTTAAAGACCACATAAACACATAATCCTTATGAGAATACATTAATGCACAAACATTTAAACAAGAGTTGTGAGATTGCCTAAACATGAGTCATGCGAGGTCATTCGAACATTTGTATAGTTAAACAATTAAAAATCAATCTTCAAATTCCATAAGTAAACAACTAATTTATCGCAAAGGGTTGAGAATTCGAGCCTTCAATTATATTCATAACAAGTTGTCTCATGTGTGACACAAAGAGTACACAACATGAGTGGATTCTAAAAGGTCCCAAAAGGTGAAGCTAAGGGAGATCACCAACCTAGTCGAAAGCCCCTGTAAGCGCAAATCCATCCTCTACCATCTCTCAAAGACCATAGAAACACATAAGCCATAGGAGATGGTTAGTGTAGTGGAAAGCCACCAAGCTCAAATCCCTCCTTAACCCTCTTAAAGACCATGTAAACACATAATTCTCACGAGAATACATTAACATGTAAACATATAAACAAGAGTTGTGAGGTTCTCTAACCATGAGTTTAGAGGTAAACGTATGTACACCGAAACAATTAAAAACAATCTTTAAAACCTATAAGCACAACAATTTTAATTTGATTTAACTTAAAATATTACAAACTCGTGTGAAAAACAAGAAATTGTAAAAAAAAAAAAAAAAAGAAAAAAAAACACAAACACGTCAATTTTTTTAAAAAAAGGTATAATCATTTTAAATTAATGTATGTGTCAACAAATCAATAATAAAGAATCAATAAAATTGTAAGTCGACAATAAAATGACTCAATCACTACCATCGCTACATCATAGACTTAATTTTTCAATATCCACTCAAATATATTCAAGGATTATAAAAAAATCAAAAACATTCATTATTGTGGAAGTATAAAAACCAAAGAAATTCACGTCTAGAGTATAATGGACTCTCAAACCTCCTATCTTTACTTCCCTTTATACATTTCCATTCTATTTGATTTTCATTTGAGTTGGTCATTTTTACCTCATGTGCATACTCATATTTAGATTAAAATGAATTTGTAATGCATCTTTACAAACATATATATTAATAACTGATACAAATTATTGTCTTATTTAAAACAATGGTTGAGTATTTAATTTATGTTAATAACTTCCAACCTTAAAATCTTTTTGAATGGCTTTCTATTTTTTTGAAATTGTTGCAATTACACAATGGCTAATAACAAATGAGTGGAGTCTCAAGTCAAGATTTAAAATAAATTCTTAGCAACCATCTCGCGATGGCTCTAGCTTTCTGCCCTAACCCTAAGAGCTGCTCTGCGATGATATGCCTGGCCGAATGGAATGTAAATGGCGGCGAATACCCTAGATTTGAAGGTGGCGACACTCCAAACATAAGGAATCACTCTTGGCCTGAAGGAGTTTGGGGGCACAACGACCGCCCACACACGGGTCCTCCGCACAGTGAAAGGAAGAGTTGCTCGAGATCTTCTATTTGGCTTTCCTTTGCTGAATGTTCTACGCTTCCTCTTGACGTTGCCCGGTCGTTCGCAGAGAATACAGAGCTCCTCTAAATCCTTGTTTGTACCCTAACTGGTAATACTTTGTGTCTTCAACTTCCTTGGCTTGCTTGTGAGATAGATTTGAAGTGTATTATTGCCCACAAACTGGGCTACAAGTTGGGTTCCTATAACCTCCTTTTCTCAGGAAAATAATTTTTGGACGACTCCCCTCTCATCACCTACGGGATAACTAGGGATTCCAGGGTTTCTTTGAATGGCATTCTTTTGGGTGGAGCCAAAGAGCAGGGCTCAACACCTTTCAAAGAGGTGCTTTTTAAAAATGTCAATGCCTCGAAGATGCTTGCTTCTCCTCCTCCCCCTGCTTACATCGTTGAGCAAGTTGTTGAATCTCCTACTCTCGAGATCAATGATGAAGAATATTTGGATCCATTACAAGACCTAACCCTGATCTACATATTTAATTGTGCTTGGACGTCGTCCAACGTTGTGATTCATTGGATTCATACCTCGTGGACTGAAAATTGCAGATACTTCCTTTGTGCCAGAGGTTTCTTCTTAGTCTTCTTCAACGAACTGGATGACTATCAGAGGGTTATTGAAGAGGGTCCGTGGTTATGGGGATCGACGAGTCTTTTCACTACATCTTGGCTTCCAAAATTTGATCTGAATACCTTCTCCATCACACGGGTTTCGAGTTTGTACGTAATCTTCCCCTTCATTTTCTCTTTACAGTGGAAGAAATTAGTAACCTCCTAGGGCAGTTCATCAAAGAAGACAATAAAAGGTTGTGGAGTGGTTTACATACTTTTGTTAGGATTTGTGTTGAAGTAGACCTCAACAAGGGACGATCGAATAAGATGATCCTCAAGATGGGAGATACAAGCTATACTTAAATTCTCGACTATGAAAATACAACTTTCAGATGTCGGAATTGCAGAACTCTAGGTCATCTCCAAGTTGTCTGTCTACAAAAGAAACCACAAGCTTCGAGGAAAAAGGTTCCATTCCCAAGCATTGGAGCCCACCAGATCTTGTGGGTGAAGATGATTCTGAATCAAAAGATCAAGCAGTTGCAGCCTCAGCTCCTTAAACTGCAATTACAGCGCCAACAATTTCAACTCAACCAGATACAACTCCTTCTAAAGAGGCAGGGCAAGCTTTAGTTCTCCCTCCCTCTTTGGAGTAGCCTTCTCCGGGTCTTAAGCGGCCCCATGAATCCGATCACTCTGACTCGGATAAGGATGATGGTCATCTTTTGATAAGAATTTACAGGTATCCATTTCCTTGGACATAACTGAATACAACCCTCTTATTTCAGAGATGATTCCCTTGGACAATTGGCAAGTTGTGCGCTCGAGGAAGGGAAAGAAGGGGAAACTCTAGTTTTCCTCCTCCTGCCTTCTTTCCCTCGCCTGCTAGCTTCGTTTTCATGTTCTCATTTTGTAGTTTTTTTGGGCTGCATCCTGCGTTCTCCTTCTTGTTCTTCCTTCTGCTGCATCTTGTGAATCTGTTCTGGGGCTACTTTTTCTCCTCCTCTTTCTCTACAGTTAGTTGTTGCATTTGCGTCAGTTGCAACTCTCATCTTCCTTTCTTTGTTGTCTTTGTTTGTTTCGGGCCTTCTTGGTCCTTTGTTCCTTTGACCTTTAGACTTTTTATCTATATTGCTTCATCATTATATCTGACTTTGAGAGTCTTTTGTAAAAGGATGCAAGTTCTTTCAAAACTCCCAAATTTACCCTTTTCCAAAAATAACAAACGAGTGGATGATTGGAAATGCCTATATTCAATTTATTTACAGCTATAGCCATAGAATTGGAGAATAGTGGATACGGATATCGAAATGTATAATTGATAACACGTGAGTGGATACATTGTCTAGGTAGATATTAGTGGAGGCAGCCCAATTTCTAAATACTACGAGGGAATATTTAAATACTATGAAAACATGTACCAGCTGGGACTGAAACATATATGATTATGTTTTATTTTTGTATAAATATATGTAATTACTATTTTATATAAAATTGTTTTTATATGATCGAGTTTCAGCTATTTAATTGTGTTCTCTAAGGAAAAAACAAAATAATAGTTTTATATGCGTCCGCTTAATTGTCTTCTATAATTTTGAATGAAAGTATTAGTTGTTTCCAAAGCTTCAGCGATATTAAGATAGCATACCTATGGACGGGGTTGTTTCTATTCTTATGTTATAGGTGGTTTCATGTAAATTTTTTTCTACAAAACTGTAAATAATAAAATATTATTTAAAATTTGTAGAGTAAGGGACTGTTTAAGAAGAGTAATAAGTCCCAACTAATTGTGGGGGCTGAGAATTTGTAGCAATGGCGCAGAGATTATAAGCTTTTTTGTTTGACTAAATGTTAACTCCACATAAATTGTTTTTTAAACTTTATTTTGGAAAAATCTTATAATAATTTCGTTTGAATTCTTAAATTTTAAAACCATTTATAAATTTTTACAAACTATGAGACCACTTTTCTACTCAAAAAATAAACTTAAAATTTAGTTGTATTATGTATTAAAAAATTTGTAATTTGCCCCTTCCATACAACCACGACCTAAGAATTATTTTTCAAAGTAATAATTTAAATTGAATGGACTTCAATCTTAAAAGATGGTTTAAAGATGTTTTTTAGGAAAGCTATGGTTTAAAATCTAATGTATATCTTTAGTAAGAATTACTTGAAGGTAATGGTTTTTGTTCTTTTGTATTTTTTAAAATCATTATATGTATTACCGATAATCATTTTTTGTATTTTTAAAAAGAATGTTATGGTTTCTTCATGATATTCTGGCTCTTTCTAGGAAAGGTTGGGTGACATTCTTAACATCTTTTGAATGCAATGTATTAAAAACTAATGGGAATCCATGTTCATTGCATGACAATATAGGCAATGATTTAAGATTTGATGTATCCATTTTAACTTTCACCGAATTACATTTCAGGGTACTAGAACTTCTAACTCAATTCTGATCTATGTTCATTTTGTTTGTAAAGAGTGTTGGTAGGAGTGAGTTTGGAGTAAAGATGTTGAAACATTATCCTGCTGAAGATTCACTATTTTGATAGAATACCATTGAATAGAACTCACTTTCTCATTTAATTGCCTTAACTTACATAGTTAATTATTTAGAATTCTTATAAATGACCCCAAGCCAACTATATATAGATGTTCTTTATGTTGCAAATGGAATTGTTTAAAACCTTTTGTAAGTTTTCCTAGTTTTTCCCATAAAAATAAACAAGTTTTGAGAATTTTCAAATGCATTTCTTAACCATTGATTGCAATGAAAATCCGATATTGAAACTTTTATGATGTTATTTTGTAATATAAATAGGAGGGAAGTATTAATTTGTAATTAATAAATGGAGGGAAACATATTGAACATCATGGAGCTAAGATGGTTAATTGTTTTTAGGGTGGTTAATGTTAGAGTGATCCTTGAGTTTAGTTAATGTTTTTATTTCCAACAACTTTGAAAGAGAGTGCTAGGGTGGTATTTTTCCATTTAGTTTTTATTATGGAATATGTAAATATACAACAATTATTTAAGTCAATTGCAACCGACTAGGGTTTGGAATTAACTCTGGCGTCAAGATTGTACTATATAACATACATAAAGAAATTGCAATTTAGAAAGCATGTAGTGGGGCACCGTGTTAAGATAATGTTTTAAATGTTCTAACAGCATATAGACTATGCATTAGTGGCATTAGGTTTTCACTGTCCAGACAAAACAGTGTTTTGAAAGGGAAGAGAATTAAATGTAAATTAGACAAGGCAAATATGAATGGTCAAAAAAGCATTGGATATGTGATAGTCAAGAAAGACAAATAAAAAGAAAATTTCTGAGAATTTATGATGAATACTACAATGTCTGCACGGATTGAATTCTCGGAAAAATAAAATTATAAGGCCCTAAATATGGATTGTCTACCTGTAGATGTGTTGTAGGCCGCAAAGAGACTAGCTCATGTCATAATATTGCAATTTGTTATGGCATTGTTGTCATGGTTGTTCGAACATGTTTACATTAGGTAGATGAACCATGCTAATATATATGTTAACATATGTTTGCTAAGATTTAGGTTAAGGATTAGGAGTCAAATTATGATTATGGTTGCATATGCTAAAATATCTGCCACAATGGAGGGAATATGTCCAGATAAACAGACAGGTTTTTAAAGTTAAGTGTTAATGTATTCGAATTTTCAAGAATCCCATTAATGGTGAACAACATGTGTTAATAATTTAAAAGACACTACAGGTTACTGACAATAATTTTCATTTTAAATGCCACATGGTTCAATGGGTACAGTTTCAATGGAATCGTAATATTTATGTATTCAAAAAAAAAAAAGGAAATTAGAACATCGAAAGTAGTCCATTGAAAAATGTGAGGATTGACATTTTCGGCACATTCATCATTGCAGCCATTGTATGGCACGAGCACAAGAATGGTTGCCTTTCCGATTTTATGAGTATTAATTAAATGTCTTAGAATTAGACTAGAAATGATTTTTTTATCTCAGCACTCCTGAGTAAACAGGTGAGATGGATGTTAATGTCAAGAGACTGGATGGATGACAATCATATGGAAAGTTTTAAACAGGTGAGATAGATGTTAAAGTAGCAACTTTCATATGGAAAGTATCAGACTTGAAATGATTTTTTATCTTACCACTTCTGACTCTGAGTAAACAGGTGAGATAGATGTTAATGTTGCTAGACGGGATGGAGGACAATTACATGCAAGGTAGCCATTTTTGTAAGCTGGACGGTCCTCAAATATAGAAAAAAACAGTCCATTGAAAAAATATTATAAATGCAGAAAAAAATACTGTATATTATATATTTAAAAATATGCTAATTTTAATAATTAAAAACAAAATTATACAATAGATTCAAACTTATTAAAGTGACAAAGAATTATGGCTTATACTTAAAATATTTATACATCAACTTAAATGATGGAAATGACACATTTTGTGTCTATAACTTTATGACAGTTTACAATTTTTAAAAATTGGAATAATAATAATTTTTAATTAATAATAAACAGTACTAATAATAACATAAGTACTAGATCCGTTTATTTTAGAGTTTTGATTTTTTTCATAATTTTTTTGTTTTTTTTTAAATTGATTTTTCTTTACTGTAATTAATTAAAACTCAGAAAAATACACTCTTTAATACAGTGGACAGGTAAAATTGCAAAATATACTGAAAATCTCAAAGAATCCACCGTATTTGGTAATTATGATTATATGTGAGAAGTGTGAACTTCATCACGGATGATGTTGCATGTATACAGGATCATACTCACTCTGATGGACTTGTATTTGCTGGTGCTTGGACTCAATACTTTTATCATTTATCAAAAAGGAAAACTCCCATGTATGCCCTGCACAATCAGAAAATATATGGACAATAATGTCTATTACAAATAGAAGTGTAGGTTTAAAACTTTTTTTGCATATCACAAACTACAAATGAATACAAGCAGTTATACGCATAGCTAGCTGCTCTCAGAACTAATAATTGGTGTTTTGGTTTATAGATTTTAGTGTGTAATATTGGTGATGACTATAGTGATGTAGCTGTGTGTGGTAATTCAAACTGGTATCTCCATGGATGTGAAATGTCCATATGTCTTTGTAAAGTCAACAAGATATTTGTAAATCCTTATCATCAGATATTTGTGTCCTATGTTTTGGTCATGTTTGCATTATCAACAAAAAGCTTTTTTGTTATATTGGCTGTCAATAAAACTTAACAGCACGCTTCACTGATCCCTGTCGCCTATGTCACCTCTATGGCGTTAAGAAAACATTTGGGATCCATCCAGAACAAATGTATATATATAGCTTCACATGCTTTATACATTTTTGTATGTAATAAAGACAATGCATAATGTTCAACTTGACACTTGTGACTTATTGGACATGTCTGGGACTTCCCAGCAGAAAGCTACACCCATTAGAGGTTACATGACTTATTCTCAGCGACCACTTACCATTTCCCTCATTTTCTACTACTGATAATAAGAAATTTTAATGATACAAAGAAAGGCATAACCATCTTCAACACGACAAAGTACTTGATGGCACAATTCTGCCACAAAGCTTCTGTGGCATAGAATTTGGTCTAATTGCAGGAATTACATTAGCATTCATCTTCAGTCTCTTGGGTCACGAGATTTTGAAACCATGGAAAGCAACTCCAGCAACCACCTAATTAGAAAGCACCTTGAAGCCTGAAAAATGCAGGTGATTAAGACGTTACAGCAGTTGAGGTGCAAAACCAAACCCAGGAAGGGGAAGGAACCATTGAAAATATGAATCTTCAATTTTGGCAGGCTCGAAGGATGAAGGACATCTAAGAAGGTTGTCTTGGAGCTGAATTTGACTCCCAACTATATAAGAAATTCAGTTCCCTTAAACTCCAAGTTCAGTTCTAGAAGCAATTGCCAGGGGAGCTAGTCCAGATGATTAATTGTAAAATCTTTAAGGAAGATCAAAGGATCCATGCCAGACACAAACAACTAAATAATGCCAAAATGTTGAAGGAGTAGGAGGGTGGCTGTTAAATCTCGGAGAAAAACATATAAGCTTCATATAGCCACTACACAAAGACTGGGTGATGTCATGGAAACTCGAGATTTCCAGACTGGTTTCCAGGCACAATTCTTAGTAGACAGGAAAATAATAAATATTGAACAGGTTATCCTTTTTGTGATTTATCAAATTGATATTCGGCCTAAACTTATTTGTTATTAACTCTTTCAATTTCTTTGGTTTTTATAAGCAAGACTTAGATTCTAGTCTGTTTTTAATAGGTTTAAGTAGAACAAGACTGATAATAGTTCTTTAAAACCTTCACACACTGTTTTATATACCGGTAATATTAGTATATTTGAAGAGGATTTTTGGTCCAGTTTTGATAGCTGTATAATATTTCTACCATCTCCGAAATGCACTCCTCCTCCTAGTTCTATCTCAAAATCCAGTAGGTTACAGTTGGTAAAGTACTACTGAATCAAAACAGCAGCATGTTCACAATATTTTTCAGCTATTATACTGCACAAAGGGAAGTAATCATTAATGTTGTTCATGAAAATAACACTATATTACATAAATAGAATATACATATATAGATATGGATTGAAGGTTGTAAATAACCAGATCATTTAGAAAAATTTAGCATCCGTTGTAATTGACCTTCTTGGGCTTAGTCCCAAGGACCAAGAGTATCCATTGATCAAACTTACAGAATATTCCTAAAAAAGGCAGGCAGAATGGATTCATGCCCCCAAAGTCTAACATGCTAGGTCACATGACATGGGAGAAGCAGCGAAAAAAGAACATAGCAACAAGCAGCCCATACAACCTACTGCTAAATCTTCTAAACATCATAAAAGCACAAAGCAATTAAGCTGCAGAGGCCAACAACAGATGAATCCCAGTTATCCGGTTTAAACCCCCACCCAACATTGGGAAGGTCATCACCCGTGAAGGATGAACATCTAAGAGTGAAAAAACATCAAATCCACAATTTAAGGATGTTGCAATAGTGTTGCAGCAGAGCAGGTGTTAACCAGTTGGTAGGTCCACCATTAAAAGGCCTTGATCTACATACAGAGACCTTAATCTATTTGCAAAAATAACCCTAAAGCAGACCGTCAAGAATTCCCAACAAAATCTAGAGAGCATCGTGCAACTAAAAATAGGCAGCTTAAAACAAAATGCAATCAACGGAATCGTTTATAACAAAACCCTAACCAGACAGACACCATTAACAGAATCGTTTGTGACAAAACCCTAACCAGACAGACACCTTTATACGAAGCCGCCATTGACGCGAACGACCTGTGCGTTAACCCACTCGCCTTCATCGCTGGCAAGGAACGCAACGAAAGGAGCCACGTCGTCCACCTCCCCTATGCGTTCGAGAGGACCCTCCTTGGCGATGCGTTCAATCAGGGCCTCGCTCTTGCCTTCAAAGAACATATCTGTGGCCACGGGACCAGGTGCCACGCAGTTGGCTGTAATCTTGGTGCCCCTCAATTCCCTCGCCAATATTTTGGTCATGGTCTCCACGGCAGCCTTGCTGGCGGCGTAAGCTGTATACCCAGGCCTCAGCGACCCCACAACGGAGCTGGTAATGTTTATAATCTGCCCCCACCGCCTTTGACGAGTCTGTTAGCGGCTTCCCTACAGCACAGAAAGGCCCCTTTGCAGTTGATATCCAAGGTCCAGTCCCACGCTTGTTCAGAGGTCTCTGCGAGGAAAGGGCATTTTGGGTCAAGAACACCCGCACAGTTAACCAGAATGTGGGCGTTTTTCCCGAAGGCTTCTTCGGCCCTGTCGAAGAGGCTGCTCACCTCGGAAGCCTTGGAAACATCGGCCTTGCAAGTGATGGCTTTTAATACAGTAGAATCCGCGCTATTGATAATGGAGGCCACCTCCTCTGCTTTCTCTACATTCCCAGCATAATTGATGACAAGTTTGGCACCCTTTGAGCCAAATGTATAGCGATTGCTCTGCCAATCCCTCGGGAGGCGCCAGTAACAATGGCCACACGCCCTCCAAGCTAAGGTTGTCGGCCATTTTCGGGGAAATTAAAATCACAGGCTCAACCTGAAATTAAGATTAGAACACTTAACGTTTACTTAATTTAAATAGAGGATTGTGGGAACTGGGAAGTCGCTATTTCCTTCCTCTTTTCGCGAATTACGCTGATGAACATTTAAAGAGCTTCGGATCATCATCGGCGAGCTCGGCCAAAAAAATTCTCTCTGGTTACGTCCAAATGTTTGGTTACCCGTTCATATCATTTGCGATATAAATTTCTTTCTAAAAATAATACTAATAGAGTCGGAATCTATTTTTCCATAACGTTAAGAATACAACACTTTCAAACAATATATTTAAAATATAAATACCAAACTTTTCTATTGTCATGTTCTTCAGTTAGAATCTAATGTTTAAATATATCTTGATTAGATAAAATACTTAAATTATTATTTATCTATAACATACAGCATTTTAAAATTTTTTTTTCCTATTTTTAACAATGATTATTTATAAAGTTGATTTTTTTGAGCTTAATTCAAAGCATCCTACTACATTTGTAAAGCCAATACGTCATCATTTCTATGAATAATTGGGTTTGTGTCATAATTAAAATCTTTTATGGATATGCTAATAGGGAACAACTTTGTTGTGTAGTATAAATACCATAACATAATTACCTTCTCGTAAACCATTGTTACATCAAAGGTATTTTCTAAATGGGGATGAGGGTTGTTGTCGGTGACAGGTAGTAGGAGATGTACGGTGGAGAAGGAGAAGTGAACGATGTTGATGTACGAGAGCAATATAAGCGGTCTACATGTTCAACAACCATATTTTTTAATGCAAGTGGATGGACGACCATGGAGTGTGGAAGAATGTATATAGCCAATAGGTATTATTTCTTTTGTTTGCTCTGCGTACATGTAACTTCAATGTTAAATGACAAAAATATATTTTTCACGAGATTTGCTTTTTAAAATTCTCAGACCTCAAGGACGAAATCCATTCGTAGCCGATAACAAGTCAATTTGATTCATCCTTGTTTTTCAATATGTGAGGTGAAGAATGTAGGTGCACCGAGGATTGCCACATTGAGACAGTGATACACGTAGAAGTGTGTTAGTATTTATTCAAGAGGCAAAACATATAAAAGCAACGCACATGACATTAACCATTCACGCTCAACAAAGCTTTGGCTTTGATAGTAGGTCAACAAAATTTGTTTGGGAGTAGTACCATAGGCACAACACCATGACATAGTGTTGGCACACTACTCTCTAGAAGTAGTACTATAGGCACAAAACCAGTGGCAAAGTGTTGGCATGCGAGACCATCTCTACCATAGGTGCACAAATAGGAATTCTAAAACTAAGGGGTTCGGGGGCTTTGGTCTTCCCCGGGAGGAGGAAATATTGGTGGAGGTTCGAGTGGTCGAGTTCACATGTGAGGAAATTGGACAACCTACTAGGTATCTTGATCCTAGTCACAGGAAGGAGGTTTTCCAAGAAATCGGGGTCTCATTAGAGATTTGCAGGGGGAATATTATGTTCAAAGGAATAAAAGTTGAATAGAGACCGCACAAAACATACGAAGTACATGACAAGGATATTGATGAAATCAAGGAAGTGTGTCAAATGCTTAAAACACAAAACATCACACCCATTTTAGGTGAATGGTTCTTCATTAGCATAATTTAGCATAGGCATATTTATTGCATTTTATTGCATTGTCTTTTATTTAATAATACGCAACATGTGCACTCTAGTCTAGTGACTTGCATTCAATATTGTTATGTTGGATAGCATTCAATATTGGTATTAGTAGTAATTACATGTGCATGTGAGATGGGTTTTATCATATCGTAGTTGGTGTCTGCTAGTAGGTGTCATGTCTATCCATATGACGTTGTCTAATATCTATAAATATTACAGCTCTTGCATTGTAATGGAATTTAATTTCATGATCAATAATATTTGTGAGGCTTCCGTCCCTCTTTGGTCATTACAATCTTATTCTATTCTATCATTTGGTATCTAAGCTATACCATTATTATCATTTGGTATCGAGCGGAGTTCTATCCAAGCAAGGTTGAATAGGAACACTATCGAGAGGATCCATGGAGAAGAAGATCTCGCATCAAAGGAGAGCCATTGAAGCATCCTGCAGCCTCCATTCCTCCCAAGCATCCATCAACTAAAATTTGACCTATCCACTTATTTGGAAGGTAAATTTTTTTTTTTATTAGTCATTGGCATAGCCAATTGATCTAACATATTGGCGGAATATTTCAGATTTGGAGATCTTTAAAAAAAAAAAAAAAAAAAAGATCTTGGAAAAAATTACAGATCTAAAAAAAAAAAAAAAAGATTTGAAAAAAAAAGATCTTAAAAAAAAAAAAGGAGAGAGATCTTGAAAAAAAATTGCAGATCAAAAGAAAAAAATCAGATCTGAAAGTGGAGGTGTGAAGAATTCGGGAGCAAAGGTTGAAGCAGTCCCGTCAACAAAATTCCAGCAGATAGCTCTTAGAAAAAAGGACGTAACTTTTTCATACAATGTCGGATTGATGTGCCATTTTTTTTCTAGAAAGATAAGAAGGAGGCACACAACTTTGCAGTTTACATCATCTTCAGATTCGGCCTCTACATGTGACGAAAAGTCTATACAAGTCGGATCATTTTTTTCTGAAAAAAAATCAGATCTAGCTAGTAAATTGGTAAGATATCAAAAACTAAGATTCCGATTCTTCTGAAATTTTGTGGGTTTCAAGAAAAATATTGTATGATGCTGTTGTCAAAATTTTAGAAAAACCCAGATCATAGTTTGTGAGAAAAGGTGAAAACAATATTCAGATTGTTTGTTTGGATCTTGGGAACAAACAGGGCAGCGGTTCAATTCCCACTCTCTCCATATTTTTTCTTAAATTATTTTTTTGGAAAATTTGGAGAAATTAATAAATTTTGGGAGATTTCCAAATTTAGAAGCTCACCAAACACATTTAGAGCCAACGACTAAATTTAGCGGAAAAACACCTATTGGGGGTAAAAAAATATTTTTGGCCTAAATTGTGTATTTTGTGATTCTAAACCCTTTTTTGTAAAGAGGGGGGACACAAAAACTTCATTTCGATGTACTTTTGGAGCATTTTGTACTAATCTTGGTGCATAAAGTGAAAAAAAAGGTACAAATTTTTTATTTTATGTTTGGTTCTATCACACGAGATCTTTGATCTCATAGCAGCGTTCGGTATATACGGTGCCTCTGGGAAGCGCTTACGGGTGATGCCGTCGACTACTACTACTGCACTTAACGCCTAACACAGCTGCCTAAACGTCGTCTAGGCATCGACCCTATAAAATCGACGGGGAGTAATAAGGACACAATACACACACATTTGAGCCCTCCCATCCGTTTGTGCTTGCACAAACCCCTCTTCGTACTGTCTAAGTACCACATACTAAATTCTTTCACGTGCGTTAACACCTCTTTCCGAAATGGTGATCTTCTTTACGGGTATATTGAAAGGGTGATCTTCTTCCACGTACCGACGGGTATATCGGAAGGGAGCGTATATAGAAAGGTTTGGTATATCGGCCTGACGGTATATTGAGAGGGAGACCATAAACCTGGAGTGATAAGAGCCTTACCCTTTGTCAGAAATTGAGTTTTGAAATTGATTGCGAAATGGGTGCACAAGCACCAAAGTTCTTCTTGCAGATTCACAATTTGCTTAGAGGAGACAACTATCTTTGCATGGAAACCAAAGATCAAGGTGTTACTTGAGTTTGAAGACCTATGGACGTTGTAGATGGACAAACAACAAGATCACTTGATGATGGAAGACAACAAGTTCAATTTGTGAGGCAATCAAAAGGCCAAGTTGATCATCTTGTTTAGCGTAATGCATGATGTGCAACCCCACATTAGAGATGCCACATCGGTCAAGGATGCATGGGATAAGTTGAGCACGGTCACATGAGGAAAAGAACAAGAATGTCATCCTCAACCTACTATCACAATGTTGCATACTCTCAAGTTCAAGCACAATGAGAAGCTTGAAGTTTTTTTGAGACGAGTTCTACTTTGAGGGCATCTTTATGGCATTGGGAAAGGAGATAAGTGATGAAGACCTCGTATCAATCGGTGTGTTGCGAGCACTTCCTCCTTCCTATAGAATCTTTGTGACAACTATCAATATGAGTGAACACACAGTCACCTTTGAAAAGTTGGTCAATCTACTCCAACAAGAAGAGGAAATGAACAACAAAGATCATGAAGATGAGAAAGCACTATCTTCCAATCATAAAGGAAAGGGGAAATTTCAGTCCAATCACAAGAAGTCCCAACAAAACCAAAGTCAAAGAGACAACACCAAGAAGTGTCCCATTTGCAATAGAGGGGGACATGACATCAAAGATTGTTGGTACAATTCCTATAAAAAGGGTTCATCAAGCAATTCAAAACCCAATAACCATCAGGGTAACAATAATTCAAATAAAGGGAAGTCCAACAACAACAACAATCAAGGGCAGAAAAATGGTAATTGGCAAATAAAACCCAAACAACAAGGGTACATTGCCGAACATGAGGACGATTCAAATGAAGGACACCACATGTATTACGCTCAATTTGATGAAGAAACCAACTCCACACAAGATATCCGGTGTGTTGAATCGGTGCAACTCGACACATGACTGGGACATGAGATTGGTTACACACTACTGCGTGACTCACCTAACAAGAACCATGTGTCATTAGGTGATGACTCATCATCTGATGTCAATGGGATTGGAAACATTTCACTACCTCTTGGAAAGCATGACCTGCAAAATCACAAATGTAATGTATGTACAGGTTGACCAAGAATTTTCTATCGGTTAGTCAACTCTTGATCACAACTTGAAGTTGGATTTTAAAGTAATAATGGAGAAAAAGTGTGCTTGATAAGAGATAAGTCAAGAGGTTCCAAGATTGTAGCAAGAGCCTCAATGTGGGACGCGTGTTCCAACTTGATTTTGTTCACAAGGATGATCAAGCTCTAGTGGCCAAAGACACACAATCTGCAGAACTATGGCATCGTAGATATGGTCACATCAATTTTGGCTATCTCCAAACACTTCAAAAGGGCAACATGGTGAAAGGATTGCCTACACTCAAGCACAACACCGATAAGTGTCACAATTGCCTAATTTGGAAAGCAAAGCACAGAGTACCCTTCCAAAAGAACACATAGAGCTAAGGGAAAGCTTGATTTGGTGCACACCGATCTTTGCGGGCCCATGACCAAGTCATTCGGATGTCAATACTTCATGCTTTGTGTTGATGACTACTCAAGAAAGATGTGGATATATTGTCTAAGAAACAAGAGTCAAGCCTTTGAGACATTTCGGAAGTTCAAAGCACTTGTTGAGAATGAAGTTGGTCGTAAGATCAAAACTCTCGCTCGAGATCGAGGGGGGGAATTCACAAGTAATGAGTTTAAGACTTACCGAATCTCATGGGATTCGTCGATAAATGCCTCATACTCACACACCACAAAGAGAATGGTATAGTTGAGAGAAGGAATCGTACTATCATGGAAATGGTGCGATGTATGATCGACGACTCAGATTAACAAAGACATTTTGGGCGAAGGCTGCAAGAACTGCTGATCTATTTGTTGAAGAGTGCCCACTGTAGCTCTTGAAGGAGTGACACCTCAAGAAGCATGGTCGAATGGAAACCATCAATTACACACCTAAGAGTATTTGGGTGTAAAGCTAGCATGCACATACCCAAGAAGAACAGAACAAGTTGGATATGAAAGGTCGAGAAACCGATATTCATTAGATACGGTGAAGAAGCACTTGGAGTGTACAGATTATGGGATCCGAAAGCAAAGAAAGTATACAAAGTAGGGATGTTGAGTTCTTTGAGAAGAAACAAGCGGATGCTCCACTCAGCGACTCAACAAATATGCAGAATACACCTCTTGTGAAGACAGAATTTGATGTTCCCACCGAAGATGAAAGTGACGAATTGGATGATGGGTGAAAACTTGGATCCACCACAATCTAATGGAACAGCTAATAAGTTACCTAAATGGTATACTCAATTAATAAGAGATGCAAATTTGGATGAAGCACCTAGCACATCGTCCAATCCTGGACCTAGAACTCATAGTCAAGCTCGTGAAGAGGTCAATTATGCCCTAATGAGCAGAGTTGTTGAAACAATTGAGCCATCTGATTCGGGAAGCCCTACAATCAAAAGCTTGGAAAGATGCCATGGATTTAGAGTATCGATCGGTGATGAAGAACAACACATGGAAACTTGTCGACCTTCTACCAGGAAGAAACCCATTGGATGCGAGATGGATATTCAAGACTAAGTACAAATCGAGATGGGACTATTGAAAAGTATAAAGCAAGGCTTGAAGCAAGGGGTATGCACAACAAGAAGGCATTGATTATGAGGAGACATTTGCTCCCACAACCAAGATTAAGACAATTAGGATGATCTTTGCTCTAGTTGCACAATTTGGTTGGAAAGTCCACCAAATGGATGTGAAAAGTGTCTTTCTTAATGGAGATTTGCAAGAAGAAGTCTATATGACTCAGCCAGAGGGTTATGTAATACCAGGAAAAGAGATGATGGTATGCAGACTCATAAAATCTCTATATGGCCTAAAACAGGCACCCCGAGCATGGTACATCAAAATTGATGAGCATCTCATAAGTCATGGATTCGAAAGGAATCCTTATGACCCCAATCTCTACCTCAAAAAGCAAGGGGAGATTGTCATTGTGGTTGTTTATGTCGACGATCTAGTCATTATTACAGTTCCGTGAAGATGATCGATGCAACAAAGAAGGATTTTAATCGATCGTTCGACATGACAGATCTCGAGCTCATGCACTATTGTCTTGGGTTGGAAGTATGGCAAAAAGAGAATCATATCTTTGTGTCACAGTTGAAATACACCAAGACAACGCTCGAGAAATTCAGGATGATGGTGCACTCTATTACTACACCTATGGAAGCGAGACTTGATTATCTCGTTCCGATCCATCACCATCGGTGAATGCAACTCTCTATCGGCGGTTGATCGGGAGTCTCATTTACGACATATACTAGACCAGATATCGCTTTGCGATCGGCTATTTATCACGCTTCATGCAAGAACCAAAAATATGTCATTGGAAAGCAAAGAAAGAGAATACCGAGATATCTAAAGAGTACTGATTGACCTTGGTCAGAGTACAAGAAGAATGGCAACTTCTTCTTGACGGGATATTCAAATTCGGATCATGCAGAAACATGGATGATAGGAAGTCAACATCCAGCTTCCTCTTCTTTATGGGATCTGGACCGATATTAAGGGGGAGGAAGAAAGCAGAACTTTGTTTCTCGCTCTCTATAGAAGTATCGAGTCAGCTGCAGTGAAGGCTGTTTGTGAAGCAATATGGCTGCCGAATCTTTGGAAGGAATTGGTCTACCACAATAGAAATCTACTCTAGTATATGTTGATAATGAAGGAGTTCTAAAGCTTGTTCGCAATCCAGTATTTCATGAGAGAACCAAGCATATTGAAGTACAAGTTCATTTCATACGTGAGCATGTCTTGAAGCACAACATACAACTCCATTTTGCCCCAAACCAGACAAAAGGCAGATGTTTTCACTAAGTCACTTGCACGTGACAAATTCACACTGTTCAGAGAGTTCCTCTCCACTTCATTGGAAACTATGCAAAATTAAGGGGGGGAATGTTAGCATAATTTAGCATAGGCATATTTATTGCATTTTATTGCATTGTCTTTTATTTAATAATGTGCAACATGTGCACTCTAGTCTAGTGACTTGCATTCAATATTGTTATGTTGGATAACATTCAATATTGGTATTAGTAGTAATTACATGTGCATGTGAGATGGGTCTTATCATCTCGTAGTTGGTGTCTACTAGGGTGTCATGTCTATCCATATGAGGTTGTCTAATATCTATAAATATTACAGCTCTTGCATTGTAATGGAATCTGATTTCATGATCAATAATATTTGTGAGGCTTCCGTCCCTCTTTGGTCATTGCAATCTTATTCTATTCTATCATTTGGTATCTAAGCTATACCATTATTATCGATTACATGAGAAGGTTCCGTACATGGAATAGGATAGGGATAGAAAAATACTACATGTAAATCTACCACCTCAAAACCATGAATAGGATAAAGAGATCACAAATTGGATGTAGTAATTGATGGATGGTTAGTGAGCAACATCACGATTAACACCGATGCGAGAGGTTAGTGTTCTTACTCTGGATGCACAAAATAGGATGGGTAGGTCACCACTACAACCTTTGTCTAGTGTGCTTTATATGGCTGATAAGACAAGGGAAATACCCATTTGAGTCCTAAAAGATGCAAACATTATTATACAGGGGGCTAAATTTAAAAGTGACTTTGAGGTTTTAGAGTTGGCAGAGGTTGATTATTTCCTTGCCTTACTTGGATGGCCTTGGTGTTACACCAACAATGCATATTTGCACTTCAATAAGCGTTATATTATTTTTAAAAATGTGGATGAGTGAGTGGTTATTCCAATGGATGGTACTCGAGTCGCACCCTACATAGAACCAGTAACTGAGGAAGATATGAATCAGATCTATGCTTAGACTATGCGTGATCCATAATGGATTGAGCATACAAAGAAAATAATGTTAAATTGGGGTGAAGCACAATCAGTTAGTGACACTACTAGCCTTACATGTGATAACTAGGCACATGGGACTTATGAAATGGTTGGCTACGAATGTAAGGGGAGAGTAACCAAGGTAATCAAGACACGAACAATTGATGTTTAGGGAGGACTGTGATTCCAAGGTATCTTGGAGAGGAAAACCCGAAGCATTATTGTCGCGCCATGGAAGAACAGTTGTGCTATGAAGGTGGTAGAATAAATACGTTGGTGTATTCTTTATGAGGAACAACAACAAGGTGTGGGGCGCACCTGAGGATAGTTTTCTAAGATGGCGTGAAAGTAGAGTTGCTTTCTTAATCTGGGATTTTTAAGAATAATATTCCTGAAGATACCAAACTATGATAGGAAAGCATTTCCTATGACTCGCATGCATGAATGTGAGAAAAATTAGCTTGAGGGTCTGAAGTGCTTCCATCATCCCTGTGGGTCCATAAGTTTTATTAAACTTTGTGTGGGTGTGCATGCACATGCTATATTCATCTTTGAGTTGACATGAGATACTGTAAATTTCCATAAATTAACCTCATGTATCGTACATGTTTTTAATTATTTTTCATCTAATCCTCATGTGCATGAGGCCTTACGATTGATGAAGCATATAACTCGGGGACAATGTGAAAGTAGAGGATCTCGTGACTTGGTTGAATGGTGGGACTATTACGGATGAGTGCGGCGACAATGAATGCGCTTGGTTAGACGTTGATGAGTACCTTTAAGAGCGCACTTGGAAAGAAAAAGAAAAGGGCAAGCTATTGTACTTGATTGATGATGAGGAAGTCGAGACTTTAACATATAACATACCGAGGGAGAGCGCGAGGTATTGAGTAAATCAAATGCATAGGAACACATGTATCACTTGTTTTGAAGACCAAGAAAGTAAATATTGGTTGTAATATCCCCTTCCTCGGTCGAAGACCCTTAGCCCAATTTTGTTTCTCGATGGCTAAGGGGTGTTAAAAAGGGAAACTATAGTCTTAATAAAGTATTATAAAGTGCATAAAAAGAAATATTATAAAAATCACTTATATTAATTTATTATAAACTTAATAAAAATAAAAGATAAAAGATAAAGTGAAATTAGAAAAAGAAAAGGTCACTTTATGTTTTATTTCCCTAGGGAAAAATGCGACCCATGTTGAGGAAGAAATAAATGCCAAAAAAGAATTAAATGTGGGAAAAGGCATTTGATTGGTGGTTGTGGGTGGCTACTAAGCCAAGATTGCTTATAAAATAAAAAATCTAAATTTTTTTCGAGATTTGTAAGCTTTGCAAATAAACTCCTAAGGACGAAAACCCTTTTGAGTTAGCTCTAGAGGACGAAAACCCTCTTGAGGATTAGAGAAAGAGGAACAAAAACTCTTCTTTCTTGTGAGAGGATTCTCCATTCAGGGGTTTCCATTGAAGATCAAGGATTTATTTGTGTTTTCCATTTAAGATCAAGCTTATATTTGTGTTTTCCAAAGCAGTGTTTAAGGGCTTTCTAATAGGGGTGAATGGTTGTTGATTTTAGGTACAACCAGGGTTTCATCTACACATTTCCATATTTCAAAGTCTATTTTGGGTATCTTCCACCCATCGGAAAATTCTTATTTTGGTATCGTTGGAATTCTTGCGATTTTATCTTCAATTTGAGCTATTATTTGTCAAAAATTGTTGGTTATTTTCTAAGTTATGAATTTATGAAGTTTCAGTTATTTTTCTGCAATTAAAAATCATATTTTTAGTACATTGCAGAAATATAAGTATTTTTATATTTGATAATTTAAGGGCTAGCTATAGAATTAATTTCATATTTTTGAAAGGTGTTTTGAGGCTATTTTACACCCATATGCAAATCTCTTAGGGTTTTGGTAAGGGATTTTTGGGTTGTTTGCATTGCTATCATAAAAACAAGAATTTCCAACTTGCATTTTATTTGGGATTTGCGGAAAATCCGCTTGGGGGTGAAATATGTCCATTTGGGGACATTAAAGTGGTATCAAAGTGTATCATACCAGCATGTGAAGGGAAGAAATAAAAATCATATCGAAAGCTAGATGTGAGAAGTATTCAATATGAAGTGGACCTAAGTTCTTTTTTTTTATGGTACTAACGAAATTTCTACTAGATTTTGGTTTTAGGAATTTGAGAGATATTTGCTATGGAATCCAATGTGCCAAGATGATGCCCTCATGTTCATCTTTAGATACATGGATGAAGTAGTACATAAGTAGTGGAATCATTTGTTGAACACCCAAGGGGTTGAATCCATTGCCTCCCTTGACATTTCACACAAAAGTATCTAGAAATATTTGACGTGCAAGATTGCAAGGATGAGTAAGGAAATGAAATCATGGAGTCTAGCCCCATGAAGAAAGAAAATTCAGATCTACAAGTGGAGGAAGATATTTTTGCGTTTGAAGCCCAAATTCCAAATGTGGATGTTAGTATTTAGTTGGCATCCTTATCCGGAACAATAGTACATGAGGAGATACTGAGAATGAAGATGGTATGGAAAGAAGTATGTCATCATGTTTGTATTATGTGATTGTATCTAGAGGAAATTCAACATATTGTGGAAAATAATGATGAGGATTTGATACAACAAAGGCAAGATAGCATGAAAACAAGAGGAAATGAAGATCTTGATGACATTGCAAGGTATGAAAGGAATTATAATATGTTTTATTTGTTGTTGCATATTCAAATTTATTTTCCTCATGAGAAGCATGATAAGATAGAGAAGTATGTGGATGAAGTTTACTATATGAAGTATTTTGAACCATTGATCCAAGTTCATATCTACAAGCATCAAGAGAGCTATATATTTTGGTAAGAGCTCTCTCATTTAATAATCTACAAGATCAAGACTTGTGGATTACTACAACATGTTCTATATCATTGTATATGACGATTGAGTGTAAGAGTTTGCGATTTGCTTGAGGGAAAGTAATTTGATGAAGGGAGGGTTGTAATATTCCCTTCCATTCGAATACCCTTAGCCCAATTTTGTTTCCCGACAACGAAGGGGTGTTTAAAAGGGAAACTATAGTCTTGATAAATTATTATAAAGTACATAAAAAAGAAATATTATAAAAAGCGTTTATATTAATTCATCATAAACTTAATAAAAATAAAAGATAAAATGAAATTAGAAAAAGGAAAAGAAAAGGTCACTTTATGTTTTATTTCCCCTAGGGGAAAAGTGTGACCCATGTTGAGGAAGAAATAAATGCCAAAAAAGAATTAAATATGGGAAAAGGCATTTGATTGGTGGTTATAGTCTTTATTAAGCCAAGATTTCTTATAAAAGTAAGTGTGCTTGGCTTTGTAAATCATCTCTTTTATTTTATAATTTTTTTGAATTTTGTCTGAGCTTTGTAAGCTTTTGCAAATAAACTCCTAAAGACTAAAACTCTTTTGAATTAGCTCTAGAGGACGAAAACCCTTTTGAATTAGCTCTAGAGGACGAAAACCCTCTTGAGGATTAGAGGAAGAGGAACAAAAACTCTTTTTCTTGTGAGAGGATTCTCCATTCATGGGTTTGTTACAAATATATTGTGACATTATTAATAAATTGTAATATTATTAATAATGAGTTAATACAACTCATATTAATAATATAGTTAATAGTTGTGTGTGAGTGAAGTTGTTGAATAAACAACTCACATAGCTATTTTGGAGTGTGAGTGATCTTAGGGATAAGTTTGAGAGATTCATGGAGAGAGATATGAGGAAGACTAAGTGATAAGACTTGACTCCTAGATTATAGGATCAAGCATTTGTATAAGAAGCTATCTCTAGATGAATACAACATCCCAAATGAATTTCGGTTTATATATTATTGTTCGGTGTGTATGTGTCAAAAATTTGAGTATCTTTTTTTTTTAAAGTTATTTGAGTAATTAGTCAATTCATTCTAATTTGGCCTTTTTATGTTGTGTTCATTGTGCCAACATATAAAGAGTCACAAGTCGATTTAGTATTTTATTTCTTGTATCGTCAAAATCATAATAGTCAAAATTGTATATATTTTAAGTGTCATTTTATGTCGCTAAAAGAGTAAAAAAAAAGTCAAATGTCTTTTGTTGTCAAGAGTTAGTCATTGTAAAAGTCTTAAAAATAAAAAAATTTGCCTCACGGATGCATTTTCGTGTTACTGACATCCATTTGTTGAGTAAGCAACGTGATTCAAATGGAGGTGGAGGCAACGAGAGGAAGAAGGTTATCGGTGATCTCTCATCGGGAACCATCGATGAGGCCGCAGATCGATTTGGTGCTGTTGGTTTTCAAATAGGACTTTTTAGAAGAGCAACATTGATCGGGGACAAGAAGTCCCTCCTCTTTAATGGGAGAGGTTCCCTTATTCGTAAATACAAAACATGATTTGTTTGGTTAAACTGGATACTACGAAAGTGTTTTCTATGAAGATCATCAATTACAAAAGGACCGAGGAAAAGAGTATGGGAAAGAGCAGAAAGGCAACATGCGGAATTATAGATATCAGAGTAATTCCTTATGTGTGCGAAGTCACGATAATTTGAAACAAGATCATTTGCATTGCATGAATAAGATGGAATTTAGAGACACAAAGTTACGTAAATAACATCTGCTAGAACACAAAGTTTCTTAACATGACACGATTCATTAATCAAGGACACAAAGTTCCTTCTTGGTTGTACAAGATCACCAGGCTTGCAAAATCGAAGAGTATGCAATCGGTGAGACTAACAAAC
The DNA here is from genome assembly GCA_018340775.1 of Taxus wallichiana var. yunnanensis. Taxonomy (NCBI): domain Eukaryota; kingdom Viridiplantae; phylum Streptophyta; class Pinopsida; order Cupressales; family Taxaceae; genus Taxus; species Taxus wallichiana. Next base: position 247,635,624 of record CM031241.1, read on the forward strand.
TTGAGACAAATGACCTTCACAAAGAAAATAAACGGAGATCAGGATAGACAAAGAATGGAAAGTCCTTCGTATTGATTTCATTATGATATATTTACACTTTTCGAGAAAATAAGCCAAGTTCTCCTTCTCATTTTCTTGATTTGTGATTTTTCGATCCTTTAGAATGGCCTAAGAAAGCCATTATATAGCTTACAATTCGGTTTTACTCTTTGTAATCGTTTCTTTTAACTAAAGAATAGTTAAAGGATAGCCAATCACAATACCTTAACTAATTACATGGAATACGAAGGGAATGGGAAGAAGAGAGAAGAATGGAGAAGGAGGCGGTGGCCGATTCCGAGAGGGACCCACCTTTGTCTTTAGAAACATTGCTTGAATTTTCTTCCACGTCTCGGCCATGTCCTTGCCACGAGGGACACACAGAATTTTCGTCTTGAGGATGACAACGAATATCTTTGGAAAACCGATGTAACCTTAGGCGTCTTGCAATTTCGTTCTTCGTGAATCGCTTCTTTAGTTCTCCCAAGCTCTTCCAAGATCTTGACCTTCATATTGATAGTAATAGAGCAAACTGTGCGAGCTCGGAAAATAATTTCGAGAGGACACGCGCGGGTTTTCAAATGCGAGGGTTGAAACAATGTAAGAATTGCAAAGGAGGTTTTGCCCGTTATATAGCCGTTGAGGAGAGAGAAGGATAATCAATGCGCATTTGAATTCATATTTTGGAAAACAACATATTCGGGTAGAGCGGGAAAAAAACTAAGTATGGATGACCGTTGGTTCGCTTGGGACAAGTGAGAGGCGAATGCGTGGACACGCAGTTCGGCGATTCGGGTGAAACAGGAGAGGACGCACAAATGCATTTTGGGACAATTGGGACGAAAAAGAGCGAAGTGCGCGACTCGGGAGTTTCGGCCGAAAATGGGACAGATTGCACTTTTTTTAACTTTGGGACATTCGGGACAAAAAGTTCAAGTCACGCGGATTCGGTGAATCGGCCGAAAATGGAACAGAGGGCAATTTGGAACTGGGGACATTTGGGACAAATTTGCACAAGGCACGCAAGTTCGTGATTCGGGCCGATCGGGAAACAGAATGCACTTTTGGAACTTGGGACGGTTGGGGAAGAAAAGTGCGAAAATCGGGCGAATCGGCCGAAAATGGAACAAAAGGCCCGTTTGAACTTGAGAAATTTGAGACAAAAAGTTCCGGAGTACGCGACTCGGCCGGTTCGGGTGAAATTGGAACAGAGCGCACTTTTGAAATTGGGACATTTGGGACAAGAAAGTGCGAAGTACGCGGTTCGGGCGGTTCGGCCGAAATTGGAACATCTCGCACAGTAACTTCGGGACACTTGGGACAAAAACTTCCGACGGGCCCGAAAATGGGACAAATTCGGAGGTTTCGGCCGATCGGGGAACAAAATGCACTTTCGTACTTGGGACAGTTGGGACAAAAAGTTCCGACAGGCCCGAAAATCACACAAAATGACCCAAGACTTAGATTTTTCGACTTCATGACTTTGTTCCACACCACCAGCTCGACAGAAAAGACATTTAAACTCAAAATTTTGAAATTTTTACTTTTGACAGAGCGGGGAATTTTGAGTGGACAACAGCTGGCTCCTTCTGGGGATGACTTGGCATAAATTCAAGGAATGAGACAAGGCAAGAACTTAGACAAACTTGGTGAAGCAGACCGGTGCCTTATCCCTTGGGCAACGGAGTCAGCAGACCAACACGAGAGGGCAACACACAAAAGCAAAGAAGGGAAACACACCAAAACACGAGAAAGAAAACACACCAAAAGCAGAGAAGCAAAACAACGCACGTAATGTACAAAGGGACTCCCTAGTCACTAGGACTTGAACAACTTGAGATACCGCCACTATAAGGAAGTGGGAGAGGGGAACCATCCATGTAATCAAGATAGAAAGAATTCTCACCAGAAAGTGTCCGATCTTGAAAGGTCGAGCCACAGGGGAATCAAACTTTCCATGGTACGCCACGAGGTTCATGTCTTTTATCCCATAAAGCAAAGCCACGATGTCTCCAACTTGGAAATCTCTCGAACCTAGCTTTCTTGTCAAACAGGACCTTTACCATTGGTGAGTGAACAGATATCCGATCAGCAACCTCCAATCTATCTTCATTCAGTTTATGCGGTACATAATTCTCTTGTCCAAAGCATCTCTGAAAGCTAGTATCCTCAATGGCCTTCATTAGGTGCAAGGGTGGTAGCTCCACATCCTTTGGCAATCGAGCTTGCTCCATATACCACTTGAAAAGGAGACATTCAATAGCTCTCTTTGGTGAGCATCATAGAGCTTCTTGTGCCGGTTTCATTGAGACTCATTGACCAATTTTCTTATGATAGTGACCAGATTTTTATTGGTGGATTCGCTTGCCCATTGCCACGAGGGTAATAATCGAAGAGTGAGCCAAAGAAATTCCATACCCATAGCAAGAAGTCCATTATCTCAGCGAAGAGAAATTGAGGCATTATCATTACAATCTTGTTAGGTACACCATACCTTACCAAGATGTTCTCTTTGATGAAGCTACATACCACTTGAAGTAGTGCTCTTGGTTGGAATGGCTTCCACCCATTTGGTGAAGTAGTCGGTGGCGGTTAGCACATGAGTGTGACCAGCACTAGAAGTGGGATTAAGTGTTCCAATGAAGTCTAAACCCCTTTGTTGAAACGGTTCCTCAATCACAATCGGCTTGAGAGGCAAAGAGGCTAGTTTGGGTCTTCCCACAAAGGTCTGACAGGCCTCACATTTATCAACCCACTTGGATGCATCTCTGAACAAGGTAGGCCAGTAATATCCTCCACGGAGTATCTTATGAGCTGTGACTGTTGATGAATAGTGCCCTCCACATGCTTGATCATGAAAAGCTGAGAGCAACTTTCTCTCTGCTCCTTGTCCACATACTTCAAAAATCTCCCATCTAAGCCACGCTTGAACAAGGCATTTTCCCACATTACATATTGAGTTGATCTCGGTTTAACAGTCCTCTTTTCTTTGGTAGTTAAACGAGAGGGCATTCCCCCATAGGTGAGAAAATGGGCGATGTCGATATACCATTCATCAATCGAACTCGAGAGCGAGCAGTAGGGAGGTCAACTTTCTCCTCAAAGCAACTCATGTTTGGCTCCTTCAAAGAATGAGCTCACAAAGACCTTTTCCACGAACCAGCTTGGTCGGTTTGATATCAATGTTATACTCTTGGACCTTAGCAACCCAATTTCCTCTCTTGGATCCGAATTCTTGTTGTGTGAGGATTGACTTAACAGATTGTATCTGGAACCGACACCATGGAGTGAGAGTTGAGGATATAGAAATGAAATTGTTTAATGACTTTGACCACCGCAAAAGCATGTTTCTCCATCATGGTGTATTTTAGCTCGTGATCTTTGAGAATATAGCTCATGAATGCAATTGGTAGCTCATGTTCATTAGATTCTTCTTGAGTCAAGATAGCGGCAGCGAGGGTATTATCGTAGCATAGCAATAGATGATGAAATCTTTCTTGAAATCGGGATGAGCTAAAATGGAGTTTTAGCGATAGCTCTCTTGATACCATCAAAGGATTCCTTTCCTTCAGAAGACCAACCAAATGTTTGCTTCCCTTTCATCATTTGAGAAATATTCAAAGTTAATTCAGCAAAATCAGGGATGAATCTTCTCAAAAAATTGATCTTACCAAAGAAGGAGTGCACACCCTTTTTCTTTGGTTGGGAGAGGAATTTGTTGGATAGCTTGTACTGTTGGGTCTATCTTAATACCATCCTTGGAGACAATGTGCCTAATATTTTTCCTCTCAGAACACGTGAAGATAGATTTTTAGGATTCAGAGAAATCCCATGCTCTCGGCACCTTAGTAGAATCAAGCTGTTTCCAGGTGATCAAAATGATCTGCTCTTGTCTTGGAAAACACATCAGTCATCAAGGTATATGACAATACACTTCCCTTTCAAGCTTCCAAAAAAAGCGAGATCCATAGCTCTCGGAAAGTGGCACCAAGCATTAATAAGCCCAAAAGGCATTCTCTTTTAAGGCAAAGGTACCCCAAGGAGTAGTGAAGGTGTCTTGTGTTGATCTGTGATGATCAACCTCTACCTAATTGTATCCCGAGAATCCATCAAGCATAGATAACATTTCAGATCCATTCTTGCTTGCAATATTTGATCCATCATGGGCAAAGGGTAATTATCTTTGAGAAGCTGATTTAGGTTCTGAAATCTACACAGATGCGGATCTCACCATTTTTCTTCCATGAGCACAATGTTTGCAATCCATGTTGAATGGTGAATGGGGAAAATGATTTTAGCCTTCAACAACTTCTCGAATCTCTGAAAGATGGTGTCGGCTATTTTTGGGTTATACTGCCTCGCTTCGCTTGAAAGGCTTAATTCTGGTTTGAGAGGAATAAAATGTTGCATATCTTTTGGCTTGAAAGGTTTTAGATCCTCATAAGAATATGCAAGAACATCCTTATACTTCCTTATAAGATCAATTGCTTTTTCTTCCTCTCATCGATGTGCAACATTTTCCAATGTTCACAAGCTTAGGGTCATTAGAACTCCCAATATCGATCTTATCATACTCGGTGATTCTTTGAGGTCCGATCGAAAGTTTAGACTTCACATACTGTCATGTTTATCAAACAGTTCCTCCAAACTCACCAAACCTTTAGGGATCTTGTTTCCTTTGAGTTTAATGCACCCTTCCCGATCTGCTTCTTCTCCTTGGGTGACACTTGGTCGAGGAGGACACACTTTCACGAGGCGGGTTGTCACTTCCCTCAAAATACGGTTGTTCAAAATTATCTTTGAGTTCCGGGAAGGAAAGCAAATCGATCATCATTGAAAACTTGCGATTATTGGTATTGTCGGAGTACACTAGGTCGATGGACCATTTCAATAGTGAACTTATCCCGAGAGAATTCGGGATGGGGAATCGATAGTGACCACAGAGACAGGCTAGTGAATCAACCCTGCTGTTCTTTTCCCTAGGTATTGCCTCAATGGAGAAAGCATCAAGGAATTCAATGGAATCCCAAACCTGATTCCGGTAATGCTTCAGCCTCCCATTTTTTACCTGAAAAAGGCTTCTGACTTGCTTTACAATCAGCTCTGCATCACCACGAGCCAGAAGATTCTTCACACCTTGTTCTTTGGCCACTTGCAGTCCAAGAATGAGAGCCTCATACTCTGCTGTATTATTAGTGTTTTCGAACTGCAATTTAAATGAAAAGGATGTAGGCATCCTTCAGGTGACACTAGCAAGACACCAGCTCCAGAACCAGCTGAGGAACAACTTCCATCAAACTCTAAAATCCAAACACTATTAGGATCTTTAGGTGATACTTTGGGGAGTTGGATTTCATCAGGGGACATAATCATGTAATTACCATGACCCATATCCTCATAGAGTATTTGTGCTTTAGGATCATCATTTTTGCACAATATACTCGGATTGCTTCTCAGGTAGTAACTTCTTTATGTTTCCATTAATGGTATGAGTGCATGTGACCAATCCATTTGAATCTCTCCACCCACATCTTTACAGAAGTTTCTACTTAGCAACATTCCATAAGAAGGAGGAATGTCTGCTACTAGGATGGTAGCCAACACTTTCTTTTCAGGGAAGGCAGCAAAAGCCACTTGTGCATCTTTAATCCTTCCAACCAAAGGCACTTCCTTACTTTCCATGGAGTAGCAAGATCCATAAGTGCGTGTGAGGGTCAAGCCTAAAGCATGAGCTACTTTAGCGAGGCATCACATTATCTCGAGGCTCCGAATCTATGAAACAATTTCGAGCCTATGGCAGCTATGAGAAGTGTTACATAAAATGGCTTAATTTTGTCACGGCGAAGAAAGTGGTTTACAGGACTAGGTTGTGGTGCGAGAAAGAGGAGTGGGCGAAGGCCTTTAGAGGTGGTCTTGGAATGGGAATTAACAAATTGAATCATCGGGCAAAAGCTTTAGGATGGGTTTGATAGTACTCGGCCTCCGAGATTTGGACCTTGGTCTTTTCGGGTGATCAACAATATCAAAGGATCCGAGAGTGGACGGCCATCATCATTTGGAATTCTAGGCTTATCAACTTTAGGAGAAAAAGAAGAAGCAACTTTGGTAGGATTGATCGACAGGACTCACCTTTGGAATGAGATGAAGTAGGGATAGGAGACCCTCCTTTTTTGCAATTACTGAGGGGATAGTTGCATTTGCTCCTTTGATTTCTTGATAGGTGTGTCACTTTCTCCTTCTCGCGTGTACGCTCTCGAGTCATGACAGCAAATGATTCACTATTCATGTCTGCTACCACTTCATCATAATCATCTCCATCATCGATGCCCTCGGTGGTAAAGAAATTAACTCGAGATCCTTCAAGTTCTTACGCCTCGTCATCAAATTCCTCCACAAACTCTTCACAAGCTTCATCATCATCGGCTCTTCAACTTCACGAGTTGCATTCACGGGAACCTTAAGAGGAGGCCCTTCAAGTGCTAGTCTGGTTTGAGAAGCAGCAAACGATTCTGGCTGGAAATTTCTTCTTGGAACATCTACATAAGGGGCGTGTTGAGCCAATTGTTTCTTTATAGCAAGAAGATCATTTGCAAGCTTTTGGACCAACGAATCAGTGTTAGGTCCGAGGGTGGAAGAGGAAGAAGCGGCGGACTTAGATTTGGAAGTGTCTCTTCTCAACTTCCCCGACATGATCAAGTCATCCTCGATACTAACACCCAGTTCTTGATCCGAGCTAACGTTCCGAGATTAGCCCTTCTTAGTTCATAACTAACCCAGATGATTGGGCATTTAGAGAAGAAACATTTTTGGATTTGATCGGCAATGGTCGAGTATTTACAAGAATCTTGTCGATCGGTCTGTTGAATCGGGCCACAAATTATCTCATGGGTTCTTGTGACTCTTTCTTTATCGAGAAATTTGGGCAAAGAAAGCATGCACATCTTTCGCCGGCTTGAAACGGTTCTCAAAACTAGTTCTCATTGTGTCCCAGTTGGTGATAGCGCCAGCCGGAAGGTGATAGAACCAATCAGCGGCATTATCTTGTAAAGTCTCAATGAGCAGTCTTACTGAGAGACGTCTTCATGCTCAACTCCTAGAACTCCACATGCAACTATGAAGGCTGCAATATGTTCATCGGGATGCACTTTGCCATCACCTTGAATTTGGGAAGTTCTTACGGTTACCTCTAGGTAACTCATGCAAAGGTGAGTAAGGGCTAGGGGCACACACGCTGACCCCATGGTAATTGTGCCGCCATTCTTGGAAAAACGGCTTGGAGAGGAATTGTAACACCAGCGAGGATCAAAGCTCGCAGAGAGCGAGCGTGAAGGAATACCACCCGTAGGACTTCTATCTTGAACAGTGGGGTGCTCGTGGAGCGAGTCCTTCTATTTGTTTTTGAAGGAAAGGAAAACCCTGCTGCTCTAAAAAGCTGGCGAGAATCTTGAATACCGGGCCCTTCTTCCTCGAGTAAACGCGGAGTCGCGGATCAAAGGATGATCGAAAAATGCGAAGGCTGGAATGCGATTTTCCCAGAGTCGCCAAAATGTTGGTTTTCAAATAGGGCTTTTAGAAGAGCAACAGTCGGGGACAAGAAGTCCCTCCTCTTTAATGGGAGAGGTTCCCTTATTCGAAATACAAAACATGATTTTTTGGTTAAACTTGGATACTACGAAAGTGTTTTCTATGAAGATCATCAATTACAAAAGGACCGAGGAAAAGAGTATGGGAAAGAGTAGAAAGGCAACATGCGGAATTATAGATATCGAGTAATTCCTTATGTGTGAGAAGTCATGATAATTTGAAACAAGATCATTTGCATTGCATGAATAAGATGAAATTTAGAGACACAAAGTCTCGTAAATAACATCTGCTAGAACACAAAGTTTCTTAACATGACATAGATTCATTAATCAAGGACACAAAGTTCCTTCTTGGTTGTACAAGATCACCGGGCTTCCAAAATCGAAGAGTATGCAATCGGTGAGACTAACAAACTTGAGACAAAATGACCTTCACAAAGAAAATAAATGGAGATCGAGATAGACAAAGAATGGAAAGTCCTTTCGTATTGATTTCTTTATGATATATTTACACTTTTCGAGAAAATAAGCCAAGTTCTCCTTCTCGTTTTCTTGATTTGTGATTTTTGATCCTTTAGAATGGCCTAAGGAAAGCCATTATATAGTACAATTCGGTTACTCTTTCAGTAACCGTTTCTTTTAACTAAAGAATAGTTAAAGGATAGCAATCGCAATACCTTAACTAATTACATGGAATACGAAGGGAATGGGAAGAAGAGAGAAGAATGGAGAAGGAGATAGGTGGCGATTACGAGAGGGAGGGACCACTTGTCTTTAGAAACCGCCGCTTGAATTTTCTTCCACGTCTCGGCCATGTCCTTGCCACGAGGACACACGAGAATTTTCGTCTTGAGGATGACAACGAATATCTTTGAAAACTGATGTAGGCGTCTTGAAGCTTCGTCCTTCGTAATCGCTTCTTTAGTTCTCCCAAGATCTTCGGGATCTTGACCTTCATATTGATAGTAATAGTAGCTGAGCCAGGCTCGGAAAAGAATTTCGAGAGGACATGCGCGGGTTTTCAAATTGCAAAGGGTTCGAAACAATGTAAGAATGCAAAGGAGGTTTTTCCGTTATATAGCCGTTGAGGAGAGAGAAGGATAATTAATGCGCATTTGAATTCATATTTTGGAAAACATCATATTCGGGTAGAGCGGAAAAAAACTAAGTATGGATGACCGTTGGTTCGCAGGGACAAGTGAGGACGTGAATCTGAAACTCGTGGCTCGGCCGGTCGGGCGAAACATGGAGAAGACGCACAAATGCATTTTGGGACAATTGGGATGAAAAAAGAGCGAAGTGCGCGACTCGGGAGTTTCGGTAAAAAATAGGACAGTGCTTTTTTACTTTGGGACATTCGGGACAAAAAGTTCGAAGCACGCGGTTCGGGTGAATCGGCCGAAAATGGAACAGAGGGCAATTTGGAACTCGGGAAAGTTGGGACAAATTTAGCGCAAGCACGCGGTTCGGGTGATTGGGCGATCGGGGAACATAATGCACTTTTGGAACTCGGGACGGTTGGGGCGAAATCGGGCGAATCGGCGAAAATGGAACAAAAGGCCCGTTTGAACTTGAGAAATTTGAGACAAAAGTTAGGAGTACGTGACTTGGCAGTTCGAAAATTGGAGCAGAGCGCACTTTTGAAATTGGGACATTTGGGGACGAGAAAGTGCGAAGTACGCAGATTCGGGCGGTTCGGCCAAATTGGAACATCTCGCACAATAACCCGGGACACTTGGGACAAAAACTTCCGACAGGCGAAAATGGAACAAATTCGGAGGTTTCGGCCGATCGGGGAAACAAAATGCACTTTCGTACTTGGGACGGTTGGGACAAAAAGTTCCGACAGCTGAAAATCACACAAAATGACCCAAGACTTAGATTTTTTCGACTTCATGATTTGTTCCACACCACCACTCGGCAGAGAAAAGACATTTAAACTCAAAATTTTCAAATTTTCACTGACGTGTGAGCAGAATTTTGAGTGGACAACGGTGCCCAAGTATTTTTAGTTGTGTGTTTGTTTTGGTGTGTGGTAGATAATAAAAGCAGATGATACATTCATGTTTAATTGTAATGCGTGAAAAGTTCCTACATGATTCCCTGAAGGAAAGACATAGTAGACAAATGAAAGCACAAGGAAAAGCAACATCATGATATTGAGGTTCTTTGTTGTCCTATAAAACCATCCTTGTTGAGGTTGTTGGCTTTCTTGGAAAACCATCCTTGCGAGGTTGTTGGTTGTTACGAAAAACCATCCAGATCATGAGCATGCATGGATGACAAGTGCGAGAAGGAAGTGTGATTATTTTTTCTACCTCAACATTAGGGGATTGTATATTGGGAATTAATAATGTTAACAATAGGGGAGTGAATGTTACAAATATATTGTGACATTATTAATAAATTGTAATATTATTAATAATGAGTTAATACAACTCATATTAATAATATAGTTAATAGTTGTGTGTGAGTGAAGTTGTTGAATAAACAACTCACGTAGCTATTTTGGAGTGTGAGTGATCCTAGGGATAAGCTTGAGAGATTCATGGAGAGAGATATGAGGAAGACTAAGTGATAAGACTTGACTCCTAGATTATAGGATCAAGCATTTGTATAAGAAGCTATCTCTAGATGAATACAACATCCCGAATGAATTTAAATTTATATATTATTATTCGGTGTTTTATTATATTACAACTTCTATGAGGGTTTCCATTAAAGATCAAGGATTTATTTGTGTTTTCCATTGAATATCAAGCTTATATTTGTGTTTTCAGCGAGTGTTTGAGGGCTTTCAAGAGGGGTGAATGGATGTTATTTATTTTAGGTACAATTAGGGTTTCATCTACACATTTCCACATTTCTGATCCTATTTTGGGTTCCACGTCATTCACCTCCCTTATCCATTCAAGAGGACCCTCCTTGGTGATGCATTCAATCAGGACCTCACTCTTTCCTTTAAAGAACATATCCGTGGCCACGGGACCAAGCGCTACACAATTGGCTTTAATATTGGCACCCCTTAATTCCCTTGCCAATATTTTGGTCATGGTATCCACCATGCTTTGTTGATGGCGTATGATGTATGCCAGGCCTTAGTGACCCCACAATAGAGTTGGTAATGTTTATAATCCACCCTCCACCACCTTTGATGAGTCGTTAGTGGATTCCTGCAGACACTGAAAGGCCCCTTTGCAATTGATATCCAAGGTCTAGTCCCATGCTTGTTCAAAGGTCTTTTCCAGAAAGGGTATTTTGGGTCGAGAACACACTGCACAATTAACGAGAATGTGGGCATTTTTGAAGGATTCTTCATCCCCGTCGAAGAGGCTACTCATCTTAGAAGCCTTGGAAACATTGGCCTTGCAAGTTATGGCTTTTAATACAAGATAATCGTCGCCATTTATAATGGAGGCCACCTCCTCTTCTTTCTCTACATTCTCGACATAATTGATGACGAGTTTGGCACCCTTTTGAGCCAAATGAATTGCAATTTCTTTGCCAACCCCACAAGAGGCGCCAGTAACAATGGCCACATGCCCCTCCAAGCTACGATTTTCGGCCATTTTCAAGGAAATTAAAATCATAGGCTAAACTTGAAATTAAGATGAGTGCACTCAACCTAGGGGATTGTGGGGACTGAGAAGTCGATGTTTGCCCCTTTTTTCATGAATTATGTTAATGGACATTGAAAAAGATTTGGACTTTAGATCATCATCGACGATCTTGGCCGACAAAATTCTATCTAGTTACAACCAAATGTTTCATTACTAGTTCATATCATTTGTAATAAAATTTATTTTTAGAAATAATACTAAATATAGTCATAATCTATTTTTCCACAACATTACAAAATACAACACTTTCAAACAATATGTTTAATATATAAATACCAAACTTTTTGTTGTCATCTTCATCTATAATCTAATTTAAACATGTCAAGATTAGATAAAATATGTAATTTATTATTTATCTAGAACATTCAAGAAATGTTTTTTCCATTTTTAATAATGTCATGATTTATAAAATTGATTCTTTCTTTGTTAGTGTTTTCCATCTTGTTTCAAATATGTTTATTATTTTTATTTAATATAAAATTTTGGGAAGAAAATTGGTTCATCAAATAGCCTATAATTAGAAGCAAAAATAGTTGTCTACTTAATTGACCTCCAAATAATCTAAGGTTAAAGTTTTTATTTTTTAAATTGAGAATGCTTCTATTAATAAAAAATAATTACAACATCCACCAAACTAATTAGTTACAACAAGAAAAGCTCCCAGAAAGATCAAATTATGAACAAAACAAAATACAAATAAACTAAGAATATTGTCTGAGAGTATTATTTCATGTAAGACTTCGAAGGTGATCTTGTATCTTCACAAGTGCAACACGCTCCTCTTGATTCTTAAGTTTGAACTGATACAACTGCAACCACAGAGAAGAAAGAATCTAAGTTTGTTGAATAACTAAAGCGAGAGCCATTCCTAATGTATAGTTGTTGACAACGATTTTTCCATATATGGAAGAGGATAGTCACCGAAAAGTATTCCAGATGTAGTGAGGATAGAGGGGGAGAAATGCCAAGTAAGGCAGTTTTTTATTGAAATTTCGGGAAAGAGTTCGAGAAGAGCAGAGTGGAGGGAAGTCCAAAGTTGAGCAACATATGGGCAATGCCTAGAAGAGGTGGGGAATACTTTCAAGGGTTGAACAAAAGGTGCAATCTCCTGTAACAAGACCCAACTTGGCTAATGTGAGGCCAATTGGAAGCTTCATATGTAGAATATGTCATCCCAAAAGTTGACATTTAGCCTCAACAGGGGACTGCCAAATGATGTAAGTCATTCTCTACCACTAAGAGTCAAAAAAGGACATAGACCACTTGTTATTAAGAGAATCACCAAGTGGCAGCATTTGTTGAATTAGTTGATACAAAATTTGTGGCGTGGTTGTGTTGATGGCAACAAGGTTTGGCCAACACCAGTCCTTCCAAGGGGTTGAAGGATTGTCTGTGATTTTAAGAAGAACCTCAAGCGAGATAAGTTGTAAAATTGAAGAGTAAACATATTTAAGCTTGATGGGCAGGGTAAACTTTTGTCGCACCATTTTCCAAGAGAGCCAATTGTTAGTGTTCTTATCCCAAATGTCCTTAATCGTATTGATGCCTTTCTTTGCAAAGGATTTTGCTTTGAATTCGGGTGAACAACAAGAGGAAGGTCATTAAAGCAAATAATTTGATTCCACCAGAGATTGGATGAGGGAATACTTAATCCATGTCGAAGAGATTGATGACATCATTGAAGAAATGGAGCCATAACCTGCCAAGCTATCCAGTTACGTCAAAGAGGGAGAGAGCCAAAAATATCAAAAAATGTGCATTTATGAGTTTATCTTCCCATGAAGTAAGATTCTAGGAACCTTTAAAATAAGCTTTCGGATTCGGTCCCTCATAAGGATATTTTAAGGATCAATACCTTGAGTGGCTCTCACCACCCATTTTGCATCAAGACATTTCCCTTGTTGAAGTGGATCAATCATTACGAATAACTAAAAATAGGTATATGGGGGATATCCTATAGTTAATATAATCTCGAACAACATGTAAATGCAGTAAAGAAGTATGTAAATGACCCAAGAAAGTTGTGCAAAAGGAAATGCCAACCCTAATGTGCAAGAGAGAAGAGGAAAGAACTTAGTTGGTTCGATGATCTTGCGGGACTATGTCGCAGAGTTGACTGAAGGAACAAAATGCATGGATGACTATGTAAAAGCCCTGAAAAGGATGGATCTAGAGTGTCTAGCTAGACTGGAGCACTTAGAGAGGGACTGGGGTGCCTACGGGCACTGGTCTATAGAATGGGCACCCTAGTCTACGTGTAAAATATCTGAAATTGAGTTTCACATGTCTGGCATGTGGTCTGAAACTCTTGTTGTATGTCACATCAGGTTCGATACCCTATGCGAGGTGTATTGATAATCCAAGATGAATAAAAAGACCTGTAAAAAGACCAAATAAGAGTATCAAATCCCTAAATAAAGAAAAATGCAAATGAATGGGTCAAATGACCTCAAAATCCTCAACAATGGGCTTATTGAGCGATGCACTACATTTCGGACCCAAATGTAGTTTTGGTGTTTGTGTGTGCATAATGTGCCCTAGGTGCTCTTGTGTCAGTCACACTTTGTGAAGTAGTGAGCAATAACTAAATGTAGAAAATGTAATAGAATGTGTGCATGGAATAGAATATAATCCCTCCCCTATGAAGTGTGATGTAGATGAACTAGCCTTTTCCTTGTGATGGAGCTAATGGATGTAAATGATCTCCAAGTGGATGCAACTCTAGATGGATGATAGTAGTGACTAGTGCTTAATCCCTCATTATGGTCTCATAACTTTATATTTATAGGGTTCTCTTGATCTAATTTTGTAATTAACCCCAAAATGTCCAACCACCAAAAATATAAGAAGCTAAAAAGGATAGAAAGATCCCAAAAAGTGGTAGGAAAGATCAAAAAGGATCGAGGCGCCCATGGTGGGACCTTGGCACCCTAGTCGAGGCTAAAATAATGGAAAATGACTAAAACAAACTGGGTATATGGATGTAAAATACCGAGAATGACGAAATAAAATAAAACAAGATGGCCAAAAGACGGGGTTAATTAGTACTTTCTTCACTCAAGAACCTTCTAAATAGTAGTATGAAATCGAGATTAAATAATATCTAAAGTGCATGATTTTATGACTACATTTTCCCCCACTTTATATTAGTGAGTGGAAATATCGGTAACATAAAGTAGATAGAGATGCGTACCTGATGTCCATGAAGATTGTAGTAGAAAATGCGTCGATGGACTAGACAAAGCGTGGAATGACAAAAAGATGATGGAGCGTGGAAACTAAAGATGAAAAATGTGCAAAAAGTGATGAGAGTGAACCTAGGGTGAACGTGCGTGTGTAGTTGTTGATGTGTGTGATGTAACTACATGGTTAGTATGGTGTGTGTTGTCATGAAGTGTTGTTATTGACGTCATTGTTGTTGTTACCCCCATTTGACTATTTTTTCTCATACTGACTAGACCTGCAAGGAGAAAACAATCAAGTAGTCAAATATGTATGTATGTATGTGTAAAGATGCATGTGAAAGTGTGTAAATGTAAAATACATAAATGAAAAAGTGTAAATGGAAAATTTACACACACGATCTATGTCAAGAAAGAGAGTGTATAAGGATATCCTGTACTTCGCAAGTTTGTTGGGCGGTCTCATGCCAAATCGGTCAAAGAAGTGTAGGGAGAAAGTTACATTATTCTCCTTCTTGTAATTGCTTCCCTGAATGTGTGAAGAGATCTCTGTATGTCCTATTTTTTTGGGCGATCCGATGTCACTGGCCGAAGTAGTGTAGGGAGGCACACCCACTGTAACCTCCAAGCCTGTAACTACTTCCCAGAATGCTAAGGACAACCATGTCCTATAAAATTCATTATGAATGGGGTTCGTAATTGGTCCGAATCCACTTACGTATATAGGCGAACCGAACCGGTGTAGAATATTTGTGCGTAGTGTGTAGAAAAACCCTAAATGATGCTCCCTCTTTGGGCGTGCTTGCATGACCTCCGATAGGAGAAATGCGACCCCAAAAGAGGACCAATGCATGTATTTTGAAACTCTTCCTTGTAGGGGAAAGGAAAGCACTTGGTAGAAACCAAGGAGCACACAAACAAGGATGGCCAGCCAAAAACGAGTGTTAGTACACACACAAACATGCATGTAGAAAACAATGTATGAGCTACGCAAATAGTGTAAAAGCTACCAAGCAATGTAGTATGTAAACATGCAAGAAGACAAGTAAGATTCACAATATGGGATACAAACATGGGACATCACTCATGATGTCGCAAGACAATCAAAGCCAACATGTTCACAAATAAAAAACAAGTATGTACACCAAACAAAGAGCAAGGATCGTAAACAATAACAAACAAATAGAACAAATAAGAATGGAAGCAAATATCCTTGCATAACAAATGTTGCACATGAAGCACCCGTTAGCATGTTAGAAAGATAACAAGTATGTTAAAAGCATGTATAACCAAGTAATGTAAAGTGTTAAGTACAAAATGAAACAATAACACTGGAAGAGATGAATGTGGATGCCCCCAACGACTAGTGTAGGAAGGGTAGAAGGTGAGCATCCATTTTGCATGTAAGAGACTGCATTTGTGATCACAATTAGAAAAATACATGAATACACATGTGTGGATGATATAGATAAATGACATATAAGTAAGCTAACTAGCATGTGTAATAAAGCGACCATGAACAAGAAAAAGTAAGCAAGAGTAAAAGCAACCATAATATGTAGTATGTTGTGGATGGATGGAATGGAATGCAAAATGGAGTGATAGGAGTTACATTCCCCATGAGTGAATGGAAATGTATGTAGTGAGGTTCATTTATGTTTTCCCCCTTAGCAATCGATAATGAACCATTAATGAGAGTGCGTCATGGGAAATGGTCGAATAGTGTGTGTTATTTCTAGCACGATGTGATGAACATGTATGTGTAATGAAGATGATATGTGACATATAGAAGAGATATGTGTGAACCCTATAACCAAAGCGTATATCAAAACAAGATGAATTAATGAGTGATGATATAGCCTAAAGCGTATATCACTACAAGATGATAAATTAGGAGTGACGATGTAGCATATAGTGTATGTCACTACAAGATGAATAGTAGGGAGTGGTGATGTAGCCTAAAGCATATACCACTAAAAGATGGATAAAGCAAGTGATGATTTAGCCTATAACATGTGTCACTATCTTAGAAATTTTGTATGATGAAAGGTTGAATGATGAACGCGTGATGAATGTAAGGTCCATTTGATTTGTAAACCCTCGACAGTCGAGTATGGATTGGGGAACTAAAGTGCATCATAGGTAGTGAGTGTAACACGTAGAAAACAAAGTGGTATATGCAATAATGATCATGTTAGGAAATAATGGATAAAATATGTGAAACAATCCTTCATAGAATCGTAATGCAGAGAAACTAATATGTAAAAAATATTACAGATCTCAAATAAAAGTGCAAAATCAAATTAATCCAACATGTAAAGAGACAATATTTAACGTGGTTCACCCAATTTGGGCTATGTCCACCAAGAATCACTTTCTCAGATTTTATTATAAGCCAATGCTCTCTCAATACAATACCCAGATATGTTTGGAGCTATGCTCAACAAACTCTACATAATTCACACCGAATTTAGACACATCTGCAATGTTACATTACCCCTACCATATGCACAAAACCACATAAGTAGACAACTACTCAAGTAATTTTATAAAACCGTGGGTATCAAAACCATGGGAAAAAATCGTCCCATAAACCTATGGGTCAAAAATCCCGCCCATATGAGAAAAGTACACGTGAAAATAATACTCTTAGTGTACATTCTTCAACACTTTCACACATGAAAAAAAGCTCCACAACCTAACAATCTCCCACTTGGAGACTATTTTGACTGCGAGCAAGCTTCTCAAATCTTCACTAGTTTCGTGAAGACCAACCAAAGATAAAACACTTCAGCTTTTTTCCTTGTGACAACCTTGGTCATCATGTCTCGCAGGATTCTAACTAGTATGAATCTTCTCCAACTTCAACTTCTCTTCCTCCAAACTTGTCCGATGAAATGGTACCTTAAGCGTATATGCTTGATCCTAGAGTAGTAAAGAAAAGTTCTTAGCTAGGTGTATAGCACTCTGACTATCACTATGCATCTTTCCTTCCTCCTACTTATGCCCTAACTCCTCAAGCAATTGTTGTAACCAAATAATTTCTTTTCTTGCCTCTATGGTAGCAACATACTCAACCTCCATGGTTGACAAAGCCACAAGCTTTTGTAGTCATGAAATCTAGCTCACGGTTGTTCCACCTACGGTGTAAACATAACTGTCGTGCTCCTCCTGATTTCTACATCTCCAGCCATATTTGAATCTACATAACTACACAAAGTGGTGTCTCGATCCTTTGTAACACAAAATTGTCCCCATGGTCCCTCTCAAATACCATAGGATCCACTTTACTTCTGTCGGTGATCTCTACCTGGATCACTCATAAATCTACTCACCGGTCCCACTACATGGGAAATATCGGAGCTTGGTGCACACCATGGCATACATCAAACTACTAACCGTGATGAGTAAAGTACCGTTGGACATCTGGTTTCTCTCCTACTATGTCTTAGGACATTGGTCCTTTGATAACTTGAAATGGCCTACCAAAGGAGTCCCAACCGGTTTAGCATCTGCATATTAAACCTCTCCACTACCTTCTTAATGTACTCTTCCTGAGATAAAATCAGCTTCCGTTCCTTCGTATCCCGAGATATCCTCATACCAAGGATTTGTTTGGCTTCCCCAAATCCTTCATAGTGTTGGGTTTCCAAAATGTACTTTTAAACAAACCACAGTCAGGGGACAGAAATTCCCTCCTCTTTAATGGGAGAGGTTCCCTTATTGAAAGCAAGCAGCCAAACCTATGTACAAATATACAACTTGCATCAAAATGTGAATTTTTGATATCATGAAATGTATTGCATGCCCAAGAGTTTATCAATACGAAGGATATAAGACTTAGGGAATGAGAGAGGAAGAAGAAGACAATACTTTCAGGGAAGATAGATAGCAGAGAAAACCCTATGTGCATTGAGAAAAGAAGTTTAGAACAGAATCATATACATTCATAACAGGCATAATTTCGATGACACAAAGTTCTCGAAGTCCTACCACCAGAACACAAAGTTTCTTATTATAAAAATAGATGATTCCCGATTACGATAGAGAAAGAAGAAATACATAAGAAGAAAAGGAAGAAGGGGAAACCCCTGTATTGATTTCTTTTGATTCAATTTACACTTGTCAGAGTATCACAATTCCCCCTTACAATGATGAAGAAGAGACATTAAATAATCTCCAAGAAACAGTTACAACAGTTACAATTTCTTTTAATCATTCGCAACCTTTTAGATTCTTGATTCGTGAAGAAATGCTAATGGCGGCAGAGTAAAATGCTCTACGACATGACAATTTAAAAACATTTGGTAACTTTGAATATGTGCCATTGATCTTGTTTTTGAAACTTTGAATATGAGCCATCCACGTGACAGAACTCCATTGGAGCAGGCGAGGAGGATGTCTTTTACTTTTCGTGACTTTATAGAGATTTGGCAATTTTTTACATTTTGGTCCGCTGACTCGCCTCGAATCTCGACGCGACACGTGGCATCACCTAATTGGCATGGGGCTATGCTTCAATTTCACCATTTTAATTTTATTTCTACAAAATCTCAAAATCTCAAAGTCCTCCGCCGGCTCATGCCTCGCGTTGAATTTTCAACGGCCACATGTCCTCTTCTCAGTTGGGGCTGTGGGGACGCGCTTCGATTTTACAATTTTAACTTTATTTCGAATGGGCTTAAAATCTTAAAGTGCTTACCGATTGGTGCCTCCCTCTTTGAATTTTCAATGTAGGAATTGACACATGGCATCACCGGATTGGCTACGGGGATGTGCTTCACTTTATCTTTCAGGGCACTGGGCTAGTCTGGAATTTTTGCTAAAACCATAAAAAACGTTAAGTTCACAAAGAGGCCTGACCGGATGCATCCAATTAGATACGTCCATGTATCCATGGATATTGGGGCCAAAATTTGACGGGAAAAGACACCCATCGCTCATGACCGTGGAATAATTGTAGAGAAGGAGAAAAATTCTTCGCTCATGCCCGATTTTCAAATTTCTTTGTGGTCAAAGAGGAATTGCCAATAAATTCAAAAGAGGGAAATAATAGAATCGAACACTTAAAGGTACGAGCTCAAAATTTTGAATTTAACTTAGGAAATGAGGGGAAATTTTGAGGTGAAAACAAAATTGGCTCTTTCGGGAGATGGCTTGACTTGATATGAAGAAACTAGCAAGAAGATCAAGAATTTACGTAAAAATCTGGGAAAGAAGACCAATGTCTTATCCATTGGACAAAGGAGTCAAAAGAAAAACCAATATAGAGGGCAACACAGATGGAGGGGAAACAAACCAAAAAGGAAAACAAAAAAAAGAAAAACCACACATAGCAAGGAGTAGGAAAGGAAAACAAACCAAAACCAAAACACTATACATAATATACATAGAGGACCGCCTAATCACCTAGGACTTGAACAACTTTAAATAT
The DNA here is from genome assembly GCA_018340775.1 of Taxus wallichiana var. yunnanensis. Taxonomy (NCBI): domain Eukaryota; kingdom Viridiplantae; phylum Streptophyta; class Pinopsida; order Cupressales; family Taxaceae; genus Taxus; species Taxus wallichiana. The sequence goes on from CM031241.1 coordinate 247,655,482, forward strand.
TGCCCACTATAAGGAAGTGGGAGAGGAGATCCATCCATGTAATCTAGATAGAAATAATTTTCACCAACAAATGCCTAATTTTGAAAGGACCAAGCCAAAGAGAATCAAACTTACCATGGCTTCCTCGAGGTTCATGTCTTTTGTCCCATAGCAGAACCATGTCTCCCACTTGAAAAAACTCTAGGTTTATCCTTCTTATCAAACAATGCCTTCACTTTTTGTTGGTGAGATGAGATTCTATCAACAACTTGCATTCTATCCTCATCAAGCTTCTAAAGATACATGATCCTTTTGTCCAAAGAATTGATGAAGCTTGAATCTTCAATAGCCTTCATCAAGTTCAAGGCTGGAAATTCCACTATTACTGGTAGTTGAGCTTCCACACCATACACCACTTGAAATGAGACATTCCAATTGCTCTTTTGGGTGTAATCCTATCAGCCCAGAGAGCATCATATAGCTTCTTATGCCAATTCCTCTGAGAATCATTGACAAGCTTTCAAACAATAGTCACCAAATTCTTGTTTGTTGATTCTGCTTGTCCATTCCTTGGGGGTAGTAGTATGAAGAATGAGCAAGGGAGATTCCATAACCATAGCAGAAATCCATCATCTCAGCAGAAGAAAATTTGGAATCATTATCAGTCACAATCTTGTTTGGTACCCCAAACCTTATCAAGATGTTTTCCTTGATGAAGTTACATACTACCTCAGAGGTAGTATTTTTGACTAGAATGGCCTCCACCCACTTTGTGAAGTAGTCTGTGGTAGTTAGCACATGAGTGTGTCCAACAATGGAAGGTGGGTTGAGTGTTCCAATGAAATCCAAACCCCATTGTTGAAAAGGCTCATCAATCACTACTGGTTTAAGTGGTAAAGCAGCTAACTTAGGTCTCCCAACAAAAGTTTGACAAGCTTCACACTTACCTACCCATTTTGATGCATCTCTGAACAATGTAGGCAATAGTATCCAACATGAAGGATCTTATGAGCAGTGACAGTATAAGATAAATTCCCTCCACAAGCCTGGTCATGAAAAGCTGAGAACAACTTCTTCGTTGCTCTTTGTCTACACATTTCAAGAATCTTCCATCTATGCCTCTCTTGAACAAAGCATTCTCCCATAATACATATTGTGTAGACCTTAACTTGATGGCTCTCTTCTCCTTGGTACTCAAGTGGGATGGAAATTCCCATAGGTAAGAAAATGTGCAATGTTAGCATACCATTCATCTGTTGAACTGAGGAAGAGAACAACATGAACATCAACTTCTTCTTGAGACAATTCTTCACCAGCTCCTTCAATAATAAGCTCACACAAGCCTTTACCCCTGATCAGCTTAGTTGGCTTGATGTCAAGATCATACTCTTGAACCTTTTCTACCCAATTTCCCCTCTTAGTTCCAAACTCCTGTTGAGTAAGAATGGATTTTATAGTTGTATCAGGCACAAGCACAACAAAATGAGAGTTAAGAATATAAAATGAAACTGCTTAACAACTTTGACCACTGCAAAAGCATGTTTCTCCATCAGGGTATATTTCAACTCATGAGCCTTAAGAACATAACTCATGAAAGCAATGGGAAGTTCATGGCCCTTTAACCTTTCTGAGTCAAAGACAAGTAGCCAAGGTACTCTTTGTGGCATAACAATAAATAATGAAATCTTTACTGAAATCAGGGCATGCCAAGATGGGAGTCTTAGCAATGGCTTTCTTGATACTCTCAAAATATCCTTTATCATCAGAAGTCCACCCAAATCTTTGCTTCCCTTTCATCATATGAGCAATGCTCATAGTCAGTTTTGTAAAGTCTAGAATGAATCTCCTCAAGAAATTAATCTTGCTAAAGAAGGAGTGAACACCCTTCTTGCTTGTGGGAAGAGGATCACTGGATTGCTTGAACTCTTTTAGGATCTATCTTGATTCCCTACTTGGAAACAATGTTCCCTAGTAATTTACCTTCAGTGACATAAAAGACATACTTCTTGGGGTTGAGAGAAACCCCATGATCTCTACATTTTTGGAGGACTATTTCAAGGTGCTGAAAGTGATCTGCCCTTGTTTTAGAAAACACAGTCAAATCATCAAGATACACAACAATGCATTTTCCTTTTAGGCTGCCAAAATCCAAGTCCATTCCCTCTAAAAAGTAGCACCAACATTGATAAGACCAAATGGCATTCTCTTGTAGGAAAAGGTGCCCCAAGGGGTAGTGAAAGCAATTTTGTGTTGATCAAGAGTACTTACTTCCACTTGATTGTAACCAGAGAATCCATCCAACATAAGCAACATTTCAGAGCCTGAAATAACTTGCAAAACTTGATCCATCATAGGTAGAGGATAATTGTCTTTCAGAGAAGCCTGATTTAAATTTCTAAAATCCACACAGATGCGGATCTCACCATTCTTCTTCCTCATGCACAATGTTGTCAATCCATGTTGAATGTGTGTATGGGGAAAATGATCTTTGCTTTCAACAACTTCTGGATTTCTGATAAATAGTATCAACAATCTTGGGATTGTAATTCCTTTTTTTTTGCCTAAAAGGTTTGATCCTAGGCCTCAGAGGGATATAGTGTTGCATTTCCTTAGGTTTGAAAGCCTTGAGATCATCATATGAATATGCAAGAACATCAACATACTTCTTTAACAGGTTCACTACCTTTGTCCTTTCATCCTGAGTGCAACATTTTCCAATGTTCACCATCTTAGGTTCATCAGGACTTCCAATATTCACCTTTTTAGTTTCAGTAGATTGTTGAGCCCTTGAGAAGCTTTAGATTTGACAAACCTATCATGCTTATCAAACAGATCTTCTAGACTTACTAGCCCTTTGGGAATCTTGTTACCTTTCAATTTGATGCAGCCATCTTGGTCCTCTTCTTCCATGATATCTCCTTCATTAGAGGACACACCTCTCTAGGAAAACTATCACTTCCTTCAAAATACAATTGATTAAAATTATCTCTAAACTCTAAGAAAGAGAGAAAATGTTGATCATTATTGAAAACCTGCCATTTTTTTGCATTATCATGCACACTGGGTCTATGAATCATTTCAATAGTAAATTTCTCCTGAGAGAAATCTAGGTGAGGAATCAACAAGGATCCAGAGATAGCTAGAGAGTTAGCTCTAGTGTTCCTTTCTCTTGGCACAACTTCAATGGAGAAAGCATCAAGAAACTCAATGGAATCCCAGACAAGATTTCTATAGTGTTTCAGTCTTCTATTCTTGACTTGGAAAATATCTCTAACCTGCTTCACAATTAATTCTGCATCACCACGAGCAAGAAGATTCTTCAATCCCATTTCCTTTGCTACATTCAACCCCAAAGATGAGAGCCTCATACTCAGCTGTATTGTTTGTATTTTCAAACTGAAGTTTGAAAGAAAAAGGATGGATCTCCCCCTCAGGAGAGATCAACACTACACTTGCTCAAGAACCAGCTCAAGAACAACTACCATAAAACTCCAAAGTCCAAACACCATTAGGGTCCTGAATCACTCCTTTAGGAATATGAGCTTCATCTTGTGACATAATCATGTAGTTACCATGCCCAATGTCTTCATAAAGAATTTGTGCCTTGGGATCATCTATTTTTGCACAATATATTCAGTTTGTTTCTCAGGTAGCATCTTCTTCATCTTTCCATTGACATGGATCAAAGCATGTGACCAATCCATCTGGATTTCACCTCCTACATCCTTGCAAAAATTCCTACTCAACAGCATACCATATGAAGGAGGAATATCAGCTACCAAAATAGTGGCCAAGACCTTCTTCTCTGGAAAAGCAACAAAAGCTACTTGTGCATCTTTAATTCTTCCAACCAAGGGTACTTCCCTACTCTCCATGGAATAACAGGAGCCATAGGTACGTGTTAGAGTCAAGCCCAAATCATGAGCCACTTTGGCAGGCATCACATTGTCTGATGCTCTAGAGTCAATGACATAATTATTGAGTTTGTGGCCAGCTATGAGGAGAGTCACATAAAATGGTTTGATTTTCTCATTAGTGGAGGAGGTGGTTATAGCCACAAGACTTAGTTGAGGTGTGGAAGGAGTAGGAAAAATGCCTTTAGAAGTGTTGAATGAGACTTTGGCTTTTGAATTGACAAAGTTTACCATTTTAGCAAAGGATTTTGGATGGGTTTGGTAAAACTCTACTCTGAGATTTGAATCTTGGTCTTTTTGAGATGGTCAATGATATCAAAAGATCCAGAGGTGGATGGGACATCACTACTTGGAACTTGAGGAGCATTAGGCTTATCATTTCTGGAACTAGAGGACTAGAAGTTTTAGAAGTAGAAGTAGAGGGAGAAGGACTAGCATAACTCACCTTTTGTGTGGAGGTAGTGGGAATAGGAGCTCCTCTTCTTGCAATAACTGGAATAGTGGTAGGAGGCTCCTTGGATTTCTTTGCAGGATGCACCACTTTTCTTTCTTGTTTGTCTGCTCTCGAGTCATGACATAATATGACTCACTATTCATATCTGCCACTACTTCAGCATAGTCATCTTCATCATCAATGCCTTTAGTGGTGAGGAAGTGCACTCTAGATCCACCAGGCTCTTCTAGTTCCTCCTCAACTTCTTCCTCTTCTGCATAGAGTTCATTTTCTTCCTCATCATTAGGTTCTTGAACTTCACAGGTTGCATTGAATGGAACCTTGAGAGGTGGACCTTCAATGGCCAATATGGTCTAATCGAGAAGCAATCTATTCCTAGGATGAAAGGTATTCCTTGGAACATCTTGGTAAGGAACATGATGAGCCAACTGCTTCTTGATGGCAATGAGATCATTTGCACACTTCTGCACCAAATGATCTGAATTGGCTCTAGGAGTATAATTAGAAGAAGATGCTTTAGATTTAGAAGAGTCTCTTTTAACTTACGACATTGATAAAATCATCTTCAACACTGATTTCCAATCTCTGATCAACATCCAAAGTTGCAAGGTTAGCTCTCTTTAAGGCATAACTCACTTCAGAAATTTATCATTGAGGAAGAAACACTTTTGAATGTGATCAACAGGATGAGTGGCTTATGGAATCTTGTGGATCAACTTGTTAAACTTGGCCACAAAACTCTCTCATGGGTTCATGTGGTTCTTTCTTGATTAGAGAAAGCTGAGCTAAGAGAGCATGCACATCCTCAGCAGGTTTGAAAGCATTGTTCAAATTGGGTTGTCATGGAAGTCCAATCAATGATTGATCCACAGGAAGATGATAGAACCAATCAACAACATTGTCTTGCAATGTCTCCACAAAAATCCTGATAGATACATCTTCATACTCAAGCCCAAGAACCCCACATGCAACAATAAAGGCTGCAATGTGTTCATCTGGGTGAACTTTCCCATCACCTCTAAATTTAGGAAAGTTCTTTCTGTTACCCCTAGGTAACTCATGCAATGGCTGAGGAAGGAAAGAGGCCCAACCCTTTGTCCCCAAGGTAAAGGTGTTGCCATTCTTGGAAAGATTGTTTGTAGAGGAACTGAAACACCAGCAAGAATTAAAGCATGAAGATTAGGGCTAAGTTGTTCTTGAGGAGTGCTACCCTTAGGGTTTCTATCTTCAACAGGAGGAGTGCTTGTAGAATGAGTTATTATGTTTCTTCTTGATGGAAGGAGAGGAAAGTTTTGTTGCTCAAAGTTGAAACTAAGGATCTTCCACTCGAGAGATCTTCTACCATGAGTATATCTTAGAGTCACCAAATCAAAAATGATCAAGGAGTTGTTTGTTTGAAAAGGAATTTGTTGAAACGAATCCCTAGTGGATTCACCAAAAAATTTTGGGTTTCTAAAATGTACTTTTAACAAACCACAATCAGGGGACAGAAAGTCCCTCCTCTTTAATGGGAGAGGTTCCCTTATTGAAAACAAGTAGCAAAACCTATGTATAAATGTACAACTTGCATCAAAATGTGGATTTCTGATATCATGAAATGTATTGCATGCCTAAAGAGTTTATCAATACGAAGGATAGAAGACTCGGGGGAATGTGAAAGGAAGAAGAAGACAATACTTTCAGGGAAGATAGATAGCAGAGAAAACCCTATGTGCATTGAGCAAATAAGTTATAAAATAATCATATACATTCATAACAAGCATAATTTGAAGACACAAATTTCTCAAAGTCCTACCACAGAACATAAAGTTTCTTATTATAAAAATAGATGATTCCCTAGTTACGACAAAAAAAAGAAGAAATACGAGAAGAAGAAAAGGAAGAAGGGGAAAACCCCTGTATTGATTTCTTTTGATTCAATTTACACTTGCAGAGTATCATAATTCCAACCCTTTACAATGGTGAAGAAGAGACATTAAATAATCTCAAGAAATGGTTACAACAGTTACAATTTATTTTAATCATTCGCAACCTTTCATATTCTTGATTCGTGAAGAAACGCTAATGGTGGCAGAGTAAAATGCTCTATGACACGACCGTTTAAAATCATTTGGTAACTTTGAATATGCACCATTGATCTTGTTTTTGAAACTTTGAATACGAGCCGTCCACGTGGTAGAAATCCATTGGAGCGGGTGAGGAGGACGTATTTTACTTTTCGTGACTTTATAGAGATTTGGCAATTTTTTACATTTTGGTCCGACTCACCTCGAATCTCGACGCGACACGTGACATCACCTAATTGGCTACGGGGTTATGCTTCAATTTCACCATTTTAACTTTATTTTCACAAAATCTCAAAATCTCAAAGTCCTCCGCCGGCTCATGCCTCCATGTTGACTTTTCAACGGCCACGTGTCCTCTTCTGATTGGCTGTGGGGCTGCGCTTCGATTTTACAATTTTAACTTTATTTCCGAATGGGCTTAAAATCTTAAAGTGCTCCGCCAGTCCGCACCTCCCTCTTTGACTTTTCAACGCAGGCATTGACATGTGGCATCACCGGATTATCTGTGGGGTTGAGCTTCACTTTATCTTCGGGGGTGCGGGGCGGTCTGGAATTTTTGCAAAAACCATAAAAAAACGTTAAGTTCACAAAGAGGCCTGATTGACCGCATCCAATTAGATATGTCCACGTATCCGTTGATACTGGAGCCAAAATTTGACGGGGAAAAGACACCCGTCACTCACGACTGTGGAAGAATTACAGAGAAGGAGAAAAACTTCTTTGTTCATACCCAATTTTCAAATTTCTTCATGGTTAGAGGAATTGCCAATAAATTCAAAATAGGGCAACAATAGAATCGAACACTTCGAAGGGTACGAGCTCAAAATTTTAAATTTAACTTATGAAATGAGGGGAAATTTTGAGGCGACAACACATAGCAAAGGAAAGGATTTACTTAGCTGCTTCTTGAGTACTTTTATTTCTTACATTTTTTCCTGCAACCAACATGTCATCCACATACGAGACACAAGATAATATTTAACTCGTGGAAAGTGTACAATACTCTTAGTGTACAATAGTCTTCAACACTTTCACACATGAAAACAGGCTCCACAACCTAACATATAACAAACAACCATGTGATGAATACAATATGTAATGTACGATATATAATACGTAATGCCAGATGTAATGTTGGGTATATAAGATGTAATGCAGGATGCAATTTATGATGTAGACCTGACAAGTGTAAGATGTGTGATGTGGACTAAGTGTAGTATGTATGATGCAAGATGTGTAGAATGTGTAAAGTGTAATGTAAAGAGTGGCATGTAATGTATGTAGATAGACTAGTAACATAGTATGTAGGAGGAGTAGTTTATGAGGCTAGACTTGTATGTGATGAAAAATAGTATATTGTGTAGAATATGTGTGACGTGGAGATGCATAATGTATGATGTAAGGCATATGACGTGAGACGTATGATGAAGATGTAAGGTGTGGTTTCTATAGTGTAGTGTGTGGGGTTCATGTGTAATAAGCGGTAACAGTCAAGTGTGAACCAAAGCACAAGAGTGTCTCATCGAGTAATGGCGTATGCATGACTATAGTCACAAAATCATGCACTTTAGACATTCATTTATCTCGGTCTCATACTACTATTTAGAAGGTTCTTGAGTGAAGAAAGTATTAATTAACCCCATCTTTTGGCCATCTTGTTTTATTTTATTTCGTCATTACCGACCATTTACATCCACATGCCAATTTGTTTAAGTCATTTCCCATCATTTTAGCCTTGATTGGGGTGCTCAGTTAGTAATGGGGCACCGTTGGCGCCCTGGTTCCACCAGGGGCACCCGATCCCTTTTGCACTTTTTCGCCACCTTTTGGGCTCTTTCTATCTATTTTACATCTTTATATTTCTTGTGGTCGGCCTTTTCGTGGTTAATTATGAAATTATATCAAGATAACCCTATAAATATAAAGTTATGAGACCATAATGAGGGACCTCACATCACTTATTACTATCACTCCATCTAGAGTTGCATCCATCTATTGTAGTGGAGATCACTTGCATCCACATAGCTCCATCATCAAGGCACAAGGCTAGGACATCTGCATCACATTTCATAGGGGAGGGATTATATTTTATTCCATGCACACATTCTATTACATTTTCTACACATAGTTATTACTTTCTACTTCACAAAGTGTAACTGGTGTAGAAGCAACCTAGGGAATGTCTACACACACTTGCACATAGAACTACATCGGTCTAAGATGTAGTGCAACACTCAGTTAGTAAGTCCACCATTATGGCAGCTGAGGTCAATCTGACCCCTTCATATGCATTATTCTTTTTTAGGGTTTGATGTTTGTTTTGGGGTCTTGCAGGTCTTTCTTTCATCTTGGATTATTGGCGACATCTAACGCAGGACAACAAAGTTGATGTGACAAACAAAGAGGGTTTTAGACCATCTGCCAAACCATGAAGACCATTTTTAGAGCTTTTACACAAACCAAGGTACCCATATTACAAACCAGAGCGCCGTAGGCGCCTTGATCCTCCAAGCACTCTAGTCTAGCTAGATCTTCTAAATCCATCCTTTTTGGGACTTATACAGTCATTCCTTGTAGTTCCCACTCCTCTTCGACACCTATATTTCTATGATCATGTTTATTAGTGCTTAGTGACTTGGACATTGTTTTGATATTTTGGATAGCCTATTATTAGACACTATGGACATTGTGATTATTGTGTTTTGGCTTTTATTATGGACTGTATGGGTATATAGAGGACATTGATAGATATTGCAATACATGATGATGATTTAGTGTTATTTTGTTATATACTGACATTTTGGACTCTTGACAATGGTGATTATGTTTAGATGATTGGACTAACCATGTGATCTCATTGATGTTGTGAATTATTAATAATGTGATGTTAATAGGTGACTAGTAATATGTTGTTGAATGCATCTAGATAGATATGAGATACAATAGATGTATGAAATGTGTGGTTATCGTAAAAGATGAATTGTGATAGATGGTTATGCCTAGACGTAGGGTGATAGTGAATGTTAATGGAGATGGTAGAATTGTGATGTTTAGGGATTGAAAATAATTGATTTAAAATAGAATTGTTTAACTATGATTACGATGCAACTATGTTGTATGATGATGATGTTAATTGATAAATGATATATGTGTTTTAATTTCTTGACGTATTGATATGGCCTTGAGGCTGAAGGTGGTATTGTCTTGGTTGTTGTAGGAAACAAAATCACAATAAACAAAGAAGGGACTAAGAGACTAACTATGGAAGAATACCGGATGTTTGCAACATGGTCACCTTGGCAGTTGTGTGTGTGTGTGTGTGTGTGTGTGTGTGTGTGTGTGCATTGTCATTTTACTTTTCATGTTTGTTAGGAGGTCTCCAAGGGGGAGTAACCTCATATGTGACCATGGGTGTGAATGTTGTTTTTTACCTTTTATTTAATTGTCTTAGTTGTGTATGTGATTTTATTAAATTGTAATGTCTTCTCATTTTATTGTGCTTATTTAGTGTGCTCTTGATTTAGTTAATTAACTATGTGGATAATGCTAATTAGGAGATGTGACAAAGGGGCAATGAATGTGGTAGATAGTCCTTATTTTCTTCATGATTTTAGATGGATTTTAATTGATTTTGATTTGTGTACCCATCCCCATCTCTCAAATCTCAGATTTGGGCTTTGAGCCCATTTTTGGAGGCTTGTGGGACAAGTTATAATTGTCTCATACTCCTTAAACTCTCCCACCAACCCAACCTATGATATGAGGGGTCAAATTTATCCCTTATTATGTGTTTTTGAAGGAAAAATAGATAATTAATTGCACTTTCTTCCTACTCTCTTAATTGTGTCCTTGAAAGTATGGAGTGGAGTATTGTGTGTAAGAATGAAATTTGTCATACCCTCACCTTACTCATTTATGGAGTCTTGGATTATGTGTTTGACTTGTGAGGTGGATTGGGGGGGGGGGAAATGATGTGGCATCCTACATGGAGCCACCTCACCATCCTCTCCACCATTTTTCTATTTATTTGAGTCTTTTTGTTGTTTTGGGGGTTACTTGCTTGGAAATTGGGAGAGCTTGCATGGAAATTGGGCTTGGAACTGAAAAGAAGGTTGAATTTGTTGCTTAGATATTGAAGGAGCTTTCAATGGAAAGGTAGGGTCTTATACCTTGCATTTTGGTTTTCTTATTTGTGTGTTGTGTTTGTAAATTGTATGAATGCATGTGATTTGTAAGGGATTGGGTAGATTTTCCATAGTGATGGTGTAGGGAGAGGGAAATGGGGCCATTTGTGGAGGTAAAAGGGAGTGTGTGAGGATTTTTTGGAGGAGTGTGGGAAGGGTAATCCACTTATGTGGAGTTAAAAGGAAACTATATCATTTTGCATCTTTAAATTGGAGAGATAAGGACTTTTGTTGTGTGTGTGTTAGTGCACTTGGAGGTTTTGGGTGGATCCCTATCCCACTTGGGAGGCATAAGGAGATGGCCACCATGTTTCCCTTCTCCTTTGGATTAGTTTTTGAGCCTATGTGGTTTTAATATGTTGCAAGTTTTCTTCTTAGTGTTATTGCTTCTTGAGTGTTGCATACTTGTATGTGTATATGTGTTGTTGAAGCCATTTTGTGAAGTTTCCATGGTTGTAAACACCCCTTATTTCTCCATTGTTAGGGCTCGGGGCCAATGAGAAGGTAGGCTTCACCTTCTCATTGGATTAAGGTTGGGAGGTGAGTGTTGCCTATGTTCCCTTCCTTTGCTATTGTGTTGAAGATGGAGAAAAAGAAAAGAGTTGCAAGTTGGTATATTGGATGGAGTTACATATGTGTTTGAGACAAAAGAAGAGAGAGTTTTTGTAAGATTTAACATGTTGTCTCCACCTTTGAGTGGAGGGATTTTGTATACTTGTATTTTAAGTTTAAGCTTTTTGTAAAGGAGTTGTTCAAATTTGAAATGAATTATCAAATCATGGAATGTATATGTTTGAAATGAGGCATTTGAATGTTGCATTTTATTGATTATTGTATCTCATTAAGATCTGCAACTTAAATCAAGTGTACATTTTATTTACAAATTGGAAATTGTTCTTATTTGAACTAGAAATAAAATGAAATATGTGTTTTGTTTTCCCTTTGAAATGTGTTTGTCATTCTTTACATTTATAAAAGGAGCATATATATTTAGTTGATGATTACATTTATTTTCCTTTTTTCAAAATGGTGTACAAAGTGGTAGAACTTTATCATGGTTGTTATACTTTAATCAATATTACAAAAAAAAAAATTGTACAATTAGTTCCTTTGATTAAGAAAGAAATTTGTCTTATTTCCCACTTGTGCAACTCTTTAAAAATAAACTAGACCAAGAAATATATATATATATGTATGTATATATGTATGTATATGTATGTATGTATGTATGTATGTATGTATGTATGTATGTATATATGATTTATTTTGTTATTTTTGTTTTCAAAACAATATACTTAGGAAAATATAATACATACAATCATATACTTATCTATACAATCATATTTTCCTAAGTATATTGTTTTGAAAACAAAAATCAGAAAAAATAATACATACATACATACATACATACATACATACATACATATATATATATTGTGAATCGGATCGTGATGCTTTATTTAAAACAAAATTTAAAAAAATGTGGAATCGGCTTGCATTTTTAATTGTACACATATATATATACAAAAACATATATAAAAATATACACACAAATATGTGAATGAGTAAATCTAAAACAAAATAAAATGAGGGTAATATAATGCCCTAACTAGAAGCTTTTTTGGTAAACTATTTTTAAAAAATAAGGAAATGAAATAGTGGGGTTAATGAAGGAAGAAACCCCTCCAATGGCGAGATCTTGCATACTGAAAAAAAAATTCCTCCATAGCTTCCATATACTCCAATGGCCTCCATCCTCTTTTCCCCCTACAAAAAAATCACACATGTGCAAATGAGGGAAAATAAGGCAAACTATGAATAAAAGGAAAACATAAGGATATTTAGGGCTTTTAGTCAAACCTAGAATCTAAGGGCTCTTATTGATCTAATCTAAGGGTGAAGATTAGATCCTACACCTTTTAAGTTGTAGGTATTTGATGGGAATAGATGTTTTATTAAGTGTATGGGTATTTAATTAATGGGGCCACATAGGGTATTCTAGACATGGGTGTTAGTGGGTTAGGTTGTATTGTAGTATATCTCTTCATTATGGGTAAATTAATTAAAGTTGTACATGGGGATGTTTTAAATAAATTCTCAAAGGAAATAAATAGATGAAATTTTAATTATGAGAATTATAAACTAATGTGAAGCATGGGGGTAGATAAATAAATTATTTAAGGGGTTAAAATAATTAAAGTTAAAAGTAGTTAGTTAAATAGATTAACGTGTGGCATGGGTGTTATTTACCTAGTGAGATATGATTTAATTTAACTTAGGAAATGTCTTTATAAATTTTAATAGGGCCTAAATAAATAAAAATAACGGAATTAATATTAAATTAGGAATTAATTAAATAAGTTCAATATGGATATAAGGAAGGGATTTTAAACCCTGTAATGAACTGTGGAAAATAAATTAATATTAATTAGCGAAGAATAGTATTAACGACTAAGCAATTATTAAACGCAATATAAGTATTTAAAAAAATCCTTGTAATTTTCCTAAGTGATTGATGGAGCTTTGACATGGTTTTTTGTGCGTCGATTTTGGGCGTTACATTCCTCGCTCTTGATTTTTTCGATCACACTGCGACATAGTCCTGTCACTTGTTGAGTCGGATGAGTTCTTTCCTCGCTTATTGCACATTATTTCCTCTTGCTTATTGCACATTAGGGCTAGCATTTTCTTTCGCATAAGCTATGTTTAGCTCATTTACATTCTTATTTTGCATTTATCTACTTTATTTACTGATTGTCCATAACTTTAGATTAACTATCCCCATGCTACATAGTCCATTTTTAGTTAATCATTTTGGTGAACCCAACTCGATCATACATGCTTCTATCTTCTTCATTCCTAGGGTTAAGTCATCATGAGTATCTCAATTAATGATTACTTGCTTTCTAATCTTGATTTACTACATAGAGTCCAACAATTTCTTGCTACTACTCGCATTTTTGCTAACATGCACCCATACGCGGTTTATCGAGCCTTTGTCAATGCCTTTTCCTCACATATAGTGTTTAAGTATAACCTTCCCTTTGATGTTCACACTTTTGATAATGACCCGCCTTTACATATCATCTCTTGTATTTATAATGTCGTTGTTAAGCGTACTTTGATTGATAATGGATCTGAACTTAACTTGTGTCCTATGTCATTTCTCAAAGTTTTAGGTCTTACCGCTCGTGACATTAGTCCCTCTAGTGTTTCATTGTGTGCTTATGATGGTTCCATTCATCCATGTTTTGGTCACATCACATTACCCATCACTATTGGTCCTAAGACTATCCACACTATCTTTTTGTTGTTGATTTCCTAGTTTCCTATAACTGTCTACTTGGTAGGCCATGGCTTCATGCCATGCAAGTTGTCACCTCTACTATCCATAATTGTGTTAAATTATTACATGAGAGCATTGAATACATTTTTTTCATGACCATGATCCATTCTAGTATTATGATTGGGATCCTAATACTAATCTTTGTATTCCATGCATCAATATTACAGATGAGCCCCAACCTAGGGAATAACCACCACACTTACCACCACTTGACGGTACTATTTGTGTGATAGATGCGGTTTCTTCTATGCCACCAGCTACTACTACTACTAGATTCCTCGTCAGGGGCCTATTCTAGTCTATGGACGTTGCTCTATCACATCCACCTCCACATACATTACCTACTTTAGCATGCCCACCATTCACTTGCACACTCTTCATGAATAACTCATATTGGGAACATATTCCATTTGATCCTACATGCGATGTCACTATATGTTCCCATGATGGTCTATCTTGTCTTGGTTTCACCTTTAAGGATCTCCATCCTTCTACTCATGACCCTCATCTCTACTATGGATTTATCAATATTACTGTTGCTTATGGTTTGCGTGTATTTCATCTTCTAGTCTATTTATCACGTACCCTCGTTCTTCTCCACTCACATTAGGGGAATCTTGGCTTACTTATATTAGAGGCACATTAGATCCTAGTCATATAGACATTTCATTTCCTATGCCTTTCGGTCATGTTTTTATCTGTAATAGTTATTTTCTTGGCTATTCACAAAATATCACTCATTGGTATGCACACGGTTGCCCACTTCCTCCATTCACCGATGAGGAATATGCTATGGGCATGTATAACTTACACCTTAATGGCTCATTGCATGATCAACCAAACATTATTGCTTATCAAGTCACCAATGCTTATCCATATGACTTTGACCCAGAGGATGATGATCTTCTTGATGACTTTACATGATCTTCTTACACACACTCGGGGGCATAACATTTAATCCCCCTTTGTTCTAGCATATTTACATAGGTCTACATCACATGCATACCTTATCTTACCCCCACATTGTCTTAGCATAGTCACACTCATCATACATTCTAGTGTTATTACCCGATGACACACTCTTGTGCTTTGGTTCACACTTGACTGTTGAGGGATTACTACTACACTAAACCCCACACACTGCACTCTAAGCATTACATACCGCATCTAGTCACCATTTCACATCATACATTATCCGCGTTCATCTACCACATTGTTCCATTTCTACATTTGTACATCATACATTATCCTAGTCCTCACCTCACGTGTTTTACATCATACACTATTAGGATATTTACACATATTGCCTCACATCCTATACATAGTCATATACCATACATCATACACTACACATCTTCATGTCATTTTCTACATACTATACTAGTCTTCATCACATATGAGTCTAGCATTACATTCATCCCTACATACTACATTACTCATCTATCTACATGTGTTACACTACGCATTATACATTACATTTTATGCATTCTACATACCTACCATCACATTTTATACACCACATTTTTACATATTCTCTTCATCACATGGTCATCTTTTATCATTACATATACTACATTTTCTTCTACACGCTGCACTCACTACCCTATGATGCACTTTAGTTCCTCAATCCATACTCGATTGCCGAGGGTTTACAAATCAAATGGACCTTACACTCATCACGCATGCGACAATCCTAGGCTAGTGACATATGATTTAGGCTAAATCGTCACCTATTCTATCATTTTGTAGTGGTATAAACCTTAGGTTACATCACCACTTCCTTATTTCATCTTGTAGTGATACATGCTTAGGGCTAAAACATCACTCATCTATTCATCTTATAGTGATATACACTTAGGATCAATCATCACTTATACATTCATCAAGTCGTTATGTATGCCTCATCTATAGGTTCATGCACACGTCATTTCTAAGTCACATCTTACCACTACACCTACACATTCACCACAACGCATTAGACACAACTCACACCACTCGACCATTTCCCGATGACACACTCTCATTTATGGTTCATTCTTGATGGTGAGGGGAAAACAAAAAGAACCTCATTGCATACACTTCCATTCACTCGGGGGCATGATGCAACTCCTACCATTCCATCTTGCATTCCATTCCATCCATCCATAGCATATTGCATTGTCTTGAGGGAATTTACTCTTGTTTACTAGTATTTTACATGATCACTTTACTACACATGTTAGATTGATTTATTATATGTCATTATCTATACCATCCACACATGCACATTCACATATTTTTTTGGTTGTGATCGTAGATACAGATATTTTACATGCAGCATGGATGTTTTCCTTCTACCCTTCCTACATTGGTTCTTTGGGGAATCTACATTTTATTTTCACAAGTATTATTAATTGGGGTAATTGAATCAAGTTACTAATAATAGGCTTAGGGTAAGGTGTCTAGGTGAGGTGGCTAGATGAGGTGGAGGGGTAAGTATTTAATTAATTGGGGTAATTAAATAAAAATTAAAATGGGTCTGATTGATTCAATTAATTAAAGTAATTAAATTAATGTAGGGTGGGGTGAAAGGGGGCCATGGTTAGATGAATGTATTTAAGTCGATTTAAGAACAAGGGGCTAAGGAGCGTGACCTAATTTTGATGTCTACATTTTGCCCCTTTTTGTTGCATAGCATGCTTAGTACTAGTAAGTCGATGCTAACAAAAATAAGGTGTGGTTGCCCAAGTGAGGGTGAAGGTGATCCCCCTCAAACCAAGAATTGATGAGGTGATAGGGCAAATTGGCGAGTGGTTTGATAAAAGTAAATGCGGAGGAGAATGGTGGAGAAGGTAGAATGTGGAAAAGGGTAATTTGGGCAGACAGTAAATGGACCAAGGTCGAAAGCGATGTGGCAATGTGGAAGCATACACACATATAAAGCTGCGAGGTGCGGTACCGAGGTGAAGAGCTTGCAAACTCTACATCATCTAAGGTCGATAGGTGATATCCAAACAAGGTTGAAGTGAATCCGATATCCGGTATAGGATAAGGTCAGAAACACAACATAGGTAGGGAAAAGTGTAGGAATAGTTAGGTATGCTCAAAAGGTAGACACCAAGGTAGGGTCATGATATACATCACGCCTAGTTATGGCAAGTTACTAATAATAGGCTTAGGGTAAGGTGTCTAGGTGAGGTGGGTAGATGAGGTGGAGGGTAAGTATTTAATTAATTGGGGTAATTAAATAACAATTAAAATGGGGTGCAATTGATTTAAATTAATTAAAGTAATTAAATTAATGTAGGGTGGGGTGAAAGGGGGCCATGGTTAGATGAATGTATTTAAGTCGATTTAAGAACAAGGGCTAAGGGAGTGTGACCTAATTTTGATGTCTACATTTTCCCCTTTTTGTTGCATGGCTTGTCAACTAGTAAGCGATGCTAACAAAAATAAGGTGTGGTTGCCCCAGTGAGGGTGAAGGTGATCCCCCTCAAACCAGGAACTGATGAGGTGATAGGGCAAATCGGCGAGTGGTTTAATAAAAGTAAATGCGGAGGAGAATGGTGGAGAAGGCAGAATGTGGAAAAGGGTAATTTGGGTAGATAGGTAAACGGGCCAAGTCTAAGTCAAAGTAGGAAGTGCATTGATGGAACACATGCGAGACGTATAAAGCCGTGACGCGGTACCAAGTTGAAAGAGCTTGCAAACTCTACATCATCTAAGGTCGATAGGTGATATCCAAACAAGGTTGAAGTGAATCCGGTATCCAGGTATAGGATAAGGTCAGGAAACACAACGTAGGTCACGTGTAGGAACGGTTAGGTATGCTCCGGTACACAAGGTAGGGTCGGGATATACATCACGCCACAACCTAGCTATGGCAAGTTACTAATAATAGGCTTAGGGTAAGGTGTCTAGGTGAGGTGGCTAGATGAGGTGGAGGGGTAAGTATTTAATTAATTGGGGTAATTAAATAACAATTAAAATGGGTGTAATTGATTAATTTAATTAAAGTAATTAAATTAATGTAGTGTGGGGTGAAAGGGGGCCATGGTTAGATGAATGTGTTTAAGTCGATTTAAGAACAAGGGGCTAAGGGGAGCGTGACCTAATTTTGATGTCTACATTTTTCCCCTTTTTGTTGCATGGCTTGTACTAGTAAGCGATGCTAACAAAAATAAGGTGTGGTTGCCCCAAGTGAGGGTGAAGGTGATCCCCCTCAAACCAGGAACTGATGAGGTGATAGGGCAAATCGGCGAGTGGTTTGATAAAAGCAAATGCGGAGGAGAATGGTGGAGTTCATATCTGCATTCATCAGATCCGATCTTAACCCGTTGTGGATCGAAACTCTACCGAATAGAAGCGGGCAAAATGTGGAAAAGGGTAATTTGGGTAGACAAGTAAGCGGGCCAAGGTCAAAAGCGGTGGTAGTGGAACACACACACGTATAAAGCGTGACGCGGTACCAGGTTGAAGAGCTTGCAAACTCTACATCATCTAAGGTCGATAGGTGATATCCAAACAAGGTTGAAGTGAATCCGGTATCCAGGTATAGGATAAGGTCAGGAAACACAACGTAGGTCAAGTGTAGGAATGGTTAGGTATGCTCCAGTACACCAAGGTAGGGTCAGGATATACATCACGGAATAGGCAAGGTAAGGTCACGAGGTCAAACAACACGGGTAATAGTGTTGCAAGGTATAGCGAGCACATTGGTTCAAAGGTCACAAACAATGTTCCAGGTCCAGGTAGATAGGTCACAGCATGAGTAAGGCTGAGGTAGGGGTAAAATAATGAGGTTTACATAGTGGAAGAGGTAAGGTTGAAGAAGGTATAGGGGTAGAGGGGAAGGTAAAGTGGGTCGAGGGGGTGTAGGGGTGACAAAAGAAAAAGGTGGGGAAGGAAAATTAGATGAGGGTAAGGAGTGTAGGGTGACCGACATCGGTCGTATGTGAACCAATGACGGTGTAGGGTAATGGTTAGATAGGCATCGGACCGACATCGTTTATGGGTAATCGACGTCGGTTGAGTCGGGTGGGTTATAAAAATTGAAAAACCCGTGGTTATAAAATTCATTTGTGCATTGTGAAAAGGAGAAAAGGACAAGAAGAGAGAAGAGAGAAAGAGGACATAAGAGGACGTAAGAGCACTTAGTTGGCGATCCACATA
Source organism: Taxus wallichiana var. yunnanensis (assembly GCA_018340775.1). Taxonomy (NCBI): domain Eukaryota; kingdom Viridiplantae; phylum Streptophyta; class Pinopsida; order Cupressales; family Taxaceae; genus Taxus; species Taxus wallichiana. Next base: position 247,674,576 of record CM031241.1, read on the forward strand.
GGCTAGAGTGGGTGAGTCATAGGTGGGGCCACGAGATAGGTGGAGTGAGGTGATTCGCGAGAGGTGGTTGTGTTTGGTTCGATGGTAGAGTCGGGGAGAGAGGGTCGAGTGGTCCACCCGATACATAGTGGCCGGTGATACCGCCATGACGTCGGCAGAGGGATGAGGTAAGCTCCACACCATAGCTGAATGAATTAATTGATTAGGTAGGATAAAATATGGGTTGTAATAAAAATGGGGGTTTGAATTTTTGATTGGGAGGTAAATTGGGTATAATTGGGTTGGCATTGGTTAGATGGAGGGTCTATTTTGGTGGAGGATAGAATGTAGGTCAATAGGAGTGGGAAGGGAACTAGGGAAGGTTTGAGGTAGGTTGGTTGGGTAGTTAGGGTGATTTAGTTAAATTTTGAAAAACTTGGTGGGGGTTTGGCGCCCAATTGTGTAGCGCTGGGGATGTTGCCTTTCGAGCGTCGGTCACTATGTCGGCCGATGTCGGTCGTGTAGAACCGCATCGGTCGCCACGGCTTTGGTCCTTGAATGGTGTGACCGATGGCGATTCTGACTCTTGGTGAAGGTTATAGGTAGCAGGAGTTAGTATGAAAATGAGGAAATGGGGCCAAAAATAGGCAAGAATAGGTTAGGCAAAGTGGAAATGGATGGGCAATGGGTAGGGGCTTAATGGGTAAGATAGGTAAAGGTGTGGGTTAAGAGAGAGGGCAAGGTTTGCGGGTGGGTTCAAAGGGGAGAGGGTGGTTTGGGTAAGGATTATGGTAGAATGGGTGGTTTGGGTAAGATGTATATGATACATTGTTCGTGTTGGATGCTGAGCTCAAGATGAGCTAGGATTACTTCTGAATATGTCTGAGGAGGAGGCGATAATGGCGAATTCTCTCTCGAGAGTTAAGGAAAGAGCCACTTATATTGTTAGAGTTACACGAGCAGTGACGTTCGAGGAGTGGAGTCACATTGATGACATCGGCTTGATTGGGATTTTTCCGTTATGGGCGGGTTGTGAGAGAGCAGATTCGATGGTCGCACTCATCGAGATATGGGATTACGTGACCAATACCTTCCACTTGGCCGTGGGGAGATGACCATCACCTTGGAGGACGTATATAGGATCTGCTGCTACCGATTAGTGGAGCCTCGGTTTACTCGGTGACACTCGGAGGTCGTGGCAGTGAGGTTTATAGAGGAGGTGTTTGGAGAGAGAGCGGACGAGTTGTTATCATAGTGCTAGGTCAGCCGGGCATAGTTTGTCCTTGAGTTACCATGAGATTTATGTTGCCCATCATGCAGTAGAGGTGAGGTTGATAGTGTTGATGATGGAGGCGATCGGGTGCTTCGCATTACCCGATTAAGAGGGTGGGAGATTTCCACGGTCGTTGATGGGTGTCCTTGGGGACATGATGAATGATCATATCAGTTTGCATGGGCACGGATTTTTTGTGGTGTAATTATATAGAGAGTTATGGGCCTACGGGCATATGCGGAGATGCGTTTGTGTTGCACCTTCCTTCTTCTTGTTGGGCTTATGAGCACATTGTGTGTGTGTGTGTGACCAACCGGTTTCGCTACCCTTAAAGTTCACTCAAGCGGGCATACCCCGGGAAGATGTAGATTCATTTGAGTGAAGGGGAAGATTCGAGTTGGTTATAGGTGATGGGTGCGGAGGAGGAGCCCGAGCTGCGAATATTAGTGGATGGTGTGATGAGAACACCACGAGCAGTCTCTCGAGTGAGCAGACACGATTACACCTCGCACATATAGTGCTTTGAGAGTATAGGTGGCGGTGCGCCCATAGGTCGAGGGTGGGTGACATGGAGACCAGTGCCGGGGGAGGTTCCAAGTAGGGACACATGAGGTCGAGGGTACAGTGACATAGAGATGGAGGACATCCGGCAAGATGCCCAAGACGTGGTCCTCTCGATTGTGTATTGTTGGATTTTTGGATCTACACACCTGCGAGCTAAAGAGAGAGATTATATTTATTTTATTATATATGAGATAGAAGACATTGTTGTATGAGATAGCGACCTTGAGCAGCATGCGATGATTATTTTGGAGATACATATTTTGTGACATGAGTGTACATTGTATGGATACACACATGAGATTCGGGTGATAGATGAGATGCAGATGATTTTGGTTATGATGTATATGGTGTTTACTTGATTATGATATGGATGAAAAATAGAGGAGTTAGGCATGATAGAGTCATGTCATAGGCATGGATCGAGTCAGGTTGGTTTAGGCATGGATCAAGTTAGGTTGGTTTAGGTATGGATCGAGTCAAGTTGGTTTAGGCATGGATCAAGTCAGGTCGGTTTAGGCATGGATCGAGTCAAGTCGGTTTAGGTATGGATTGAGTCAGGTTGGTGTAGGCATGGATCGAGTCAGGTCAGTTTAGGCATGGATCGAGTCTAGGTCGGTTTAGGCATGGATTGAGTTAGGTCGGTGTAGGCATGGATCGAAGTCGGGTTGGTTTAGGCATGGATATGGTTTGGTCATGGTTGAGTTAGGTATAGGTATGGTTTGAATTTTCAAGTTATTAGTAGCATGAAAAATAAATGATGAGAAATGTCTATGTTATGGTGTAAATTTCCAAAATTGTGATATCATGGAAATATGAAAGGATTAAGTAGATGTTTTGATGATGTGATAAAATGGTATACATGTATGTGTGGAAAATTTCCAAATGTTATGACAAATGAAAACTAATTATGATAGAATGTTAATAGAAAATATGTGTGGAAAATGGTTAGGGTAAAGAGTGGTCGAGCTAACCTCCAAGGGCCCCATGCCCTCGGAGTGCTGCCTACATAGTCCTGGTAAAAGGGACCTCGAGACCGATGTAGTTCTCCCATAAGCTAGGGAAGAATATGATAAGATAAAATAAGAGGCATGTTGGTTGATAGGTAGGTTGATTTTAGGTCATAGGTATAATTAGGTCACGAAAATTAGGTTTGGGTAGTGTGTAGGTAGATAGGTATTGGTAATGTTAGGTTGGGTGAGGTGGGAGAAGAAAATCTCACAAGACAAGTGTTGAGGGTCGAGTCCTATATAGGATAATCAAAAGGTAATGAAGAAGTGAAAAGTTAAGAGGAGGCAAGAGAGCCACCTGATTGGCAAGGATCAAAAACATGTGAACCCATATCTATAGATAGGCTAGTGAACATAAGACCCTAAAGACATTGCATGATTGATGATTCGAAAGGTGAAAAATAGTTGTATGATCACAAAATGTCATAGATTTAATAGGCCCCTTGAGGCATGAAGTGAAAAGACAACGGGTAAGGAGGTGAAGGTAATGAGGTCATATGTTATGAAGCAAAAATGCCTTGGGCAAGAGATCTAAGATCACAATAGGCAAGTCCATGACGAAAAGTTTGCTTTTCTTTTTCTTCTCTTTTTGATTTTTTAGATAGACTAATCGATGTGGGAATTATTTACGGGATGAATATATGTCTCCTTGAGGTCTTCAAGGTCGATCGATACGGGAAGCTTCGAGTATTTATTTTTGAGGAAATAGTCTTCTTTTTGGATAGACTATGTAGAGAGATGCGAGCTTTTATAGCTGTCCTTTGAGGGAGCAGTCTACTTATAGCGGTAATTTGAGGTGGAAGATGTCCTTTTGAGGGATTCATCTTTATAATGGAAGTTTGACTCAAGGAGTTAATCCCTTTAATTTTGAAATTAAATTTTTTTGGCTTTTAAGTCATGGACTAGACTATAAAGAAGCGTTTGGTTCTTTTGAGAAGGCAAGGGTAAACGACCATGGGATCTCATCTAGAAGACAAAAAGTATCCATGAGAATCATGTCATGTGCAGAGCCGTGGTGCACATATTCAAGATAAGGTACAAGGGTGATGGGTAATCACATGATTCTTGTTTAGTCGTTGGTGATGAGGTGTGGAAAAGAAAAAGGTAAATGACGCTCAAGGGATGAGCATGAACTAGATAAATGGTGATGTAGGACTAGAAGTCAATAGTAGAACGGTCAAAGATGCAAGGCATTGAGGGGCTCAGGTTTGGGCTTACCGTCCAGTGAAGATAAATGATAAGCACCTGATCCATAGTCATGGGTCACGATGTATGGTCCAAGCCAATTAGGAGCAAACTTGCCCCGTTTTATTTTTTTTGCTTTGGTTACGTGTTGATTTTCCTTGAGGATGAGATCACCGACCTTGAAGGTGTGTTCATGGACACGTTTGTCATAGGCATGCTTGATGCGTTTTTGGTAGACTTGGAGGTGGTCAAGAGCATGAAGATGACATTCGTCTAATAACTCAAGTTGTGTTAGATGATCTTGGTGAAAGTCATCATCAGTAAGCATATCTTGAAGAGAGATACGAGAGAGATGGGATCTGGACTTGAGAGGCAAAACAACCTCTATACCGTAGACCAGAGAAAAGGGAGTGGCAGCGGTGGAAGTGTGAATACTAGTACGGTATGCCCAAAGGGAAAAAGGAATGTGCGTATGCCAATCCTTTCCAATATCATTAACCACTTTCATGAGGATTTTGTTTAGAGTTTTGTTGGTGGATTTGGCTTGGCCATTGGTCTGTGGGTAATATGGTAAGGAGAAGTTGAGCTAGATGCCGAAGGCATAGTAAATTTTCTGTAGGGTTTTGTTTTTGAATTGTTTTCCATTATCAATGATAAGGCGATGTGGAACACCAAAGCGAAAAATAATGTGATGATTGATGAACTCACATATTTTCTTAGCTTTAGTGGAGATGAGAGGGACAACTTCAACCCATTTGGTATAGTATTCGGTAGTGGTGATGATCCATTGATGTCTTAGGGAAGAGTGAGGATTGATCTCTCCAACAAGATCCAAACCCCATTGAGAGAAAGGCCAAAGGTCACGAGCGACCTGCAAGGCATGACAAGGTGTGTGATGAAGATTGGTATGTTGTTGGAATTTTACACAACGCTTAACGTAGTGCAACAATCATGATTGAGGGTCGGCCAATAATAGCCTAGGCGAAGAATGCGCTTAGCAACAGTAAGGCCACTGAAGTGACCTCCACATATGCCATCGTGAACTTCTTTAATGGTATAAGGGATTTCAGAGCTGGTAAGGCATCGTAAGAGAATACCATCAAAGCCAAGATTGTAGATGAGGCCGCCCATGATGACATATCAAGAGGCCTTCTTTAGAAAGGTGTGTTGCCCATTACGAGTGAGGTCAGGAGGCAATATAGAAAGGGAAAGGTAGTATGCAAGTTGCTTATACCAAAGGTATTGTGTGTTTAGTGAGGAATTTCGGACAAGGTTAACACAACAAGGTTTATAAGAAGGTATCAGTATGCATTTAACGGTGACAAAGATGTCGAATCGGGCAGGCCATGGTATCCGTGAATATATTGGTGGATCACGGAACAATTTGAATTGTATAGCGTTCAAAGTAGTAGTTAACATGATGCCAACGTAATGTTTTACTCTTGAAGTATTTCATTATGACACCGATAAACACCATTGACTTGGTTTACTACCAGTTGAGAATCACCAAAGATATTAATGGACTTAACATCTAAGGCATAGGCAGTCATGAGACCCAATACGAGTGCTTTGTATTTGGTGATATTGTTAGTGCACTCGAAATCGAGCTTAAATGATAAAGGCATGGGTTCACCATCAAGAGGGATGAGGATAATGCCTGCACCACCCCCACGCTGACATTTGGAACCATCGAAGAATAAGGTCATTTAGTAAGGTTCCTTCGTCCAAAGAGAGGGTAGCAATGGATTTGTCAGGGAAATCAAAGTTCAAGGATTGATTCCCAGAAAGAGGCGCATCAGCGAGCTGGTCGGCGATGGCACGGTCCTTGATAGATTTTTGGTGAATGAATTCGAGGTCTAGGTCAGCAAGAAGCATGAGCCAACATGTGACACATTGATTTTGGTAAGGTTTAGCATACATGAAGTGTAAGGGGTCAGGGTTGGTCACAACATAGGTTTTATGGTTGAGTAGGTAATGGCGAAGTTTGGTGGCAACAAAAACTAAGGCTAAACAAAGTTTTTCAGGATGGGTATATTGGGTTTCATAGTCCAGAAGAGTATGGCTTATGTAATAAACCACTGCTCCCTATGTTGTTCATCACAATGAGCAAGCATGGCCCCTAAAGAGTGATCGGTAGCTGAGATGTATATGTAGAAGGGTTGGTCGTCTTTTGGTGGGACGAGCATGGGTGGTTAGAGTAGGTATTGTTTTAGGGCCTCAAAAGCTTTGTGGTAGTCATCATCCCATTTGAAGGAGACATCCTTTTTAAGAAGGTGATGGAACGGTTGACAACGGTTCGAAGAGTTGGGAAATAAAGTGACGAATAGATTGCAACTTGCCCTGCAAACTACGAAGTTGGCGAAGGTTAGTGGGTGGAGGCATTTCGAGAATGGCCTTGACTTTAGCAGGGTCAACCTCTATACCACGTAAGGAAATGATAAATCCCAAGGATTTCCTGAGAGAACCGCGAAGATGCATTTCTTGGGTTGAAGGTGAACACAATACTTGATAAGGCGATCAAAGATGGTTTTCAAGACAGTAAGATGTTCGGACCGATGTTTGGATTTGGCGAGAAGATCATCTACATAATCTTCTAATATATGGTGCATGATGTCATGGAAAATGTAGGTCATAGCCCACTGATATGTGGCACCAACATTTTTAAGGCCGAAAGGCATAACTCGATAGCAGAAGGTCCCCCAAGGAGTGATGAATGTGGTTTTGTGTTGATCCTCTGGGGTGAGAAATATTTGGTTATAACCCGAGAATCCATCCATTAATGATAGCATCTCATGGCCAGTGGTAAGGTCAACCATTTGGTCAATACCGGTAGAGGAAAATCATCTTTTGGGCAAGCGAGTTTGAGGTCACATAAATGCGTGCAAATGCGAAGTCCCTCTGTCACCTTAGTGACGGGGACAATGTTATAAATCCATTTAGGGTAATCGATGGGTAGGATGAATGAAACGAAGAGAAGGCGTTGAAGTTCTTCTTTGAATAGAAGAGCAATGTGAGGGTGCATTTTCCTCAACTTTTGTTTTATAGGTTTGGCATTAGGAATGGTTATGATATTGTGGACCACGATAGTGGGATCAATACCAGGCATGTCAGTATAGGACCAAGCGAAAGCATGGCTATGATCTTTAAGAAAAGAAGTGAGGGCTTCTTGTTCAATGACATCTAGAGATTGACCAATCTTGAGAATGTGAGGGTCGTCCTGAGTGTGGATGTTGAATTTGATAGTCGATTCATTCAACATTGTTTACATCTCAGAAGGTAACGACCGGTGAATATAAGAGTCCTCAGCACCAAGGTAGGTGAGTATAGACTCATCATCCTGACATTAAACGACATTGATAGAAGGAATATCGTCCTCAATCATGTCGTAGGATACACAAAAGAAAGAGAGGAAGGGGCCTCGCCATCACGGTGATAGGTCTGTGGTCCCAAGGAAATGGTGTTTATGAAAAAAAAAAGTTAGGAGGATAGATTTGGGATCCATCGACTCTATTGGTGATGGTGGTGAAGGTGGAGTAGGTGAAAAGGGGAGAGGGGTCAATGTCTTTGATGAGCTCAATGCGAGGCTTTTTGGTAAGGATTTTGTAAAGCCGATTCCACTATGATCATTGTGTTTACGTGTGGTACATGAAATAATGGTGTGATGACCTTGCGCATAGAAGCCAAAGTCGAAACCTTTCCAGGCACATCGGTGTAGGAAAGTGTGGGCGAAGCGGTGGTTGGTAAGTGATTGAAGGTCGGCTGAGAAGGGTTGAGTTTGTGATGGTGGTTCGGGTGTATAAGTGGAAGTGTCAAGTCCCCATAGGTAAGATGGGTGTGAAGGTGGGGAGGACCATAAAGGAGCTGCTCACCTATGTGATGATCATAGTGAGGATGTTGGTGAAGGTTTCCATACTCTTGTGGAGTAAGGAATGTATTAACGTTATACAAGCGATACTCCCCCATAGTGAGGCGTTGAAAAACACCTTCCAATGGATCGTGGTTGATATATTGGTAGCTGGAATGGAGGAAGAATTAGAGGTTGGATTGGAAGAGATATTGGTTGGTTGGGCGCTGATGTGTGACTGGTGGAAGCTACAATAGCAGTAGGGATAGAAGATTTGGGTGAAGGTGAGGTTGCATCGGCACTGGTGGATGGAATTGTGGGTGAAGAAGAGGTAGGCAGGGAGGTAGCTTCCTTAATAGGTATAAGGACATCATTGGGTCAGTAAAGCATGTTATAGGTTTTGAAAGGTGAGGGATCATTTGGAATGGTATAGAGCATCCTTCATGTTTGAACTTTACACATCGGTGCAAAGTAGAAGGAACACAACCCATGAGATGAATCCAGGGTCTGCCAAGTAACAAATTGTATTGAAACTCCCCTTCCAAGACGTAGAATAACTCTAGAATGGTGTGGGGACCCACACGAACATGGACAATATAAAGATGAGTGTAGAGGTGATAGTGTCATTGAATGAACACAACATGACTATATGTTTATGCATGTAATTGTCGGGTATGCGAGTTTGTTCTAATGCATGAGAGGAGATGATGTTGATGCTAGCACCCCCATCGATCATAACACGTCATACATGTATATTATCGATATGGACAGAGATGAAAAGAGCAGGATCTGGGTCATCGGTTTGGTGGGGTACAATTTCTTCATCTGAGAAACTGAGGGCGGCAACTTGATGAGTGGTGGAGGTGGTGAGGTAGATGGTAATTTGGTGAGAGAGGCGACATGATGAGGTGTGATAATAGATGCTACAGGTGTGGGGTCATTAGGTAAAACCTCAATAGATTGAAGGACCTCCATGAGGGCTTAACGATGTGACTCGAGGTTTGGATGAGATCGTACAAGGACATTTTGAGAGGAGACCAGTGTGCGATTGTTTGAGCATCGCGCGGTGCGTAACCCCATCGAAAATAGGATATGCCAGACCACATGGATAGTGATTTTAGGTGTGGGTGTAATTGGTATGTTGGGTATGTGGTTGGTTGGTGGGTCGGTTACCTTGTCTTTCCCTTTGTCTTTTTTCGATGCAGGTAGAACGTGAACCATGTTGATTTGAGGCAGAGAGGTGGATGGAGTGGGGTTACCATGAAAGGTATACTAGTAGGAAGGGCATTTACCAAGAGGTGGGTAAGAGCCTTCCGCAATGAGTGTCCAACACTGGCATTTAGGAGGGGGTTTAGCAATCTCTCAGATGTGGACCATGTTGATTTCAAATTTCGAGAGGTGGATAAAAAGGTCATGAGGTGAAGATGGAGGTTGTGGTATAGGTGTAGGAGGAAGATGTGGAGAAAGTGGTGGAGGTGAAATAGGTTCATCGTCAAGGAGGTCATCGTCATCAAAATTGGGGTCAAAAGGACATAATTGGATGAGGGAAGCCTTTAGACCCTTACAACTCTCAACATCATGTCTGGCACACGATGATAAGTGAAAATTTTAGTATCGTCAAACCATTCTGGTTTAGGTTTGAGAGGGTCGTAAGGTCTAAGAGGAGGTAGTGTGATGACAGATCTCTCAAGAGTTTCCGAGGATAGTGGCGTATGATCCTACCAGTGGATCACAATGTGAAGTAAATGTAGGTTTGGATGGAAGAATGGGTAGTTGTGATGGTAAATTTGCCGAGGTGACATGGTCTTGGATTTGGGTTGCACTTTCTTTGGTTAAGGTGTAGCAAGAAGAAGGGGTAGGAGGTTTAACCACCTCTTTGGAAGTTGATGAGCTCTTCGATTTTTGGTGTTTTTCTTAGGTAGAGGTGTAAATGAAGCACGTGATGTAGGTGGAAAGGTAGATGGTGGAAGAGGGTGAGTGACCCAAGGGGACAACCGAGGTGCCACGATAGGTGTTGGTCGAGGTCGAGAGGGAGGTACAAGATAAAGGGGAAGAGAATGTCGTAGGTAGTGAAGGAGGTATAGAAGGTAATGGAGGTATAGGAGAAAAAAGTTATAGATGGTGATGAAGGTGCGAGGTTCACTTAGACAAAGCTACAGACTGTAGTGAAGGGGTCAAGGGAATTTTAGTTTTACCCTTAGAGAGAGCATATTTTGTTAAGGTCAAGGGGTGAGGTCCTAAGAGAGATGGTAGGGGTGAAGGTGATAAAGGCGTAGTTGGTGAGGTTGGTGTATGTGGTTTGGAAGATTGGGTTTTTCGTTTAGGTTGAGGGATTGGTTCAGTAGGTATATGGGAAGGTGTAGTCAGATCTAGCTTGACAGGAGGATGGGAAGGGTTTGATGTCGGTGCGACCCCTAGGACACTAGTGGGTTTAGATATAATAGATGATATTGGAATACAATGGCTAGGAAGTAGAGGGCTGGTCACATAAGAGGGTGATACAACAGAAGATGTGTCGAGAGTTATGTTCATGTGTGGTTTGGGTTGTTGAAATACCTTTGGGTAAATGGTAGAAGTGTTAGTAGAAGAGGATTGCATTTGGGTCGAGGCCGGGAGTAAAAGACGTCCCCAAAGTGATGCCCTATCAACAAAGTCCAGCGGTCACCAAACACAAAAATGGTATGGTGGTGGATGAGGTAGATGTAAGTCGAGTGGTGATTCCCATAAAATGTGTTTGAGAAATAGGGAATTCACTAGCTTAAATTTTGTAGGTAAGAGAGCCAAAAGCAAGTTAGCAAAATCTTGGAAAGCCGAGGGAGAATGGTCTCCAAGTGGTAATGGTAGATCTATTGGATCTTGAATAGGTGGAGAGGATGATGGGTGCTCCTCTATGGGTGGAGGAGGTATAATTGGTGACTACTCTCTAGGTGAGAGAGGATGAAGGTGAAATGCTCTCGAGTGCTAATGAGAGACTCTCTCTGCGTGAGTGCGGGGGGATGAAGGGCATTCCTCTATGGGTGGAGGAATAGATGAAGTAGGTTCTTGTGTAGGTAGAGGATTTCAGGCTAGGATTTCCTCAATGGAGGGGACAGGAGATAAATGGGAAGCAACTGGTAAGTCAGTGAAGATAGCATGTACCTCACATGTATTACTATCATTATTTGAGGCATCGCTAGATTTGATCATTAGATGGGGAATGGTTGGGAAATGGTTTCTTGAATATGTGAAGGTTTTGGTTGGCAGGTGCATTTGGGTTATCTAGGACTAACTCACCGCTTTGAGCATTCCTTGAACAATGTTTTTAAAGGTGATGCAATTGCTATCACTGTGATTGTTTACACGGTGATAGTTACAGTAGTCATTTTCCTTGTACCAACTTGGTATGGGGCAAGAGGGATCAAAACCAGTATGTGGTTTGATAGGAGGAAGGGTGATGGCATTGATTAATAATCTTTTCTAAAATGGATGAATATGGTTCCCCAATTGGGGTGTATTTCTTTTGTTCACGTTTGAATTGGAAGGTTTGGACTGGTGAAAGATTAGATGAAGGTTTAGCATGATTGGATGGATGGGCAAGGCCGGCCTTAAGTACCACTGCGTTGGTGGTTCCCTTGGCTTTGGAATAACTCGTCTAAGGTTTTGAGGAAGAGGAAGTATCATTTGACTTGAACGAGGAGTTCTTGTTTCGTAATTGGATCTTCTTCTCTTCGATGGCGTGAATTTCTAGTTTACGTGCCATAGTGAAAGCCTCATTGAATGTTTGGAAGGTTTACACCTATAAGGTCGGTGAAATGTGTCTAGCACAAGGCTCGTGTGAAGAGCTCTATGAGTTCAGTTTGCGGTAGTTGGAAAGTGAGTTGGTTGATTAGGCTACACCAACAAGCAACTAAATTTGCGATAGATTCATCTTCATATTGACGCATGGAATAAAGATCGGTCATGGTAACCTTCTTGATGATGTTAATCGAGAAATGGTCCAAGAAGGCTTGGGCTATTTGGTTAAATGAGAAAATAGAATGTCTAGGTAATCCACAATACCAATCCAATGCAGGACCGGTTAGGGACATGGGAAAGGTTCGCAAAAGCAAGGCATCATCATGGGAAATTAGGTAACACCCATGTTTGAAAGATTGCAAATCTTCTGCTGCGGGTCTTCCTTACTATTCAAGCGGTTAAATTTAGGCATCTCCCGATTGTACGGGATATGGACAAGATGGGAATGGATGGGTGAATGGGCTCATTACAAATCTCCTCATAGGTGAGAGAATTACGGAAGCCAAAAACAAATACTTCTAATGTATGCATCTTGTCCATCATTAACTTAATAAATTCATTGTTATGTTGTGAAGATTGGGCACCTCCTGTAGCGAAAGGAGGTTATTGGACATATGAAGAATACGACATCCCGAATACGGTGGTGTCGAATAAGGAGGTTGGAATGAAGAGACAAACGTAGGGGGTATATATCCGGATTGAATGACCAGGTGAAACAGAGGGAGGCGGATGGTAGTAGGTGTATGAGGGTGGGACACTCGTAGTGACCCTAGTAGAGATGTGAGGTAGAGATTGTGGAATAGAAATGACAACGTTTTGAAATGGGGTAGTGGTCATCGACACCAAGGGTGGTTGTGTTGCGACTAGTACATACGAGACAACAGGTGCGGATGATGCTATGTTGGGTAGTGGATGAAGGTATGGTGGAAACTATGGGTGCAACAGAGGTAGCGGATATGGCGATCAAAGTGGCGTGGGACCTAGTTGCGACACAACAGGGGACAAAAGCAGTGAGGTTCTTGTGGTAGGAGGTGGAGCTAATGCGGAAGCATCCATTAGAGATGGAAGCAAGGACACGGCATGTCGTAGATCAATTGACCGAGGCATCTCGAGTGGAGGCATGGGTGAGGTAATGGTTCAAAGTAGAGGGATTTTGATCCAGGAGTCGTGCAAACTCCATGTCACCTGCAGAATGGATAGGTTGATTGGGATCCATAGGTGATGAGATGGAAGGTGGTGAAGGACCGGGTGGTGGAGGGCTAGGTGGGAGTGGTAGTTGACTAGCGTGAAATACGAGGGTGCTTGCTTGACTACGGGTCAACACCATGTGGGTAGGAACTGATTTAACAAGACCGTATTGCGTCTAAATGGTACAAAACACAAGAAAAAAAGTAAAAAAATAGTTAGCGGTGAGTGAATTAGGTCAAAAGGTGAGCTGTAAAGCAACACATGGTGACCAACGCTGGTTGTGTAAATTGATGCGGTTAGAGTAAAGCGATGTTTAGTTCTTGTCGAAACCTGATAGATCATTAAATGATGATCACAGGATGGAAGTTATCAAATAAAATGAGATGTAAGGTGATGGTGATTGAAGATGGATGTCAAACAGATGATATGAAAGGTGACAGGAGCCTTTAACAGCCCAGAAAGTGAAATAGATGTCTTTTGGGTAGGTACCCCAAAAGACTTGAGACCGATGCCGGTTGGGTTAAACCGATGTCGGTTAGATGGTAACCATGGTCGATTACTGTGAAATTGAAATAGAGAACAAGAAATGTGGTTGTAATTTAAAATTTGATGTAGAATCCAAACCCAGAAGTTTGAGAGTGATGTAAATGTGGTCTAGGCACACTCAGATGAAGTCAAAATACACCGACTATGATTGGGAGTGTGCAAGGAAAGATAAAAATGATGACCGAAAGCTCACACCTCAAAACGCAAATCAAGAAGACATTAAGAAAAAACATCTTAGAGTGCTATTCTATTACGTTTGTTCAACTTATGCTATTTTTATGGACTGACTGTTATGAACAGAATAATAGAATTTTTGGTGAGGAAGGCTTCCTACGAAGAAAGAATTCTAAAGGGTGAGGTTTCAGGAATGTTATGGCGGGGGCAGGCCATCTTCTGATGGGGTACTCGAGAAGAAACGAGTGGGAGTACCTGACAATCCTCAAGATTAGTGCGATCATTGTCAGGCTTTCCGAGGAAAGAAGATGTTTTAGAAATATGTGTAAATTAGATTCTTTGTGCAGTTTGGATATGACTCAGAAGAAGAGATATGTGCTCTCTACGGTTCGTTTGTCAACCATCAGTTGGGCATGACTTCCAGTGTATAGGTTGCCCTCAATTAATGTTCACTAATGCAAGAAAGCAGAAATGCAATGCAATTAGTTTTAAGCCCAAATCGAAAGTGTGATATTCGATGACACAAAGGATGAATAGGAAGAGGGATGCTCTTTCACTAAAATGTAGAAAGCGAGAAGAAAGGATTCTTTTTAAGTACACCCAAAAGAAATATGTCTTTTAGAGAAAATAGAAAGAAGAGGATGTTACCAAGGAGAAGACTTTAATATGAATGCTATTAGAAGGGAAACAAACACATAGTTTTTCACCTAGGAATGAATAAATATGCAAGGAACCCCGAATGGGTCCCACCAGTGCATGCCAAAATGTTTCACCTGATTTCTTAGTTTTTTGAGAAGTGCTTGACGAAACAGATAAGGTAAAGGTGGTAAGAGGAATACCTGTGTTGGATGGTTGAAGGTTGTGCACGCGTAATGACTCCTCGATCCAGAGCTGACCGTGAGAGCTTCCTTTTGGCTGGGAGGAACTACCTAAAATACAAAGCAAGACCACAAAAGAGTGATTAAACAATATATGGCAGTGGACTGCCTAGCGGATGCTAGTTCCAGGAAGTGCGATACTTCCTAGTTGGCTGTCAGTCCACTGTTTTAAACAAATTAATGTAAAGCAGTAAATAAAGCCTATTGTAATTAATTGATTTAGGTATCTCAGTTAAATACAATAAACAAATCTAAAAGTAACAGGCTAGGCTACGATCAGATCCAGAAGGTAAGGTATCTGTCGAGGTGCAGGTACATGTTAGGATATGGTTCAGGTAGACCTGGGTCAAATAGGTAAGGTGCTTGATAGTTCTGTTCGGGTCAACGTAGGGAACACAGAGACCGATGTCAGTCTAAGGGTAACCGATGTTGGTTAGGTATGACCGACGTCGGTCGCTAGTATTTTGACAGGGGTCAGGATAGAGGTTTGGGAAAGAGGATTTCTCGGGTTGTCAAAAGGTCGAGCGGGGTGCTGATGAGGTCTAAAAGGGTTAGCAAGTCGGGGAATGGGTTTATAGGGCTAGATGAAGGTGAGGTAGGTATTGGGTGAGTTAGAGAAGAACTTAGGTGGGTGAGGAATGCGGGGTATCCGACATCGGTTTTGGGATAACCGGTGCAATTCTTATAGGGTATTGGAAATACTACGAAATGGTAATAAGGAACAATACTGAAGTATGAAGGATAGAAAATAGACGAGCAAATGATTTCTACTTATTCCTATGTGCCAGAGAGAATGTGATCTGCTTGTATGCATGTGAGAGAATCCATTACTGAATGTGCCAACCTACCAGAATGAAGTCAGAAATGGGCATTAATGGTAACCATTGGTAGGTTACAGTGACCGATGCGTCGGTTTAGGGTGATTTGGAGTCGGTTAGGTGGGATTCCTAGGACATGCTAAAAATAGGAGATCATGGCTCAAACGGCTGCCAGATCTCACTATTCATCGAACATGTGCGGGGTATTTGTTGTGTCTGCGAGAATGAAGTTTAAGTCTTTAATTTGGGTTTGTTAGTTAGGTTTTAGTTAGTTATGGCAAGTTACTAATAATAGGCTTAGGGTGAGGTGTCTAGGTGAGGTGGCTAGATGAGGTGGAGGGGTAGGTATTTAATTAATTAGGGTAATTAAATAATAATTAAAATGGTGTAATTGATTAATTTAATTAAAGTAATTAAATTAATGTAGTGTGAGGTGAAAGGGGGCCATGGTTAGATGAATGTATTTAAGTCGATTTAAGAACAAGGGGCTAAGGGGCGCGTGACCTAATTTTGATGTCTACACTCCTTTCAAAATATGGGAGAAATTGGAGGATTTATTTAGTAAGGTGGATCATATGAGAGCCATGCAACTTGAAATTGAGATCACCTCTCTTAGTCCTGATATTTTCCAACAATTATAGACTATCTTACCAAGTTCAAGCATTTGTTGACACAATTGAAGGGGAGTGGAAGAGATAAGAAAGATGAAGAGTGTGTTTACTTGATTCTATCCAAGTTGAGAGGACCATTTCAAATATTTTCTTCTACCTTTTTCTCTAGCATGGATGCCTTAGGTGACACATTCAAAATGCCTGACTTAGAAACATTTTGTGAAAGACTTACTAGGAAGAATCCAAATTGTCTCACCTTGAGTCTTCCACCTCTCAAAAGGCATTAGTTGCATCTAATCCTAAGGGAAAGGGAAAACCAAAAAGTAAAACCAAATCCACCCCTTCTCCATCTCAAAGTTCTCCTAAACCCAAAGAAAACAACTCTAAACCCAAGGAGTCTTCTAAATCCAAGAATAAGTCTAGCCTTTCATGCTCTTTTTGTGGGGGTAGTGGTCATGAAGAACATAGGTGTTATAAGTGAATACAAGCCTTAGAGGATGCAATCAAGAAACAAAAATTTCTATCTCCACTCCACCTTCTTCTAATCAACATGGCAAAGCACTTAATGTTGTTGGGAGATCTCAGTCACCACTTGCTAGATAGTTGGGTTATAGATTTTGGTGCTTCTCATCACATGAATTCTTCCAAGGAGTCTTTTGTTTCTCTAGGTTTGAGTTCTAATTCCAAAATTGAGGTTGAAGATTCTTCCTTTCTTTCTGTTAAAGGAAAAGGTGATATACAACTTGATAGTGGCAATATCTAAGATGCACTATATGTTCCTAACATCACTACAAATTTACTTTCTGTATATCAAAATTTCCATTATGGTCAAGGGAAAACAATGACTTTTACACCACATGGGGCATAAGTACGAACTTTGTTGGAGCCTAACTCACTTGTTGCTCAGGGTATTTTTATCATAGTTCTAGACTATATCACTTCGAGGGTTTTGATGACACTTCTTCTATAGGGACAAGATTGGTTTCTCATGTAGATTCAGAGAGTAAGCTTTGGCATGAAAGATTTGGACATCTTAATTATAAATATTTGAAGGAGTTGAGCACTCATGGTATGGTAGATGGTCTTCCTAGGGTTTCTTTTCCTGATGGAGTTTTCTCTTGATGTGCAATAGGGAAACAACACCAAGATCCATTTCCTAAGAATTTGTCCAAGAGAGTTTCTTCACTACTTGAGCTTGTGCATAGTGACTTGATGGTTTTTCCTACCCCCTCTTTCAATGGAGCTAAGTATGCAATTACCTTTATTGATAATTTCTTGAGTTGTACTTGGGTTTATTTTCTCAAGTACAAAAGTGATGTTTTTTCACAATTCAAAGTCTTCAAGGCTTTGGTCGAAAAACAATCTTCGAGTTGCATAAAGAACCTTCACACCGATAATGGGGGAGTAGTGATGAGTTTTTTATTTTTTGACAACTCAAGGCATTATTCACCAACATTTTGTTCCTTATACTCCAAAAAGAATGGTTTAGAGAATGAGAGACTAGAACTTTGAAGGAAATGGATAAATGTATGATGTATTCTAGAGATTTACCTCCTATCTATTGGGAAACAACATTTAATTGTGCTAACTACATTCAGAATCACACACCACACAGAGCACTTGTGCATTTGACTCCAGAGGAAGCTTGGTCCAACACTCAACCAAATGTCTCTATTTTTTCAATTCTTTGGAAGCCATGCTTGGACCTTTGTGCCAAAGAATAAAATGAAAGCTTTGGATAAGAAGATAAAACCCTTGATCTTTGTAGGGTATTTTGAGGACATGAGAGCTTATCGACTTTTAGATCCTGATACTCATGACGTTATTTTTCGAACACATGTTCAATTTGATGAGCGCTTCACTCCTCATGATTCTTCATCTTCTTCCATGCCTCCTCCTTCTTCATCTCATCTTGAGGATCCTTTCTTTGAGGAGGTTGATGAGGAGGTTATAGATGTTGTTGAGGATCCTATTCCCATTGATGTTGTCACTATGCCTAAGTGGGCTCGTACTACAATTTCTAAGGTAGCACCTTTCATATAGGATCTTCCACCCACTAGGAATCATCATGCACATTCTACAGGTTTTGGACTTTTGTGTCAGGCAATTTTTGAGGATCCATAGTCTTTTTCAAAGGCTCATGGGATATAGGAGTGGGATGATGCGATGGAAGCTAAGTATTCTTCTTTGATGAAGAATCATACTTAGGATTTGGTATCTCTTCCTAAAGGAAGAATGATGGTTAGGTGTAAGTGGGTATAACGAACCAAATACACAGCTGATGGGTCCATTTACAAGTATAAGGCTCGTATCATTCAAAGGGTTTTTCACAAGTTGAAGGTATTGATTACTCTTATACTTTTGCACTGTTACCAAGATGGATTTTGTACGCCTTGTACTTGCTATGACTACATCACAAGGGTGGCTCGTATACTAGATGGACATGAAGAGTGCCTTCATACATGGAGATCTACAAGAGGAAATATACATGGAGTAGCCGGCTGGATTTTTCGAGATTCTTCTATTGTTTGTAGGCTTCAAGGTCTCTCTATGGTCTTAAACAAGCCCCTCGGGCTTGATATGAGAAGATGGATTCTTTTCTTCTATCTACTAGTTTTGTTCATTGCTACTATGATCATATAGTGTATCTCCAACATGTTGGTGAGGATATTGTGATACTTGTCTTATATGTTGATGATTTGTTACTTACTAGTAGCTCTTCTTCCCACATTTAGAGTATTCAGAGGAATCTTTCTACATAGTTTGACATGATAGATATTGGGCTATTGTATTATTTCCTTGGTTTTCATATTTCTTAGACAAATTCAGGGATTCATTTGAGTCAGAAAAAGTACACCCATGATCTTATTCGGCACTTTGATATGGTTGATTGCAAGCCAATTCCATCTCCTTTTCAGTTAGGGGTTACTCTTACTTCCACATCTACCAAACCAATTTGTGATTCTACATTGTATAGGTAGTTGGTTGGGAGTCTCATGTACTTGACCCATACTTGCCCTAATATTTCATTTGTAGTAGGGCTTGTATCTTGGTTTGCACATTCTCCTCATAGTAGTCACTGACAGCTACTAAAAGGATTTTGTGCTATTTGGGCGGTGGCACTTCCCACTTTGGCCTACACTACACCATGGGTTCTACTCGGTTGGTTGGGTATCTGATTCAGATTGGGAAGGTTTTATTGATGACAGGCGTTCCACTTTTGGCTATATTTTTGTCTTGGTTCTTATCCGTTTGCTTGGGTGTGAAAAAGAAATAAGCTATTGCACTTTCATCTTCCAAGGCAAAGTACCGGGGAAACGAAGCTAAAGTGAGTCAACAAATTATTTGGCTTTGAAAGTTATTGTGAGTTTGGATTCCCACAGGATTTACCGACTGTACTTTTGTGTGACAACCAAAGTGAAATTCACATTTCTCATAACCCAGTTGAGCACTAGTGGACCAAACATATTGAGATACACATCCACTTCATTGTCAACACATTCAGGATGGAGTTATTTGCTTGGAGTACATTTTGACTCAGCAGCAAGTTGTAGACATCTTTACGAATCCTTTTGCATCACCTCACTATCTTGAGTTGTGTGGAATGCTTGGGGTTTCGGAATTTGTTCTTAGGGGTGTTTGTGAGAACATCTTCCTTCTTCTTCTTCTTTCTCTTTCCTTCTAGTAGGATTCTTTTCTTCTTTTGGTTCAAGATTTCTTCATGGATATATTGTACATGAGTACCTCATCAAGCCTAGTTTTCGAGACTCATACTATGGACATGCCACTTCTATTTTTGGCCCCTAGTTTCACTTGAGGGGGGGTATTAGAGTAGGTATTTACCTTTTATCATGT
Organism: Taxus wallichiana var. yunnanensis; assembly: GCA_018340775.1. Lineage (NCBI taxonomy): Eukaryota > Viridiplantae > Streptophyta > Pinopsida > Cupressales > Taxaceae > Taxus > Taxus wallichiana. The sequence goes on from CM031241.1 coordinate 247,694,272, forward strand.
TCATCTAGGTACTTTATTTACCTTTATTGTATTTATCCTTACCCACTTATGTGTGTGGAATTTCTTTTTATTTATTTAGATATCATGGGATATTATCTAGTTGTTAGGTATAGTTCTTTCCTTAATCCATGGTATTGAATAGTTATTTCCTTAATCTATGGTATTGACTAGATTCTTGATGTCTAGTTATTTCCTAAATTTATGGTCTTGACTAGTTCTTTGATGACTAGTTCTTTCCATGTTTTATGGCTTGATCTAAAACCTTGACTAGTTCTTAGATTGTTTTTCTTGCCTATATAAGCAAGGCCCATTCTCATTGTATTTCATTGAGTTCCATAATAATATATGATATTTGTTCTCATTTGTTTACAAATTGTAAAGTTATTCTGGCGAATTGATTTCATCTTATTGATCGTGGTGTTTGATTACCATTTGTGTTCTTGGCTTGGTACGATCTGGTTATCATTCCTTTTAACATGTGGTGTTAAGAAATCTCTTGTGAGCCTAAATGGTGTTGCATAGTTGTATCAAGTAAATGAAAGTCAAAAATAGAATATCTTGGTATATTTGGTCTTGTGTTGGGGTCCCACATGGGTGGGTAATACATTTGGTATCAGAGCGAAGGTTCATACTCTCAAACGTCTGGTATAGTTGGGTGTCGTGACGGATTTTGCATGATGGTGGAGGAGTTAGAAGAGTAATGTGTTATTTTGTTGTGATGTGAAAAACGTGAAACTTGTGATTATATGAATACACATGTTGTGTTTATCAATTGGTGTGGACTTTTTATGATGTTGATGTGTAACTCAATGAGATTAATTCCTCTCTCCCTTGTGCATTCAACATGAAATTCATGTGTATAATCACCTTGTGTCTGAAGGAAATGTTTTGCAAGCTACAAAATTTTTGTGACGTTTCATTTTCTAGTGATATTGTATATGTGGAATAATGCCTTGCATGACAAAGTGTTTCGTACTGAAATATGTCATATCATGTAAATTGCCACCATGTTGTGTTGTATTATGGTGTTATGTCACCATGTTGTGTGGTATTTGACATATGTCATGATGTTAAAACACTATGTTTGTTGTATATATGTATTCATACGTTATGTGATAAATTCATATCATAAATTGGGGGTATATGGTGATTTCATGACCCCTAATATATTGTATTCACACCTTGAGTGTGTTATGTGGAAATGTATGTGTTGTAAGTTGTGGAATATTGTTATGTTATATCCCCCGTAATTTTGTCATGCATAAGATGTTATGGTTGTTGTGCGTAAATCATCATTGTGATAGTAATGTTGTTATGTGTTATGTTGTGTACCCTACACTAGTGATTCCCATGAGTAACATATGTAAGTGTAGTGTGGAGAGAGAATTTGTAGACTAGGTGATCATAACCTTGAACCAAGTACGAGTTTGAAAGTGGAGTCTCATGTAGATTGAAAACCCACGTTTATCCGTTTGGTATGCTCGAGCTTGCTCAGTATATTATGGATGTACACCACCATAGGATCATGCTTATGCAAAGTAGAGTTCTTGCTCTCTCCTATTTGGGTTTTCCATCGAACAATCCTACGTGATACTAAGTATGTGGATCCTCATATGTGTGATTTGGAGAAATATGTATCTATGCTTATTTTGGTTATATGTATTTTACGAGTTGAGGCTTGATATCCATGTGCCAAATAACTCGTTGAGTTGTTGGAAAGCGAAAGGCCATGTAGTGATTATAATGTGATATTTTTATGTTCGTATTTTATTGAAAATTGATATTATTCTCTTTTCTTTTAAGAACCAGAAATTTTCTTGATCGATATATCTTTAAATTTTTGGGCATTTAATATGATTTTGAGCTAATAAGAGGCATTTGCATTACTGTAGCTATTTAGCCATTTATTTCGCTTAGTTTGAAAATTTCTTTTGAGTTTTAAAGTTTTCTAGCCTAGCCCAAGACTTGAGATTGTTGCCACTTGACATTTTAATTTGAGTGATATGCTAGTTCTAATGTTGTGATGTGATGGTTTAGGGTTATGGGATTCACCATAGAATGGTTGGACCTATGGACCAACTTTGTTGTATCGGGGTACACCCAAAGGGGTCATGAGGTTGTGTAGCATTGAGCTATAAGTTACTATGCCACTTGGGTGGAGGTGACGGGGCTCTATGTGCCTAGGGTTATAGGGTGATTTGACCTCATTGAATGGAGAGATAATGTGGTAGGACTCTAAGGTGAGTGACCCAACATGGATAAATAAGGTGGTGGGGGATTTATGGTGAGTGACCCAATATGGAGAAATAAGGTGCTGGGGATATATGGTGAGTGACCCAACATAGAGAAATAAGGTGACAAGGATCTATGGTGAGTGACCAGACTTGGATTTGGAACTATGATACTTTTCTCTATTAGGAGGAATATGGACATGGTATGTATGATTCATGAGTTACTCTTGTGAATCCTGATATGTATTGTTATGTTGAGACTTGATTCTCATCTTTGTTGATATGTGATATTGGATCTTATCTTGACACTATGTGGGTACAATCGTGGTTTTGAGTCATGTCCTACCTGTTGCATGTGTATTAACGTGATGCCTTATTGTATGTTAGACACACGTGTGTGTTTGATCTATGCCTGAGGCATAATTGTTGGGAATTATATGTTATCTGGACCACATGTTTCCTCCCATGGTTAGGTTGGAGGTCTTGTGATGTGATTCGGTCATAAAAAATATGTATAAAATGTGTTTTGTGGGTTGTTAGTATTGTACTTTGGACCTTGTGTGACATTGTGATGTTAGCTATTTTTGGGAAACTACTAGAAATTTGAAATTAAAATCCTTAACAAGTGAAAAACTATGAACATTGAACAACATATTTGTGTAATCAGTACAACTAATAAATGGTGAATACCCTTATGAGAAAATATGTGTGAATGTGTTTAAGTAACAATAATCAAAATTTGGATTTGAATCTTCTATGGAATTGAACTATTGATCAATGAAGTTCTATGAGATTTAAAACCAAGAAAAGGCATTAAGGAAAATATTAATTGAGTAATAAAATAAGGACTAATGCCAATCTTCTCAAAACATTAAAAAAATGAGAAAAATTTAAAATGTGTATAACTTGTGGTGGTTGCATTTTAAGTAACACAACCCTTTTCGCTAATCAAAAATTGTCATTGTTGACTTCCCGTGCTTACTCATCCATATTAATGCCTAGAGTTTGTCACATCGTGGATGATGCTTTATAAGGGAGGGATGATGTAGTGCCCCATCCAACTCATAGAAAATTTTCCTTTCTTCGGCCTTAGTAGTTTACATGGATTTTTGAAAAAGTGTTTGTGTTGTTCGAAAGTCCTCATGTGCTATGGAGTTTTGGATAAATCTCACTTGATTGTCATTTAGAGGTGTTTAAAATCCTTGCCCCAGGGACTGCAGGATGGTCATCAAATTTTGGCTCGTGTCGGGTTGTCATTTTGGCCACCTGCGGAGTGATTGTAAAATAGAATTTGGCAATAAAATAAATTAAACATTAGAGATAACAAAATAATAAGCATAACTTTGAAGTTGTCCTTCCGTGGACTAACCTTTTAGAACCCATATAGGGTCTTTGTGTCTTTTATTGTGTGGTGATGTCGTTATTCTTGCGACTCATTTAACTCGAGAGAATTTTTGAATCTTGAAGTTCTAAATACATACATATACATACATACATACATACACACACACACATACATACATACATACATACATATATATGTGTGTATGTATGTATGTATGTACACATACACTGCGCACACACACACACACACGCGTGCGCCACACACACACACATAATGTTAACATTGATCTAATTAAATTGTATTACAGAAAATAATAAAGGTAATCCTCATAATTTTCAAGTGAAGATAATTACTTGATGAGGTAAATGACTTAAAGGAGGGCTGTTGTGGTTTTGGATAAAAAACAATTAAAATAATAAAATAATATAGTCTTTTGATATTAGATTGTAAACAACAAAAGTGAAATGAAAATAATTAAATCTTTAAATATGTTTAACATCCCTAAATTCTACCAAATTATTGGAGCTTGTGCCAACCCCTTTCCAAGGAAAAAAAAAAATGGAAATTTGGGTTAATGTGAGGTTCGTGAGTGAGAGGATTTTGGAATTTTTTTGGTCCTTGCGTGGATGAATGCATAAGGATTTTGGTCAGAGGATGTCTTTTTCCAAATTTTTGGCTTTTATTTTAGAGCTTCATGGTGAGGGCAGGTTTTAGTCATAGGTATTACTCAGAATGGGTCTAATTGAAAGGATTTAGAAACTTTTAAGCATTTTCTTTTGGCAGGTGTAAGTTGGTTTCCTCATCATTTTCCAATATCCTTCATGTATGCGCCATTTTGAGAACTTTGGAACAAGATCTGGGCATTTTCAAATATTTTGGAAAGGGGGTTTTTTGTTTTTGTTATTTTATTGTTTTGTTGCAGCGTTGAAAATTTGGGTTGTTTGTCTAGCCAAACTCCCAAACCATTCTAGCCGCATACCCATCTTGTACCAACGTGGGAGGCAAAATTGTTGTTTCACCAAATACAATTTTGACTGGTGTAAAGCCAGACACCACAACCTTTGCTACTCTCATCCTAGCCTGTGCCAAGAGGGGAATTTTGAACAATGCATGGACATCCATTAAAGCTTATTGGAAAGCTAATTTATGTTAAATGTGTTGTTTGGTGCCCTGATAGTCATGTTTGCAAAATGTGGAGACATTCTCAATGCAACACATTGTTTATTGAAATGCCTCCAAAAAATGTGGTCACGTGGACTGTGATGATTGCACAGTGCTGCACAAAAAGATTTTGTTTAAAAGACTTGGGAACTTTCTATCAAATGCAAATTGACAGTTGGGAAGCCTACGCATGGCACATGGGCAGTTTGACAAATTAGAATGATGAAAAGAGGACTAGCATGACCCCTATGCAATGTGTGTAAAATGTTTGATAAAATGTGCCAAAGATTGTGGTTTCATGGAATGTTTGGCAAATTTGGACGCCACAAAGAAGATTAACATGTTCCCTGTGCAAGGCATGTAGTCTGTTTGATAAAATCCCTGAAATAATGTGGTTTCATGGACATCATTGATTTCTGGAAGTGCACAAAACATATTTTTGAAAATACCATGGAAACAGAGCCTTTCCAGTTGTTATTGTTGCAAGTGCAATGACAGAGATGGTTGCAAAATGTGGAGGCATGCTTAATGCATGAGAATTGTTTGTTGAAATGCTTCATTGAAATGTAATGGCATGGAATGTATTTATTGTGGGATATGCACAGAATGGTCTTATTGAAAAATATCTCGAGGTTTTAAAAATTACAATTGATGAGTATGAATCCAACCTCCACAACCTTTGTCAGCGTTCTCGCTTTGTGTGTCAAAATATGAGCTTTGGAATTAGGTGTGGAGGTCCATTGAAAAAGTGGGAAGGTGAGGTGAGGTTCAAATGTTTCAAAGAATGTTTGTAAGCATATGTTTGTTGTTGTTAAGAATGCAGAATGAACTGAAAGGATGATTTTTTGCCTAACAAAATGCCGTAACAAATTGTGGTCTCACGAATCGTGGTTGTGGACCACTTGGAGCCCAGTGTAACCGGGTTCGAGTACTATCAGGCATGGTCATCTTACCCTCTCTTGCATGATTTTAACATTTCTAGTTTTCTTAATTTTAATGGAGTTGTAAATCAATCTAAAGAAAAATAAATTTAAGGTGAATTAAATGGGACTCATTATTTAATAAAATTTTTTTCCTCTATTTTGTATGAAACTAGATAAGTAACCATAAATGTAAATGCTACTCCCATTTACCTCGTGGATGGCTGAAAAAACTTTGATATTGTTTTAGTTACGAAACCAAACATTGATGATTTAAACTTGAATGTTAGTTCAAAACTACTCCTTTGCGACCTTGTAAAATCTAAATAAAACATGTTTTCAATGAGGCATAAAATATCTCTATAGATCCCAAAGTGAGAAAATCAAGCTTTTGATTTGTGCTCCTTGTCACATGGAGTGTTTAACTAAACCCTAGGTTGTTCCTCAGACGTTCATTTGAATTTGTTTCGTCATGCATTTAGGAGTCCAGTGGACCAGTTCCACTTTAGATAGTTGTTAAAAGTTTAAAATGTAGTTTGGTTTTGACCTGCATTTTGGCCCTAGGTGTAGAAATGGATGTTGGATCCCGCATACCTATAGTTTTTCTTCATGTCTATCACTACCAACCCCATTATTCAGAAAACCACATTTTAAGTTAGTTTTCTAGGTGGGTTTTGTAGGCCTTCGTTCATTGGGTGACGAGGTCATTTGGGTGCATTTAAGATCGGTAGCTCGGAAAGACATGTGCTAATTAAACCCAATTCATTAGTTAGGGGTTTCATCGGTTCCAAGTGTTTCCCTGTATATAGGGGAACATGTAGGATTTTGTTCCTTTGTGTGTTTGAGTCTTGAATATGGTTTTTGAACGTTGATTATTGAGCTACATGTCTAAATTTGACGTTTTTAGAAACTTGTGACTAAATGGAGAAAATTATCATATGACCTGATCCAAGAAAAATAACAATGAGGAAACCTTGTAAACACAAATACATGACTGTAGGAAACCCTCTTTTGGTGCTTGCTTGAAAAGAAATTGATTGTGAAAAAAATTGTGTTTTTCTCTCTCCTCTCTCCATCTCTCCTAGCTTTGAAAATGAAATGAAATGGCATTATATTTCTTACTCTCCCTTGAATTTTGGTAAATAAAGTTTCATTTTATTAGAAAACTATAAAATCATAATTTGTTCTAGATTATAGGTAGATGCCATGCCAACAGTTGTGTTGACCATGTGGTGGTTACAGTGCACGTAGGGATGAGAAAAAAATTGTAGCATTACTTGTGCTTTTTGTAATAACAAGGTTATCTTTGAAATACATGTAATATTAAATGGATAAATCAACACTATTGTTATGAACAAGAATGTTATTTATTGATTATTTTGTGATGAGTAAGAAATTGTAGCATATTGGTATCTTGGGGAAAATGGGCATTTTATTCTAGGAGTGATTTTGATTATAGGTATATATCTTGCTAATGGTGTAGATGTACATTTTAACTGGAAATGAAATGACCATTTTTTAATGTGCTCCTATGTGAAAGTAATGATTATGTATTCTTGTGTGCTTTACAAAATACTTGGGAAACTCAGAAGAAAAGAAACCACCTTATATAAGAATGGTTATGGTCGACCACTATTAAGAGGTTATTTTAAAAGTTATCTAAATGACCCTAATCTAACAACCCTTGAGAAGGTTACCCTTGAGAATTGTGTTATTTGTGTTTCGTTCACCTTAAAGGGTTTCTTGTGCATGTGGAAGTGTGCATGTTGTTATAGTTAAGGGTACAATGTCACTTTGTGACATGAATGATGTAATGTGTTAACAACATTTTTAAATGGGTGTCTTGTATTCTAAGCCTCTTTGGAAGGGCTAATCAATGTATGTGTATGGGATCATAAGGGCAAGTAAGGAAGGTAATTATTATTCCTTGTAATGTGATCAAGCAAACTTTGGTAAACCGAAAAGTGTAGTGGTTCCCTCATTTTTTTTATTACCTCAAAAGAATCTTGACTCAAATTAATTATAAAGCTAATTAATCCTTATACATGAGTGTTTTGGAGAGTCTAAGGTGACTCAAATAGGAGATGTTTGTTGAGAGATATCTTAGAAGGTTCGATTCTGAGATGCGATTTGCATTTAGATCCCACGTTGTCCAAGTTGTGTTCTCAATTGCAACAATAAGAGTCAAATGTGAATGAAATTGTTAATAACCTTTAGAATTTAAATTGTATTCATGAGGTGCCAATTTTTGAAAGAAAGTAAAACTTGGAGGTTTGTGAGATAAAGGTGTTCGAACCACTCCAAAATTGACTTTTAGTTGGATGTAGAGTCCTTGAGTGCAAATAGAAGTAAATTAAAACCTAGGACCTTTTTATATGTTATTGGTGTTCAAAACCTATTGTCAACTTTGTGTATAAAAAGGTGTCCCTAAGATGTTGACTTTTTGAGTAAACAAAATATGGAATCTATTCCCTTTAAACCAATGTTAACTCTTTTTGTGTGATTAATGATGGGATGAATTGTTCCATGCGAGTTTAAGCTTTGGGGAGAATATGATTTCTGTTTTGGAAGATGAAACTCATGTCGCGTAGATGTTAAATGGAATCTAACCAATTATTGAATCATATCAACTAAAAAAGGGAAATCTATCCACCCTTAGACTTAATTTTTCCCCTTCTTAACTTCTTGTGAATTTCCTCCATTTTTATAATAGAAGAAACAAAAATGCCAATAAATATATGATTCTAGTTGGAATAGAAACTCTAGTTGAGACCGGGAGCTAGGACTCTCACATATGCGTTAAAATGTTTCAATCTAATATTGAGATATGGAAATTATAGTAATAGAGAAAAGAACTCAATTAAGTGTACTTTTTATAAGTTAAATCTGAAATGGAATGAATAATATGTAACATTGTGAATGAGAATATATGCTTACATGATAAATGATTACGAGACCTATAAGGTTAAATAAAATAGTTTAAATGGTAGTTAAGATACAACCATCCTATGTTAAGTGTTAAACGAACTAAAAGAAATGTAGTCTAGCAAAAAGAAATATTTGTGTTTTCATGTTAAGTACTCTTCAAATCATTAAGTTTAATAATGAAATACAATTCTAATAAATATGTAACCATGAAAATGTGATATTGTGGAAGGTGTTTATTCGTGATATTCATATTGTGGTTTGGTCGTGGTTTCATACTTGTTCGTTTATAAAAGTGTGGCATTGATTTGCATCTTGTGTCATCTTGATAATTGCATGTTCTTCATGTTGGTGTAAACGTTGCATGTGGTGTTAAGCAATATCTTGTGAGCCTAAATGGTGTCACATAATTGTATCAAGTAAATGAAAGTCATTTTTTTATCTTGATATATTTGGTGTTGTGTTTGGGTCCCACATGGGTGGGCACTACAATTAGAACATAACATTTAATGAATCAACAATTAGTGCATTTAATTTCAATGAATTCATTACAAAATTTATGAGAACACTCGTACACTTGGTCCCCTCTCATCTTCTTCGAGAACTTCCTTATACAAAAAGTCACAAAATGCCAAAATTTCAAACTAATGTGCATAAGATTATACACATGAAAATGCTTCAAATTTAATGATTGTTAAGAAGCTATAATGTTGAGTAGACAATGTCAACTACAAATCCACAAAGAAAAATCTTGCACTTGATATCTCTATTACTTGGGCAAGCGTAGAGAATGGCTTGAGATATTGTTGTAAAAGATGACACAAAACCATTTTACTGGAAATATTTTGTGGGTAATTAGAACACGAGGCATTTTTGTGTAATTTACTTGCACTTGTCACAAGACACTTTAGAGTTAGTGACATGTGGAGGGGACTCAATATACCTTGTTGATATGATGTAGTAGTTGATGAGATTGCAAAAATAAATTATCGACTTTCAGCGTATTGACTAATAAGGCCTCACATTCTTAGATATCTCAAAATTGCATTGCCTTGATGATTTATGCACCACACCCATTTTCTACTTCAAACAATTGACAAAAATTGGACACTGTTCATTTATTTCTGATCGTATGAAAGACAAGGTTTGCATATGTTCCCTCAAGCATTTGTCCCACTCCTAAAGTTCTCGTGCCTCAATTGTGTTCTTCATCACCCCTCCGAGTTTAACTTCCATATTATATTCACCTAGTCGCTTGAAATGAAATGTTTATGTGTTTTCTTGAAAGCAAAGAGAGTTTCGCATTCATTCCGTCAAAGATTTTTCCCATATGTAGACTCCTCCCCGAATCAGCGTCCATTGAATTTATTCGTGTGCGATTGCTAGTAGGAAGTTCGTCCTCCTCCCGCCAACGATTCCTTTAACTCCTGGTTATTTCCGAAACCTGTCTGTTATTTCAAAATTTATACATTGAGAGACCTTAAACCTCCAGTCTCAAGGAAAGTGGGTTTTGATGGGTGATGGCAGATCAATGTGGGAATTGGGGTTAGACCCAATGTGCCTCTCCCATGTGAAGCTAATGGCATTTGATCTTCTCTCTCTGCAACAACCCACTTCCAGGGGAGGCCCTGACAACTTCTGGAGGAAGGGCAGGCCCGTTAGAAAGGTGGAGATGGTGGGTGTGGTGGTCATCAGGGAGAGAAAGGATAAGTTCCTTAAATTTGATGTAGATGATGGAACTGCCTGCGTTCCTTGCATTCTTTGGCTCAATCATCTTACAACCAAATTTTATTCGAAGGTTCAGAAGCCTCAGTTGGAGTGTTTTGCTGCAATGGCTCTTGCACAAGCTGAAGAGACGCAGTTGGGTAGGTTGGTGAGGGTGCAGGGTAGGGTTACTGTTTACAACAGGCAAATGCAGGTATGATGCTTTTTATGGTTTTTAAAGGCTAATTGACTATGTTCTTTGATATATTTATTGAATTATATTTGACAGTCTTGGTTTAGGATATCACGAGCCAGGTTGTAATTGCAAACATTTTTGTGTTTATATGATTTCTATTATTATTTTACAATGGATAAGTTAGGAGGAAATCTTTCGTCATGTTTTCATAAAAATGAGTAGTTTTGCCAAAATTTGTTTGCAGCAATAGTAAATACCACGCTTTCCCCTCAAAACCAGTCCAATACATACATTTCTTGTTTATTTGAATAAGAAAGATTTGCCAACCATTTTATACTAGTAAAAAAATTCTGTCCCTTACGATTTTTTTCTGATTGCAGGTAACAGTGAAGTCTGTACTAGTTGAGAGGGACCCCAATGCCGAGATTCTTCACTGGATGGATTGCATTCGTCTTGCGGTGAGGTGCTACGATTTGCCTGCTCCTTTGCCTCCCAAGCACAATGCTTCATGATCCAAATGGAATTGGAGTTGATGGGCAGGTTCCCATGGGCTTATGGTTGACTGGTAAGTGTTGCATTAGGGTATTTTTGTTATTTTTGTCCATTAGCTAAATTTTCACAATTGTTTTTTTAAAGCTAGTCAATAGCTGTATTCTTGATATTTTTACAGGCTAAGTTTTTGCCAATTGGCAAAATTTTCACAAATATTTTAAGAATTAGACTTTCGAATGAGCTACATTTCCCAATATTTTATATAGAAATCATATAAAGTTATTAGTTTGGCCAAAATTTACAGTTGTTTTTATAGTAAATCCAATGTTTGTAGTCAAATATTAGCCTGTAATACATATTTTCCTAATTTTTTGAAATGGAAAGATTGACATACTAATTCTATTCCTTCAAATTTTCCCTTAGAGCCTGTGCCACAAGAAAACTCAGATTCCAATCTTGTGGACATGTTGCCTGCCTTGTTTAGTACTCTTGCAATTGACAATTTTTTCAGGAAGAGAATTGATGTAAGCTTTAGCTTTTAGTGGGTTTGTATAAATCAGAACCTAGTATCTTTAGCCACCCTTTTTAGGCCTTTTTACAAAAGTTCAGGTTTTTTGGTTCCGTTTGGTTTCCTCTCATAGGATGCATATAACTCTTCTACGCTGATTTCATTAGGAATACCCAAAGGCATTGAAACTACATCTCCAGCTCAATATCATGGCATTCAATAAATATCATGGTCCTGTCTTTGGGCTAACCATTATCATTGGTAAAGGTGTACAATACTATGAATTGCTCTGTGATGGTGAAGGAAATTCCAAGTTGTAATCCATTCGTCACTTCTGCACTTGAGAAACTGTGTATGTGTTATTACTTTTTAACCAGGCTTCTTTTCTAGAGTTGCTGAAGTTGCCATCTGAAAGCATTGCTCCTTTTTTGCTTTGCACAGTACAGAACAGTTGCAAAAATAGGCAAATACCCTGTTTTGACATACGCTACAAGGAATGATTAGACAACTCAATCTATAGTGACTACTTTGCTTTTCAGAGAGCAGAGAAATCATGTTGTTTTCTAATAAAAGGAGTTGAACATAATAGAGGATTAATAGTTGAATAATCTTGTATTTCTTATGAGGGCTTTTCCTGTACAATTTCTGCTGTAGATTTATACAGGAGAAGAAGCAGGGCTCTAATTCTTGAGTAGTTCTATGACTGAAAAGAATGTACAGAGCATTTTTCCTGTTGAAATGTTGTTTTTTAGAGGTCATTGATAACATATAAGGCTGTGAAGTAAAACAGAATGCTGTTATGATTAATTATTTATACATGGAGGATAGTCTTTGGAATCTTTCCCCTAGCTGTATAATTATAGTCATCCAATCCCAAAGTTCAGCTGGATTGTACCATGAACAGAAATAGTTTAATAGTATCAATATTTAGAGATTATAAATTATTTCAGACTGTGAAACTGCGGATGGCTCATTAAATCAGTTATAGTTTCTTAGATTGTTACCTGGTCAATCAAAGATACAATTGGCCTCAAATTGTTTGCTTTCTTGTGAGTATACATGATGGGGACTTATACTGCATGTTCTAGTAATCTGTTTTTGTGTGCTTTTGCTTTTTATTTATAGTAGATTTTTGCCTTGGTTTACTGTTATGAGGTTACCAAAAACGTGTTGTAACCAGTTATGAATCTTATCAGAAATCTAACATGAAATTGGAGACTGAAAGAACTGTAGAAATCTGAAACCGAAAATGCTATAGAATATGAAACTAATGCAACGATTGAAATCTAAAATCTGTTACATAGCTGAAATATGAAACTGTGGGAAAGACAATAGTACTTCAACATTGCTGAAACTTATATCAGACCATACATAAAGAGGGGAGAAACTTGTGAGAAGGCATGGACAACAACTCAGGCCCAAATATATGAGGCAATATGGATGCTGCCCTTGGCCCAAGCACAAACATTGTAGATTTATGCACAACTTCCATTTAAGACATACTGATAGTGTCTGCCTTGATTGAGTTATTTTTACAAACAGTTAGCAGGTTAATACAAATGGTAATCTCATTTTGCCAAGGTGCAAAGTTTAGGATTTTATTTTCATCTCATTGGCAACATATAACCCTCCTATAATGATTTCATAAGGAAAACATGAAGACATTGATATTCTATCTTCAGCTCCAATCACTGCATTTGAAAAAGATCATCATCCTGTGTCTAGGATAACCAATATCATTGTGGGGGTTTAAGTCATATAGTTGAATCCAAGTTCTAATCCATTTGCTACTTCTGCATTTGGAAAACCATGTCTCTGTGTTAACACTTTCTAATTAGTGTTGTTGGACAGAGTTATTGAAGTCACCTTCTGAAGTTACTACATTTTATGCATTATTCAGTACCAGAACATTTGCAAAAAGTAGGCAAATACCCTGTCTTGGCATATGCCATAGCCTATAAAGGACGAGAAGACAGCTCAATCCCTAGCAACTTGATTTCCCCCTTAGAGAGCAGAAAATAATTTGTTTTCTAGAAATGCTGAATAGAATTATTGGATACTAGTACGTTGCCTATGAGGCCTTGCAAACCAGAACCGGGACTTCAATTCTTGTGAGTGGTTCTTCCTGAACATTATAGGTTGAATTGAATTTTCAAAGGTCATTGATAACTATAAAACCATGAAACAGATGTAATGATATAAGGATTTTATTATTTACATATGGAGGTTTATTTTTAAAATCTTTCTCCCCTAGGTGTACAATTTTTGTCATTGTGCCCCAAAGGTTAGTCATGTTGGGGACGTTGGGAATTGAATCCATGATCTGCTTGGCCTATGAACAAAATAAAAATTCAAGCATAGAGTGAGTGATCAAAATTTAAAGTTCAAGACATGCACATATAAGTATGAACTATTCTGGACTTTCAAAGTGCAGATAGCTCTTTATGTTGGTTAAATTGCTTTGATGGTTATCTGGTCAGTCGAAGATTCCATTCACCAATATTAATCTGCTTTCTTGTGAAGCCAGATCATGGGCATATGTACATGTTTTAGTCATCTTTTCTTGGGAACTTTTACTCTTTTATTTTTACTAGTTTTTGTGCCTTTCTCTAAAACATGGTACAAGGAAAAGCTTGTTATGGTTTCATGAATGCAGAAATTTCTTAACAAACCTTATGCTTCTCTTAACATCAAGGAGCTACAAAACACCCACACACACACACGTCCCGTTACACCCTCCCTGCTTACCCTCCATCTGGCGCCCACAACACACACAAAGTAATGAGGTTTGACTCCTTGCAAAAGGTACATCAATTATAATAGATTTAATCAGCATATCTCCAGACCTAAACTTCTCGGTGTTAAGTCTTTTCTGACCTTTAGTCTGGATATTGTTTTCCTTATTTCCACCCCAAGATCATAGATTTCATTCTAGGTTCCCTTTGTCTCAAGTTGCAGGAAATGTGAACTTCACACAATCAATAACATGGCAGGAAATTAGGTTTAAGAGATTTCCTTAGAGAATGATTATAAGTTTATTTATTTATAAAAATAGTAATATATGTTATACAAATTTTCAGTTTTTTACAAAGATTCATCATCACAAAAACAAGCATTAAAGACAGACATCATACATGTCACCATCATGATTTATGACTCTGTTTACAAAAATGAATGATATAAATTTGGTCTAAATGGGTCTGGAGACTACCCAAAATGGCCGGTTGTAACATAATTATTTCTAGCTGTTTTGATAATCATGTTTTTCAAAAAAGAAATGCAATAGGGGCCCAATATAAGGGCTGTCTGAGTCACAGCACGTTTCTTTCCATAGAAAATGGAATTGTGGGCCTCATTTTAAATTCCTTGCAACATAGCCATTGTATTGGTAGTTTTTCTTTCACTGCCTTGTAAACCTTGGATTGTGAGTATTATGCAAAATTCAGAGCAGGGCTGGCATAGAACTCAAACAATGTCAATTGATCCCAATATGCTGTTTCACCCTTCACATCTTTTGGGCAATTACAGCAACTAGTCTGAATTGTCTCTCAGATCTCTCTGCAATAATTCCGAATGGGCCTATACTGGCAACAAGATTATATGGGTTAATTATCTGCAAAGCATTGTAATAGATGAACTGGCAATAGGATACCCAAATTTGATTTTGTGCCTCTTCTTTTGAATAAAATATTTAGTTTGTCCCTAGTACTAACCTTCCTTCCCAAGTTCCACACAGCAATCTAAGAAGGTCTCCTTCTCATGACAAACATCAACAAAAGATCAACCCAAGCCAAGCTCAAACTGATTTTGTTCCACGGAACAACTGTCAAGTCCATAGGCAGTTTAGCTTACTCCACCTTCATACACCTCATTGTGAAGTCCTTTATATTTGGGTTGAAATCTCAATGACAAACTTTGTGCAAAATGCATTGTGAGAGGAATACTGTTTTTGGGTGCTAGCCCAATGTTCCTGTGTTTTTGACTTGGATTGTAGTATATTCCAACACCTTATTAGCTATTAGTTCAAATGCATTAGGGTAAGAAAAAGGTTAAATAGGGGATTTGGTGATGCCACAAGTTTAATAATATATAAATAAAAATCCCTTCATTCTATGTAACCTGGGAGCAGGCTTACCACTGGAAAGAAACCTTAATGCAAAAGTTTATAATGCTGAATTTGAGGTTATGGCTGAATCCCAACCTCATATCTTAAAAATTGAAGATAGATGCTTACTCTCTAATTCCAAAAGTGTGTGTATAAATACACACACACATCATTGCCTTCTACTGTTCTGGCTATTCATATATTATTGTTTATTTTAAAATTTAGGATAATATATTGATCATCCAGTAAGAGTTTTAACAATAAACTGCCATGAAGAATATACTTTTTTTCTTTGTGCTTATTGGGAATCATAAAGAGCACAATACAATTGGTTGAAGTCTGGACTCATTATATTCTACACCTTCAGGACGAGCTGTACCTCAAACCCTTATAAATGCATGATAATGAAAGTAACATTTTTCACAACTCTTGAGTGTTATTTCAGCTGTTCAAATGTGGCTGGATACATGCTTCAATTGAATTTGTTCAAATTTATTTCTTTAGCCTCCAAGACGAATTCATGTTCAACTTGCACTTTCAGATGCAATGAAAAATGTTTGACACACCAAGTTTCTGTGTTATTTTTGTTTCTGATTATAATATAATATGATTAGATTCAGCTCTCAGGGAAACTCTACAAGCTTTCCTCCCTCATTTCACTTTGCTCTTAACAGGTCCTTGATGGGAATTAATTTGCCCTAACATGTTTTTTGTATCTTGTCAAACACTCCTTTCAAGTCATTAGGAGCTGGGGTCGACAGAATTTGTTCCTTTTGCCTTTGAAGATGCATGCTGCCAGCTTGAAATCCTCATTATCTTTCCAACTTCATCTTTAGAGTCCAAGTGGTATGGTTATAGCTCTACCGTGATAGGGACTCTGGTGTCTAGATGAATACGGGTTTGAGATCTTAAAAGAATTGAAAAGATAAATAACTCAACATAAGGTCAAGATGGTTATAAGCTTTAATGGCCCCAGAGGCCCACATTATGTTTTTATTTGGCTACAATCCATTCTCCTCCTCAAGGTTCTCTGGTTTCAAAGCTTAAGAAAATGCATGAAAACAAGAGGATGACATCTTTTAGCCTTTAAGGATCAATGTTAATTGTTAGGTTGTAAGACTCGATTGGGTATATCGTAGATCTTGAAAAGTTGTCTTGATTAAGGTGTGTGAATCTTGTGCAACGATCAGACATGTCTGGAAGCACTAGAATAGACATTGAAAAGTTCAATGAGCAAAATTTTGAGCTATGGAAACTCAAAATTGAAGGTCTTTTGATTAACAAAGATCAGTGGGTTGTGTCACAAACAGGACCTGTGGGGTTGAAGCAAGAAGACTGGGACAAAGTTGATAGGAAAGCATGTTCTGTTCGATTTTGTTTGTAGATTTAGTGTTATTGAATGTATCTGATAAGAAGACAAATGATTTGTGGGATAAGTTGGGAAAGTTATATTAGGCTAAATCTTTGGTTAACAAACTATTTTTGCGAAGGAAAATATATTCCTTGAGAATGAAAGATGGTGACTCACTTACAAAGCACTTGAATGCATTCAACTCTTTGTTGAGTCAATTATTGTTTGTTGATATCAAGATAGATGATGAGCATAGATTTATTATGCTTTTATGTTCTTTTCTAGACTCTTGGGATAATCTAGTGATGATGATCATGATCACTTCAAACAAGCTCAAGATGGATGAGATTGTCTTAGCCTTATTGTTAGAAGAAATAAGACGAAATTTGTAGGAGCATGCTCAAGTCCATACAGTGACTTCATGAGCCTACACACCTTTTCTTCTTCATTTGGTGCAACAAAACCTTTTGGTTGAGTCATGTAGTCTTCTTCATTCAAATCTCCATTTAGGAAGGCCGATTTCATGTCCATTTGATCAACTTTCCAACCAAATTGAGTGGTCAGGGCAAAAATCACCATGATTGTCTTGATTTTGGCAGTGGGAGCAAATGTCTCCTCATAGTCTATTCCTTCCTTTTGAGTATAACCCTTAGTGATGAGCCATGCCTTGTGCTTGTCTATTCTGCCATTTTGGTATACTTCTATTTGCATCTGATTGGCTTCTTCCTTGGTGGAAGGTCTACAAGTTGTTGTCTTGTTTTTCATCAATGATTGATATTCAACCTCCATGGCTTGTTTCCAAGGTTCTGACTCTAGGGCTTCTTGGACATTTGTTGGTTCATGAGATTCAACAACACGACTCATCAAGGCCATGTTTACCTCTTCACGAGCTTTGTTGCATGTTCTGGGTTCAAATGAAGATGTGTCTGGTACTCCATCTATCTTGGCATCTCTAATCACATTTGTACACTTTTTTGGCATACGTTGAGCAATGGGTGGTGGGTTTTCACCAATCTTCCCATTATTACATTCACCATCTCCATTTTCTTCAATCATAACATGTCTTTCTTTTGAAATGTCTATGTGCGAGTTTGTGGAAGCTTCACTTGAAGCACCTGTCTCGTCAAACCGAACATCCCTGTTGATGAAGGATTTCTTTGTTTTCGGATCAATCAACTAGTATCCCATGGAATCTTCACTTATCCAATGAAGATGTATGTTGTGAACTGAAATGGGAGATAGATTTGTGCCTTATCACTCTAATTTTTCCCTTTCTATATACTATTGACTGATATACCAAACCTCTCTATATACAGTGTACATGCCTTTCCAATATGCTCTCTGAGTGCACGTGGAAGAAGCTCCTCCTCTTGATATACATGGCCATATGTGAGAGGGACATTAACACATGTGAGTAGAATGGTACGTGAAAGGAATTTGTTCGATCAATGACCCCTGCTTAGAGGAAGATCTTTGTATGCAGGTGACAAGTCCTGATATACTTAGATGTTCCCAATTTCAGAATTTTTGTTGAATGATCGTGGCGAATGGGAAACAAAGGGAATGAAAATGAGTGTGGTGTCCTTATTTCTCCTCGACGATTTAAAGGGACAATGCCATAGATTTCATTGTATTTATATTAGACGTTATATGCAATAGTTCAAGCACGACAACATGACTTGTAAACATGAACCAAAGCCATTGTTTATACCCAACATTGCGATGAGATCAAAAATCTCATGTTGTGCTTCAAAATTTTGTAGTTTTTGTTTTCTCATGCACAATGGTTTGCAGATTTATGACAACCTACATATTAGCACAAAATAATGCAAAATAATAATGCATTGTGGAAAAAAATGACCTCCGCAATTGGGAAAAAATGAATTTCAGGCAAATTTTTTAATGGTTTTAAGGCGATTGCACCTTTTTGTGATGCTCATGGAAGCAAAAAATCCCCCCTTTGTGTTGTTAGGAACTTTTGAAAAAATTGCATTTTTAATTTTTTTGGGTTTGGCCTAGATGGCCCCCTCCAATTTAATAAATTTGCAAG
This sequence comes from Taxus wallichiana var. yunnanensis, assembly GCA_018340775.1. NCBI lineage: Eukaryota > Viridiplantae > Streptophyta > Pinopsida > Cupressales > Taxaceae > Taxus > Taxus wallichiana. The sequence goes on from CM031241.1 coordinate 247,713,260, forward strand.
AAATGGGTTTGCTTTAAAAATTTCCCTTTGAAAAAAAATCTTTTTAATTTATTTTTCTTTGTCCCCTTTGAAGCTTCATAAAAATTCAAATTGGCTGTAGGATAAAAGCTCTTTTAAATTTTTATGCAAAATGGATATAGGGTGGGAATCGAACTCGGGCCCCCGCCTCTTGTTTGAAAGTGCCCTCACTACTTTGCTTTAATTGCTCGATGATTATATGCTTCAAGACATACAAAGTGGGCCAAGTTATCTGTAAAGAGTGAAAAGGTGAGTTGTGGAGCAAAAAATAGGGGTTCGGTGAGGGTTTTGAACCCACAACCATGCATGTGTAAGGTTTAAAGCTACGCCAAGCTAGCCAAGATTGCGAACTTGTTGGTTTGAATATATCAAGGACAATTTAACATTTATCCAAGGAAAGCTTTGAATTTTTTTAAAAAAACTACTTACGTGGATTGGGTATGTGGGTCAAGGCCCAATTAGGTCTGTGGTAGTGTTTTGCTTTTTTCCCATTTTGGGTGTTCTATTCATGGCGTTGGTTTGGAGAATATTGGTTCAACTCCTCTGTTCGGGCGAGAGATAGAGTCTTACTGCATTGTTTTTTTATTTGCCTTGTGTGCTTGCTTGAGCTGCAAATAGAGATTTGAGTCCTTTTATTTTTTACTGCCACTTGCCAGCTGGGTGTGATGGTCATGGATCTCCCTGGTATGGCTTGGATTTTTCCATTGCTACTATTTGACTGCCAGAGAGACGTACACTAGGGAGCTTTATGTGTCTTGGGTTTATAGATCTAGGGGAGTGATATGCCTTAGGAGCTAGATGCCTTGGGAAAGGGTTGGTTTGTGCTGGTTGGAGCTCTCTGTGGCGCAGGGAGTATGCTGCTTCAGATTTGAATGCATTGGTAACCACTATGATTTGCAAGCTTAGTGGGAGTTATAAGGGGTGGGCTGGATAGTGAGACAACAACTTGGGCTTCCTGTGCAAAGGTAGGCCGCTTGCTCAGGTCTAGATTAATGGGCACGAGCTTGAGGCAAAAGGGAGTGCGGCTTTGTAACAAAGTTGAGCTTTGGTGAGCTTGGGTAGCTTGGGACCGAGTTGGTTTAGAGTAGATGGGAGCTAGAGGGGTAGGTGCTTTTTCTCATGTAGGACACTCCAATTGCAATACTAGAACCCTTTGAAACTTCACCAACCAAATCTGAACTCCTTTGAACAACTGCAATATTGAGAACCACAGATCCAAAATTTGCAAAAATTCTAAAATGTTGAAAATAAGGCTTTGGAGTTGGGAGTGCCTAGTGCCCTTTGTCACATCCCACTTTGGGATCCCCAAATTTGACATTTGTGCAGACCGTCAATAGGCTAGATTAGATTGGTAAAGATGATTTGAGTAATACACCAATTAAAGATTAGTGTAAGCTTTGGTTAATAAAGTTTGATTAACTCTGAGAGTCTTAACTCGCACTGGCATCATCTATTAAATTATTGTAACTTTATTTATCATGGCATTATGCTCTCGAGCAATATGATGATGTATAGTCGATTCTTGTGTATGATTGCTTACCTTGAAGGTATCATCTTCGGGTGTTAATGAAACATAATGTTCATTATAAGCTTTGTGTATGAGAACCTTCAATATCAAAGAGACCTTGGGCTTATTAATAATAATCTTACTCTTCAGTGTGTTTATGATAAGAAAAGATGTTTATGAATATAAGGAATCATTACATCGAATTGGTATGTGTTGGAGTTGAAAAATTAGTTTGATAGTTGGACTGCCTTGACCGTGAACAAAATACTAAGGTTATGTAGTATGAGGCGCAATTCTTATTACATTGATAAATCCGTTGTGAACAAATGATGGTCATTATGACTAGTATGATAATTATTAAAAGCTATTATTTTTTGGCTTGCATCTTAGTAAGTTTTCCTTGATTTATTAATGGCTATTGGGAGATGATGGTATTGTTTGGAATTTGAAGACTTGAGATATTGACACGAAGGGGGTATTGTCTTTATTTAAATATGTCATATGATTGGCTAGACAATCCTTATGACTCTAACATTGCTAATGCGTGCTAATATGCCATCTCTATTAATAAGCATTATCACTTTAATAGGTGAAGATCCTATGTAAGGTAACTTAGCATTATGAAGGCTAATATGATGCATGATGGTTATAGTGTATATAGGGTATGGTAATCTCTATTGTTTAGAGGACCGTGGTCTTTGACCTTGAACAAACAATGATGTTGTTATAGTATTAGTTAAGCTTTTGATTGATTGGTTAGTTTCGTAATCAACGGGTTTTCTTGATTATGTTGTTTAACATTGGCTTAGAGGAATTTTTGACATTGCTATTGTAATGAGTAAAGGGCTTGATGGTTGTGACTTGGCATAAGGAAGTATGTTTTAGAAGTCATGATGGTTTGTTGATGTGGCAATTAAAAACTAAAAAATATATTTTTACCCTTGTGAGTTATGTGTAAATTGAACATGATTACTTCGCGGAAATTTGGGAACATGAAGATTGTTTTGATTAAATGGCTTGCTTGATTGGATAGGGATATTACAAAACATTATTTTCATTAGCATTTGATTGTTAAATCAATAAACTACTTTATTTGGTTTTAAATGCCTCCAATTGAAACGTGAGGGTCACCAACCCAATTAGAATGTTGAAAGGACTTATGAAGTTTTGAAACCCATTTAAAAGGGGCTTTTGACCTTTAGGAGCTATCATTGTTGTTTATACATGGGCGAGTTCTTGAGGATACTTGAAATCCTAGCTCATGGCGGCGGGTTGCGTGGAAAACTGGAATTTGTATGGCTTTTAGCTTGAGAGGTGGTTGTTATTTTTAGACGCATGCATTTGTAAACTGGAAGTTTTAAAATTATAAAGCCCCAATTTGGGTGCAATAGTTGCATGGGAAGATTTGTTGTTTGTCTAAAAACCTTTGTGAGTGTTTTGTGTGAACAATGATTTGAGTGGGTAAATTTCTCCTTGATGGTACGACTTGTCTTTGGTAGAAATGGAAGTTTGAAGCTTGCTAGGCATGACCGCCATTCATTGCATTAATACTGAGCATGCTTTTTCTTTCTCAATTCTTGCATAGTCTTTTATGGGCATAAGTATGGGATTTTATCTTCACTTGTTATGTGGTTAAAATTTGGATTACAATTGTGTATATTTGTATGCATGAATATGTTTCACATTTATGAAAATACGTATATGATGCACATGGGTATAGTTGTATATATACTTATATTCTTGCTTGAAACAAGAATATAGGTGTATATATGCATATCTTTGTTGAAATATAGAGCATTATATAGTATATAATGCAATTATGTAGTTGTTCAATTGGTAATTATTCAACTAATTTGTAACCACCTCTTCACATATAAATAAACCTATGCTTGTGATATTTGAGCAGTGCAGTTTTGTGTAACTTTGTCTTCTTACTATTTTTCTCTATGCTTCTATACTGACATTGGTATCAGAGCTAGGTTAGTCGCCATTGAAAGAAGCAATCTTAAGAGGGGAGAGGTCGATGGTACGGTACGGCCGTGAGGGCAAAAGATAGAAGTTGTGGTGTTCGCTATTGCTCAAAGAGTGCCGGAAATCGTGGGTTCTTGGAGGGGAGAAAGGAGACACGACACGTGAACATGTTGTGTGAAAGGAAAACGTGGTTCATGGCTACCCGGCTATCGTTGAAAATGTGGTACGTGTGTTTCTGGTCATAGTGAAACACTCAATCGCAAAAGCCTTGTCACAAAGGAAAATGTGGTGAAAGAAATCGTGGTGCCGCAAATAAGAGGAAAGCCCTGTCACAAATCCAGTTAGCAGACAAGTCGTGGCCTCTGTTCAAAAGGAAAATGGCTAGTCGTGGCATCTGGAAAAGGTGAATTTGTGTGGGCCAGCACCAACAAAATCGTGGAGAAGAAAATAGGGCAGAGGTAAAGTCGGGAGTAAAGATTTTATAAACTATTTTTATAATTTTCCTCCCTGCCACTATTTGTTGTTTAAATACTTCCCCTGCCACGTATTTGCATAAAGTGACTTCTTTTTATTAAGTGGGTAAAATAATTTATTTCGATTAGTTTGGCATAATAAAATGGCAAATATTTCAAATCTTATCATGCCTGACTCACAAAAATTAACGGGCACTAATTTCAATGTTTGGAGTCATAAGATTTTAACAGTTGCGGAGTTGCGTGATTGTGATAAAATAATCACGAGTAGTGAAATTTGACCAGCGATAAACTTCACGGATTATGACAAACGTTATAAGGAAGCGTTATTGCTTCTCAAGTTATCGGTGTCGGATGATATGATACCGAAAGTGTGGAATGCCACTGTGGCAATCACGTTATGGACCAGTTTGAGGGATAAATATCAGAGGTGGTTATAGATTGGTTGAATAGTTACCAACCAAACTACTACATAATTGCATTATATACTATATAATGGTCTATATTTTAACATATACAACTGTAGATACACATTTCAAATGTAGCACAAAGTATTTTGGGGTTTTACATAGTTGTTTTTCTGGAAACCCTGTTGTCTTGAATGTATTATTTGTGGAAAGAAATAAGGACTTGGTTGCTGGTCTGGATGACATATTATGTTGTATTGCATTGGTTTAATAATGATGTGGCTCTTTCTTTGCTTGATTTTGTTGAGCTATGATGGCACTTGAATGGAATAAATTGTATGGAAGAATATTGTTTCTGTCTTCCGAGTCTATTAGATGCTTTGTACATAAGAGTTTTTGTGCATGTTTACAAGAAGGATAATCATGCTAGTTCATCTTTGAGTTGATCCAATATTTGTTGTAGGTACTTGAAAGTTAGAAAAATGATGATTGTTATTTTGCATTGAAGTATTCTACTCACTGTTTGAAAAGAAGAAAGCAAAGATATGTTTTGTTGATTCTTGTTACATATGTAAACAAAAAGCTCGGTTAATTTGAGCTATAAGTGTATTTTAAATTCTAAACACATGATTTGTCAGATTTTGGGAAAATTATTGATTGCATGCTCTGTTAGGGTTTTTGTCATTACAAGTCAATCCCATGACCTTGTGGAAGGTCTATGAACTCTTGATTTTAGTTATTCAATTATTTGATCTTATCACATTTTGCAATAATGAGAGGATCTATTAGAGGCATGTATAAACATATTACCAGGGTACAATAGTATATGTGTGTTAAACATAATTTTGTAACGATTGTTTCTGAACGTGACTCGTAAAAATAATTATATTGTATGTATATACTTAAACTGAATTTCTGGCTATTACCTTGTATTTGACCAAGTTATTGATTTCTCTTTATGCATATTAAAACAATTCTTCCGTATTAGAGAATTATATCTCTTCACCAAGTAAGTAAGAGTTTTTAATTGTTATTAGATGTATATAAACACAAGTGCGTAAAAGTGCATATCTTACTTCTGATAAATTTGATGGTTTGAATGCATGGACCTCTTAAATGGAAATACATACAAGTTTGGACCTGTTGTCTGAGGATTATTTGGATGACTAGTTATGTTATGATGTTGGACTACTCATGTAGACTTTGTACTTATTAGAAAACATCTCCGCAAACCATGTAAATATGGAAAAGGAGCTTTGTTTCTCTTGGATATGTATGATCTCTCATCATTGATAAGGACTTGGTGTGGACAGGTGCATCTTAATAGAATTAATGACGAAAAACCAAATGTTCAACTTGAATATGGTGAAATCTATCAAGTTCAGTAACTGAAGTGAATGGAATATACACTCTCTCTTTAAGAAATAAATTATTTGGATGACTAACTACGTTATGATTTTGGATTACTCATGTAGACACTGTACTTATTAGAAAACATCTCTATAAACTATGTAAATTTGGAATATCAACATTGTTTCTCTTGGATATGTATGATCTCTCATCATTGATAAGGACTTGGTGTGGACGGGTGCATCTTAATAGATTTAATGATGAAAATCCAAATGTTCAACTTCAACATGGTGAAATCTATCAAGTTTAGTAATTGAAGTGAATGGTATAGATACTCTCTCTTTAAGAAATAAGCACAAAACACTTTCTATGGAGTAGTTTGCCCATTAACATAGAAAGGATATAAATCCTAGTTTGATTATAAGTTGTACATAAAAACAATAAAGTATGGTAAGACTAAACGAGGATTACTCGTGGAAACCTCATGAGGAAAAATAACTTCTCTTGTTGTAATTGGTGTTCTCCTTGCTTCAAAGAACTAATAACCCAAAAGTTAATTAAGAGAAAAACAACAATCTAAGTATTTACAACTAATATGATTCCTTAAGTGGAAGTTTAAAGACTTGCATTTGATGGAATGAAGGAATATAAGTTATAAATGATACAGGTTGAGAATTGTATGTGAAAAGATGGCCTTAGATATAAATTGTTGTTATCTATATGAAGATATTGTCATGGAAGAAGAAAGGACTTATAATGGTTAAGTCACTGTAACTTGAATACTACTTTTGGTATTAACCGAGTAAACACTTTGGGATTAATATATGAGAGAATATTGATAAATTGTTAATAAATTAAATTTAATAGGCAGATGAATAACATTTATGGGTAGACCCATAACTAGATGATGACACGATCTATCTTGGTTATAAAAGAATTGAATGAAGCTTCTTCAAATCACTATTGAAATTTATAAGTAATTGTATGTCTTGCCAATATGGTAATTACTCCTATCCTTCTATGGGAGGTAGAAATGAGACAAAAACATTGTAACAAGAACGAAAAGACGTGATGATAACATACAACCTTGAGTTATGAATTAAGAATAAACTAAGCCCGTTTCTCTAAGCATATGGAAGATGCTAGTATGAGCGGTGATTCAATGGGAATATGCTATAATTGTTAATTGAACCTCATCTTTGAAGTATTTTGATTGAGGTTATTAGCATTGTTACCTTGCTTTGGAACTTGTAACTGTAATGTTATTGATACTAGATACATTGGTTGAATGGGATAACCTTCGTTAAAGGCCTAAAGCATAAATATCATTATATAAGACTTGATATGGAACTAGCTAGATAGATAAGATAAGATAAGATAATTATATTAATGTCCAACGAATGACCACAAAAGTAGGTCAATGGGACTGCATAGTACAATGCCAAAAGAACCAATAGGGAGACTTGAAAGGGTCATCCGAACAACAAGAGAGGAGAGAAGAGAAAGGAAAGAAGAAGGAGAAGCAAGGGCCACAATGGCCACAAGAGTGCAGATGGATGGAGCCGAAGAAGAGGGGGGCGGAAAAACCCCATCTCCGACACTATCACCTAGCATTCGAGGCCGACTGGAAGTAGCTGGCGATATGCATGTGTCCTATAGCTGAAACCGTGGAGAGTTTGGAATGTCGGTGTCTGGGAGAGGGATGAGCAAAACGAGCCCTTTGTATTCTCTGGCTGATCATGATCCATGGGGAGGGCCCCTAATCGAGTGCGATCATGAAAGCCTCTGGACTGGGAGGTGGCATCTCGGGTCCTGATGGATCTAGTCTAGGAATCTATACTGGTGTTAAGACGCCGCTTGGTGCCCCTTTCCAGTGGGAGCACCATAAAGAAAGATGTGATCTGTCGAGTAACAACTGTCTGGGAGGAGACTGAAGGGTTTCATTCCAAAGCCTGAGGGGAATGAATAAAAAGAATGAATCAAATTGGATAAGCACTAGAGTGATATGAAAAGATATCATTGTTGAATTATTATGACAAATTAAACAAAATGATTGTATTGAGTACAATTAGTATCTTGATGCAACAACATCAACTCCTAGCTTGTAAATAAAATAATAATATCAATTTTGGCTTCCAAGGTTTTTTGACAGGTCTTAAGGGTCTTTTGGGGTTGTTTAGGTGTGTTAGGATTGAATAAGCCCTTCACAAATTTAAATTTGGCTATTTCCCTCCAAAATGCCAATTTGAAACTTTGAGGGCAATTTTGATTTGTAGTTGGAGTTATGAAGCATTCTTGGAGCAATTACACCATTGTATGGATGAAATGAGACAATTAGGGGTGTTTTTAAGTCCTCCCTTGGTTTAGAGCCCATAACAAGTTAGTTTACATTCATAAGCTTAAGCTATATTGTCAAAATCCCTCAATGTCAACATTATTGCATATGACCATGAGTTTGGGAGCCTATATTCGGTTATAGGGTGAATAGAAGAATATAAAATGCAAATTGTAACTAATCCATCTCATTCCATCCAAATGAGAATCCTTGTATGAGCTTCAAGAGAAGAAATAAAGGAAGAATACTTAGTTTGTGCTAAGATCTATTCGATTTCGGTATATTGTTGTTGTGCTTGTGTGATTTGTTGATCTCAGAGTTGTTTGAGAAGGTTATCTTGCACCTAGAACAAGTGTTGAGGGCCTGTATGGTGACTATGGTGAGTATGATATGTATTTATGAACACGCACACACACACACATGTATGGTGAATTCTTAGATATTCTTGATAAACATATATATATATATATATATACATATATATATATATATATATATAGCTTAGTCTTGAATGTAACTTAATTTGGAGGCTTTAGCAAATTAAAACTTAAGAGACTAACATTTTGAAGGTTGATATTGACTTTTGGAATGATTGTGAGTGTTTAAGGCAGTGATTGGGGCGAAGTGCTCTGTTTCTAAGCATTGTGCTTGAGTAATCGAGATTGATCAGGTCTACTACATACTTGTCATAAGAGAAGAGGGGAGCTATGAATAGGGAGGTATTGTGATGGTTTCAACCTTGGAGCATCCATCTTTGAAGAGTAAACAAAAGTGTGAGGAAACATTCCTTAGAAAGTTGAAAATCTTAGGTTCTAAGAAGGTAAGGTAAGCACTAAATGGTTGAGATTTCATTTGAAAGAGCAAAGACCCCTCCCTAACAATGACTAGAGGTGAAGTACGAGGGTAGAAGAATGTGTTTAGTGTATGAAGCTAATGAGACTATATAAACTTAAGAGGAAGTCATCCTTCCATTTGAAACCCTAGTGACTATCATAAAACACTGCATCCCTGATCTAATCTGGTGAAAGATTGAAAACTTGAGAGAAGTTCATGAAAGACTGGTAAGGGGTTATATGGTTCTCTTGGAGACATATCTTAACCTAGAATATTGTCTCTTGAATCGATTTATCAGTGAAGTTGTAAACAAATTACCCTCTCGGGCCAGACATACATAATTAGGGTTTTAAAGGAAAACTTAAAAATCTTCTAACTCCATTGGTGAAATCAATTGAAATTTGATAGGTGGGTCTGTTATGATGCTTGCTAAGTGTTGGGAAAAGTTTTGTGCTAAAAGGAGCTAGTGCATGATAGATATCCTTGACAGTTGGAAGCAAGCCCGAGAAACTATAGTCAAAAGCCTAGTTAGAAGGGTTGAACTCCAAAGGAAGTACATGATAGTGAGGAGTTTGAACTTAAAACTTGGAACAATGTATGATGAACATAATGGATGCCTGATTCACCCTCAATTTCATCTTGAAATAGTCTCCATTGATTTTTATGCTCAACAGTCATTTCTTAAGACCTAATTAAGGGTTTTAGAGCTAAATACAAAAGAGGAGCTAACATGAGTTGTATAGTGAATTGAGCTCTAATATTTTAGATGCAAGTTTGAATTGGCAAATGTGAACTAGTGAATTTGTTCAACCTTTTGGTTAGCCCAATAACCTCCATTCCATGTTTAGAGCAAATAATCTTGTCTTGAGAACTTTGTTGACAGTTTTGACCAAGCAAATGCAATATGATGTCTTGGATACTATGAAAGTACTTGCTTAGTGATTATAAAGGCATATTTAAGTAGTAATACTGAGAGAACAAGTTCTTGGTGGGATTTGTGAATCCTAAGAGCACGAATTTGCCTTAAAGGATCAAGTCATGATAAGAGATTGCTAGAAGCCATATTTGAAGTCATTAAGGAAACAAAGATGAAGCAATCAATTCCAAACCATTTGATGGGTGCATCACATTGAAATACGTTGGGAAAAAATAGAGTAAGATTTCTAAGGGAGGTTAATTAAGTCTAGAGGCCAAATGTGGGTGAAGTAAGGACCAAAAATCAATGAAATCACCAAAGGACAGTTGCATAAATAAAGAGTTGGAGATTGAAATAACTTCTTTAAGCATGACAATGATTAATCCACCAATAATAAGAGCTTGTGGCATAGGTAGAAGTACTAGAAGGAGCTACACACACAAAGAATCATCATTATCTTAGTTGGTCTAGGGATCCAAAGAAACTAGGCTTTGAAGTTAATAGAACAATCCATTGCTTGAGAAGCCATTAAAGGTGATGTTTGATCAAATTCTTGCATTTATGAGCCATTTTAGGCTTTGTTCATGATCTTCACAGTGTAGAGTTCGAAAAGGTATCTGATTAGTCCTCTTGTATAACATGAGAGAATGATATATTGATGGTCTAGGCTACATCGAGTACATTGATAGTACATCAAAGAAATAATGAACTGAGTTATGATGAACTCTTGCTAGTTATTAACTACGTGAATGACAACCTAATGGGAGAATTAAATTGAATCCTTTTTTAGGGAACTTGTGGTAAATGGGCCTAGAGGTTTTATCATTTGCATTTAACTAGGTCGTGTACTCATTTTGTTGTTGCAAAAGCAGTAGGATCAGAGTTGTGTTGTGGAATGAAGTAGGTTTCAGTATATATATGGACTTCACCGAACCTTTTCTAATGAGATATTAATATTAGGCGAGTGAGTAGTTATTGATTTATTTACATCAAGCCTCTAACAAAGTTATGATGCAAAAATAATTGCGAGTGTGAAAGGAAAGTAGCACACTCTTTTTGTAAGGAACAAAATAAAAATAAATAAATAAAAATTTAGTCGTATTTTCTGGGAACTAGAAGACGGGTCGCTAAATCCTTCACACTCATTTTTTTTCACCTCACAATCAACTTTTTTAGATTTTCTCTCTCCCCCCATGTTCTCTCTCCTTTCTCAATTAGATGCTTGCATTATTGGCTCTAATACCAAATGTTAAAATCAAAAATCATATGCAAGAGTAATAACTAAGCATTCATTAATGAAAGAGCTGCAATGTATATAGGCATTAAACAACTGTGTTACATTGAGTTACAACTGATGATGAGATGGATCAAGCTCCATGAATGGAAGAGATAACTTAAGAACTAACTAATTAACATGATTGTAACTAAAAAAATCACAATAGTGAATTGTGCACTAACTTAACAATGATTAACACTAACACCTAGTTACAACAACACTTGAACTATATGCTTTATTATCCATAACATTAACCAAATAAAGTATTAAATTAATATATAAAGTACTAATTTTATTAAAATGGTACTCTCTAGAGGAGTGTGCATTTGAACCTTGTTCAAGATGGATGTGAGTACAATTATTGGTGCTTGCAAAAACACTATTGTTTTCGAGGCCAATGAGGTACATGAAAAAACCGGCATGACTCGATGGTGAAGACAATGCTATGGCATGATGTCTTTGGGGCATACTGGCGAAAACGGATTGCCACACTGTAATCTAAAGGAATGGCGAAAGGGATTGATGAGGGTCCTTTGGATTTTGACTTTTGTGAGCATTGTGTCTATGACAAGTAGAGAAAAATGAAAATTATCAAAAGTCTACTATGCATGCAAAAAGGATCATACAGGTAATACATAGTGATGTGTTTGGATCGGTAAAGATTGCATCACTTGAGAAAGCCATGTACTATGAGTCATTCATAGATGAATTTTTAATGAAAACTTGGATATATACTCTGAAAGATGTTTGAAGTTTTCAAGAAATTCAAGGAGTTCAAAGCCCTTTTGGAGAATCAGAAAGAGAAAAGGATCAAGGTGCTGCACACTAATAATGGGGGTGAGTTTTGTTCAAAAGAATTCAAAGAATTCTGCAAGGAGTGCAAAATTGAAAGACAAAAGACAACTCCATATATGCCACAACAGAATGGAGTTGCAGAGCAGGTAAATAGAACGTTGATGGACAAAGCCTTGAGTATGCTTAGGGGCACATAATTAAAGCATAAGTTTTAGGGTGAATCAATTATTACTACTTGTTATTTGGTGATTAGTCACCATTATCAACATTGAAAAATACGACTCGACAAGAAGCTTGGAATGGTAAGAAACCATCCTTGAAACCCCGAAAGTTTTTGGTTGTGATGCATATGTTCATATTCCAAAGAAAAAGAGGACAAAACTTGACTATAATTCTGAGAAGTGTGTCTTCATGGGGGTATGGAAATGTTGTGAAAGGGTATAAGTTGTGGAATCAAAAACAACAAAGATGGTTTATAGTCATAATGTTGTCTTCAAAGAGTTGAAGAGGATTCCTACACAAAAGGACATGCTCATTGATAAGGCTGAGCTGAAACATCCAAAAATCAGCTAAAAAAGAATCATAGTGCGGGTTGATGTGGAACCTAAAGAGCCTATAATTGAGTATGATGTTGTTGATGAAGAAGTAGCACTAGAAGATGAAGAAGAACCTCAAACACCATGAGTGTGCAAGATGACGGAAAGGTATAGTCCCATTGATTACCATTTTGCTTTCCTACTGTAAGTAATAGATGGTGGTGATCCGAAAATAGTGTGCTAAGCACTTATTTCTAAGGATAGTGCATTTTGCAAGGAAGCCAAGAAGGAGGAGATGGTGTCTCTAAGGAAAAATGAGATTTAAGATCTAGTTACCTTCTAGAAGAAACCCTATAGGCTATAAATGGGTGTACAAAAAGAAGTGCAATGTGCAAGGTAAACTGGAGAAATACAAGGCTCACTTAGTTGAAAAGGGTTCTCTCAAGTGAGAGAATTGACTTCGGTGGGGTATGCTTTTCTGTAGCAAAATTGACTTCAATAAGATTTATTTTAGCTATTGTAGTTGTATATGATCTGGAAATAGATCAAATGGATGTTAAGACAATGTACTTGCATAGAGAGCTTGGAGAAGAAATCTACATGGTACAACCTAAAGGTTTCAAGGTCAAAGGAAAAGACGATTTGGTTTACCACCTGAAAAAATATTTGTACGGATTGAAACAATCACCAAATATGTGGAATTAAAAGTTTTACAACCATGTGCACAAAGTATAGATTCATTGACTAAGGTAGTGATTGTAGAGATGTTTATTTAGTGTAGGAAAAATATGGGCTTAATCCCCAGGTCTGCTGAGGAATGCATTCATGATCCCTTCATGCAAAGTGTTCAACAAGTGGGAGAATGTTGGGAATGTTTTGACTTTGCATGGCATTGTGCAAGGCTTATTGTGAAGTGGTTTAATCGTGCAATGACTAACACACAAAGATTGGATTGCTCAACAATGCTCAACTATGGTGCACAATGCAAGAGTTATGAAGAATTGTGTAGTTCAGTTAAATACATGTGCGCAAGTGGGTGGGTAATTGAGTATTACGGAATATGCTCTCGAGGTGAGGAAACATAGTGAAAATTGTGTGGGATTGTGCACGGGACTAGTGCGCAATGGAGTTGCTTTATGGTGTGCACAACATTGGATAGTAATGAGTTCAAATAGTGATGGCTATGAATAGTGACTAGTATGCATTGTGAAACATTTTCAAGGGACTAAAGATGTCAAACGACATGTCAATGATGATTAAGCGACATGTTAATGATGATTAGGCAGCGATTAGAAGGAATCTTGGGATTTTCTATCAAATTAATCATTGCGTTGTTCTAAAGCATGCATATGTTTGGATCACGGTGGTTCCTAACAACAAATTTTTGAAAGCAGTTGTGACAACTATTTTGGGGTTGTTGTTTTCTATGAATAATAATCGGCTCTAGGATGAAGGATATAACAAGATGAGCAAGAGACATTATATGTGTATACAAGTTAGTCTATTGAGCATGTTATGTGTTGAATATTGTATGGTATTATAGTTATGCAACCGTTGTGCATGGATTGCTGAAGTATTGTGAACAAATTCTTGTTTAGATCTTGTTGTATTGTTGGGCTAGGTTAAGTACAATAAGAAAGATCTTTGCTATTGGGATTTTTACCTGAAATGGTTTTTCTAGGATAAACCCGTGTCTATATCTTGTGCTTTATTTTGCTCTGTGTTGCTTTAATATTCGTGCTTGTTTTTTCATCCTTTTTGCATTAGATCAACTTAAGTTTTTAATTGGGTTTGTGTTGTTTGCGCTGCCCTAATTCCCAACACTATGAGATGAGAAACTTTGGCCTTCCTCATTACTATTTAGTATTTGGGGATCACAATTAGCAGAAGAAAAATAACATCTTTACCTACTAAGTATGCACACAATCTATTGCAAGATTTAATATGATGGATCATAAATCAATGAAAACTCCCATGGAAGTATTTGTGAAATCAATCAGCAACTAGATGACAAGCAATTGGTCTAGTATCAAGATTCGTGGTGCCCGCCACAACACAATGGAAATATGCCAAACACATTCTAGGATATATTGAAGGAATTATTAGTCATGGGAAAATTTCTCTAAAAGTGAAGGCGTTAACTGACAACATGGCTTCAGTTAGGGGAGCTGACATGGAAGAAACAAAATACATATCAAATTGTGCATTATTGTTGGCACAACTGTGATCTTTTTACTCGTAAGAAGTAATCAATAATGTTGGTCATCCACTGAAGCAACATATAAGGCGAAAGTTGAAGCAAGAAAAATAGGAGTGTTGCATCCTAGAATAGATTACATTGAGGCTTGTCATCGGTAAATTTGGACACAAGTATAGAACAAGATAGTAAAAGTGGTATGTCGGTAAAAACTCCGATTGTATGTATACTAACTAAAGCTATGATAAGAAAGGGTCATATACTGGTCGCGAGAATGATTGCGATGAGTCAGGGAAGGGTTTTGAGTTTTGATCTGTCTTGTCTCATTTTTGGATTTGTCTTCTAGTGGGGTCTCGCTTCTTTAAAATTCGTTCATAGGTTGTTACTTTCCAAAGGCATTTGGTTTTCCATTTCGATTTTCCCTTCGGGGTAGAAGTGTAACCTTGGGGTGGATTGGTCCTTCAGGGGCCATATATGGCATAAAGCATGGTCAAATTCTAAACCCTCCTTTAAAGTTGTTTTACGAGGAGAATCTAGTCATGCCCTCGCAAGAGTATATGAAGTTTAAAAAATAAATAAATCATTTTTAAATTAAAATTTCTACTTTGATTACAATCTTTCATGCCATTTTGTTATAAACACCTTTCTTACATATATACATGAGCAAGCTTTGCATATTTTGTGTGTAATTGTTGGAATCATGGTTTCTAATCTTTCAAATATATTGTTTTCATTAAAAATATAAATTTTTATGTTTTTTTAGTAAACGAGTCATAAAGTTTGAACCGGTTTGGTTCCAATCCGTTCGGTCGGTCGATCCTGGCCCAACCTCGACCGGTTCCGGTTGGTTCGGTCCAACCCTCGACCGGTTCCGATTTTTAGAACACTACAATATATGTGTTTTTAATTGGACTTTTCAAACTATGATAACTTTGAAAAGAAGAGGCCTAATATATGTCAAGCTCCTTGCACTTTTTAGATAACCATAAATTCCACCTTAGTTGAATTTAAACAACTCAAAGGGTCTAACCAAAGGTCATATTGACAATACCACGTGCTCGCCTTTAGTGCTTAATGTTTGAAAAACAATGTTAATAAAAAAATTCCGCTTACGATTTTAATGATATTAATCAAGACTTCTCGATGGTATGCAATTATTTGATTGCCTCATATAAGTTGAAGCTTTAAAGCTTCAACTCAACTAATTCAAACCCATTTTCTCAATGACAACATAGTGGTATGAAAAGTTTACATCTTGACACAACAAATTAAATAGCTAGGCTCCATGTCCTACTATTTCACTTGTTTCTTATATCGTTTCTTTGAAGTGTTGATGAAACAAATAGGGTAACCTTAGCAGGCGTAGGAGGAATACATGTTCAAATGTTGGTTGATGAGTTGTTGCGCGTATGACTTCCGAATCCACAAGTGATTGTGAGAACTTCCTTTTGGCTAGGAGGAACTATCTCGTAATGCAAAGTAAGACCACGAAGGAATTAAACAATATGGCAAAGTGAAGCGCCTAGCGTATGCTAGATTCGGGAAGTGTGATACTTCTAGATGGTTTGTCGATCCATTGTTTTAACCAATTTAATGCTACAAACAAAGTAAATCCTATTGTAATTTAAAATGATTTAGGTATCTCACTTAAAACACAATAAGAAATAGATCTAATCTAACAAGCTAAGCTAGAATAGAATCCAAAGGTCAAATGATTGGTTCTGGGTCTCTGCAGGTCTGACAGAGGTCTCGAGTAGATCATAGGTGGATGAGGGTGAGATGAAATTTGGTGGGTAGGTCTCTGTTCTGGGCTGTGTGGGCAAATACAGAGACCGATGTCGGTCGAGTGTAACCAACGGCGGTCGGGGGTGATCGGGTGCGTTATTGTGAAATCTAGAAATGTCACAGAACAAGCTTTAGGTCTCCTTTGTGATTGCACAAAGGACTTTGTTTGGTCGGGACGAGGTATTGGGTGATTGGGGTAGACTTTGGCAAGGTTTTAATGGGAATATGAAGGTGAAAGCGTTGGAGAAGGTCAATAGGTGGTTGGGTAAGCAATAGATGGTAAAATAATGATGAAATGAAATAAACCAGAAAAGTATGACGTTATACTTACTTGGATTCGGTCTTGGATGCCTGTGTGTGAAGGATGGAGGTGCTGATGAGAGGCTTGAGGGATGCAAGTGATCACCAACTGAAGGAAAGCTTCTAAATGGGCTGCATGTGCACTCCTCTTTGCTTGGTTAGATTAGATCTTGGTTGGGATGGCTATACAGGAAAAGATGCTTGATCTCCTTCCTTGCATGCGTGGTCTCGCAGGAATTCACTCTTTGAAGATGTGTTATCTCTTTGAGATGTGATAATGCTCACCAACCTTTTTGGTTTCGACCTCCAACTTCCAACCTTGAGAATAATGTTGTTTTGGGGTTAAAAGGGTAACCGATGATGCGGTTCGGCTTAACCGACAAGACTGTTAGGGGTAACGGCGCTTCGGTCAAGGCGGGATTTCCTAGGTTTACTAAACTAGGGAGATCTCTCTGATTTCCTTAGATCTCGTGTCGTTAACCTGTGGATTAGAATGAGAGCTTCTTGTGATCATGCGGGAATTTGGTTAGAGGGAATGTAGGCATTGATTTTTAGGGTTTGGGTAAGTCTTAGTTAGCTATGGCAACTTACTAAAAATAAGTATTAGGTGAGTTGACTTGGTGAGGTGTCTAAGTGAATCTGTATGTGTGGATATTATTTAAATAAGATATTTAAATAATATAGTGAGGATAATGAATTAATTTAATTAAATTAATATTAGTAGTGTGAAGGGGGTCATGGTTAGGTGAATGTGATGAAGGGTACTTATTCGTCAGGGACCAAAGGGAGTTTGACCTAATTTTAGTGTCTACATTTTGCCCCTTTTTGTTGCGTAGCTTGTATTTGGTAAAAGCAACGCTAACAAAATAAGATGTTGTTTCCCCATGTGTGGGTGAAGGTGATCCCCCTCAAACTAGGAACTGATGAGGTAGAAGGGAGAATCGGTGAGTGGTTATATAAAAGGTAAATGGGAGGAAGAGGCAGGTGGGCACGAGGGAGAAAGAGTTAAAGGTCTACTCGGCAATCTAGGTAATGGGTGCAGGTCAAAGGTAGCAACAGTCAAACGCACGCACACGAATAAACTGCAACACGCTATCGGGTTGAAGAGAAAGCCAACTCTATATCATCTAAGGTCGATTGGTTTATCTAAACAAGGTGGAAGTGAATCGGTATCAAGGTATAAGATATGGTAAGGAAACACAATGTAGGTTAGTGCAGAACGTTTAAGTATGTTCCAGACACCAAAGGTAGGGTCAGGATAAACGGTCACGACAATAGGCTAGGTAAGGTCATCAAGTCAATCAACACAGGTAACAATGCTGCAAGGTATAGTGAACACATGAGGTCAAAGGTCACTAGCGATGGTCCAGGTCCAAATATCTAGGTCGCGGCACGGGTAAGGCCAAGGTAGGGGTAAAATAATAAGTCCCCAAAGGAGGACAAATGGAGGTAGTAAATGAGGAGGTCAAGAAAGGTAAGGTAAATGGGTTGGGTAAAGGATCAAGGTGAGGGGTGGGGTAAAGGATCAAGGTAAAGGGTGGGGTAAAGGACAAAATTGAGGGCAATGTGTAGGTGGGGTTAACTAATGGCATCATGGATAATCGACGTCGGTATAGGAAAATCGGACGAGACGGTGAGGTAGAGCACGCGGACCGATGCCGGTCAAGGGTAATCAACATCGTTAGGTGAGGTTGGTTATAAAAACAAAAAATCCACATTTTTATTATTCATTTGTTATTTGTGAAGTGAGAAAACGACAAAAAGAGAGAAAAGTGTTTGGAGGAAACGGGACAGTGAGTTGGCAGTGTGATTAGATGAGGGTTGGGTTGGTGAGCAGTGGGTCCATGGGATCAGGGTGAGAGATTTGATTGGGCAGAGGTTGTAAGTAGTTATTCGGTGATGGCAGAGGCCAGAGAGGGATCTGGCAGTGGGCCACCCAAGATAATGGCATGCAACATGTCAACGAGACAGCGCGCAATCAACGAGGTAAGCACCCAACTCTACATTGTTAATTGGATAGATTAGAGGTTTGGATAATTGTTATTTTAGGTTTTTGTGGGTTTTTGTTTTTGTGGGTGGGTAAAAATAAAATTTGGGTATGGGGGAATAACGGGCAAAAAAGGGAGGGAGGAAGGGTAGTAAATGGTATAGGTGGGGTGGGTAGAGGTCCAGGGGTAGTTTAGGTCATTGTAGGTGGGGTAAAAGGGGAAGGGGGTGATTTTTAGAAAATGGGGTTTTGGGAAGTCGTAAATTTTCCGCGACAATGCACAGGTCAGGAACCAGGTGTATCGGCCACCAAACAGTTGATAGTTATGTGGTAACCGTGGTCGATAAAAGTGAACAGATCGGCCACCAAACAGTGGACCGATGTTGGTTTAAGGGTGTCCGAGTCGGTTAGGATGAACCCGCATCGATCGGGATTTGAGGCACAAGGGTCCAAAAGTGATGTGGGCTAGGTAGTTGAGATGGGTAAGGTGAAAATAGGAGGGTAATGATAATTGGTGAATATGGTCATGGTAAATGTAGATTAATGTTGTGCTTGGATTGGATGCAGGGGAGATTGCAGTTACATATGCGAGACAGGGTTCCGCCTCTACTGGTGACATTATGTGGCATAGTGACCCCTTTGGGAGCTGCAAAGACGTGGAAGGCAAAGTGGGCTTGAGTGGGATTCATCACTCATCGACATGTTGTTCGGCAGCCCAACTTGATGGTCACGCTCGTCGATAGATGGATCTCGCGACCAACATGTTCCACCTTCCGACGGGTGAGATGACTATCACCCTGGAGGACATGTTCAGATTTTGTGACTACCCATATTGGGTGCCCAGGTGTATTCTATCTCCTCCGAGGCCTCAAAGGAGTTGATTAGGACAATTTTTGGCGAGGGGGCGGCTGATCGAGATTCCATAGCGCAATTTGAGCTATGGAGAGATGTACCTAGCCCGCCTCGGATGAGACGAGGCTAATAGTTTGTTGATGGAGGCAATGTGCTTTATGCACCGCGCGGATGCAGAGAGGGTGGGCGCTTTCCACGATCACCGATGGGGTACTCCACGATATGATGGTTCATGAGACACGCTTTTTCCCAGGCACCAACATTAACGGGTGCAATTATACTGAGAGTTGTGGGCATATGGGCGGTTGCACAAGTTTAAGCCTATGTTGTACATTTATATTACATTGATGGGCATACGAGCACATAGTGTGCGTGCGACCTATAGGATGCCCTAGTAGATGCATTCCCACCTAGATTTGTGTGGGTGGGATACGGGAGATGGGTGATGGTGATAGGAGAGCGGAGATCGGATAGGCCGACACATGATGTGGCCCATTTTGGCGATTCTTTGGAGGGATTTCTGGAGTGGACATTATATGGAGGCCATATGTGGATTCCCCTCATATAGGCATATCATGAGGAGCTAGCTAAGCTCCGGTAGAGAGGTGGATACAAGGTCACCGTGTGGGGAGGATGAGAAGATCCCGGTAGACATAGTCCGGCAGCATTCGAGCTCTTACAAACATTCCTCCGCCCTTCCCACAATATCGGAGAGATGACGTGGAGAGGCCCTTACCTCTACCACAACCTACAGTGCCCACAGGAGGAGGAGCAAGTCGGTGGATCAGTGGATAAATGATGCCGGATGTACATTGCAGTAGTGAAGTGATGGGGCGTCGATTATGAGCCATACCACCCAAACCCAAGGCAGCATGACCCAAATACCATTACAAGTGCAGAGAGATGCCCTACACGGGTAGGTATTTACATTGATTACCCGATTGGGTATACTGCAGACACAGCTAGAGGGCTCGGAGGTGGAGGTAGAAAGCTAGCGTACTGCACAGTGTAGCCAACTCGCAGCCTAGATGGCTAGTGGAGGAGATGGAGGAGATGGAGATGGTTAGGGGGATGGTGGTGGCAGTGCCTTTACATGCTCAGTGGTCAGTTTATAGGCGATTGGCCATAGCCAGACATGACAGATTAGGGCCTTACGAGCCCAAATACTGAGCATAAGGGAGGGGGGTACCACCATGTGCACTCGAAGGCGAGTCCCAGTGCACAAGTAGCGGCGTAGGCACAAGGTAGGTTGTTGTAGGGCAGGTGCGAGGTGAGACCTATGGGATCACCCACAAACCATGCCTTGTATCCGGAGTTACGAGGATGCCTAGGTGAGGTGAGATATTATTAGGACCAGCTTATGGCGGTTGGGATAGATTTCATATCCTATGCCGAGTACAGGGCAACAGCATCTAGTGAGAGGATGAGATCCCACACTCATAGTGTGGAGAGCACAGGAGGTCAGCGAGCTCCGAGGCCCGATCGAGGAGAGCCACCAGTGCACAGTGACCAGCTTTAGGTGAGGTGCCAGAAGGGACACATGAGGCCGAGGGTATATGTGACACAGAGATGGAGGACATCCAGCGAGATGCCTGATATGCGGTCACCTAGTTTTTGATGTATACTAGTTATTTTTTTTATACATATACGGCACTGTGTGCGAAGATAGTGAGGATGTATGAGTGATTTGTATATTTTGAGCATATAATGGCCTACGTGTCAAGAGATTTTGTATTGATTCATTCTTTTTGTATATATGAGACCGGCCTATGTGCCGATGACATTTTGTATTGTATATCGGCCTACGTGCCGACATTTTGAGATGATGGACATGATGAGATAGGCATGTATATTGAGATACACATTTATTGATTTATATGATGAGATACATGGTATTTTGTGATTTGTTGATGTGTTTATGAGATATTGGTTTATGGCTTGTGGTAGATGAGATATGGATTTGTTGTTTTGATATGGATGGAAATTAAGTGAGTTAGGCATGGATTGAGTCAGGTTGGTTAGGCATGGTTGAGTTAGGTTGGTTAGGCATGGATCAAGTCAGGTTGTAGGCATGGATTGAGTCAAGTTATAGGCATGGTTGAGTTAGGTTGGTTAGGCATGGATCGAGTCAGGTTGTAGGCATGGATTGAGTCAGGTTATAGGCATGGTTGAGTCAGGTCGGTTTAGGCATGGTTGAGTCAGGTTGTTAGGCATGGTTGAGTCAGGTTGGTTTAGGCATGGTTGAGTCAAGGTTATAGGCATGGTTGAGTTAGGTTGATTAGGCATGGTTGAGTCAGGTTTTTAGGCATGGTTGTGTTGAAAGTAGGTGAAGTTGTGATTCATTATTATTTTTGCAATGAATGATACTATGGGTCATATGTGAGATGTAGTATAATCTATGCATAGTGATGATAGAGAAATGGTAGGCATAATAAATGTATCTTTGTGATAATGTTTAAAATATGAAACAACTTGTTATGTATATGATTTTATTTCCAATTTTGTATATAAAAGGGAAACTAAGTGAGATGTGGTTTAAATGGTGGGGAACATGGAAGATGAATTGTTAAGGGTAGAGGATGGCCGAACTAACCTCAAGGGCCCATGCCCGCAGAGTGCCGCCACATAGTCCCAGCGAAAAGGGACCTCGGGTCGATGTATTTCTCCCATGAGCAAGGGAAGAATATGAAAATGAGATGGTAGGTTTTTGGGCATGTTGTGGGTTGAGGTTTGTTAGGTGTGGGTGGATTATAGGCCAAATGATATATGTGGGGCAATTGTGGCGAAAGAAGGAGAATTACCCCAAAGGTAAGCGTCGAGGACCAAGTACTATATAAGGTAATCAAAATGTAAACAAAGATGGTTAAAAGATAAGAGGGGGCAATAAAGCCACCTGATTGGGTAGGATCATACGAAGTAGATCATACCTTGGAGGAGGTGATGAACATAAGACCCTAAAGACATTGCATGACGGACATGTTCTACGATGAAAAGTAGTCACAGGATCACCAAATGTCTAAATGCTAAGATGTCCCTTGAGGCAATGAGGAAATGAGAGTGGGAATGGTAAGAGGGGTGAAAGGTAGTTAATTTTTATATGGTATGAGGTAGCATGCACTTTGGGAAAGAGATCCGAGGTCACAATGGGCAAGTCCATGACAAAAAGGTTGAGTGTTTTGAATTATAGTTGAGATAGACTGATCGATGTGGGAAGTCTATATGGGAAAAATTGAACTCCTTGCGGTCTTCGTGAAGCTGATCATTGCGGGAAGCTTTGGTTGCTCGTTTTTTTAAGAGCTTTACATAGTTGTCCTTGTGAGAGAAGTCTATTTATAGCAACAATTGGTCGAGAGGAAGATGTCCTTTTGAGGGAGTCATCTTTTTATATGAAGTTTGACTCAAGGAGTTTGGTCCCATTGTGAGGTCTTTGTAGTCATGGACAAGACCAAGGTGAAAGATAGGACTCTTGTTCAAAGGTCAAGGTGAAACGACCATGGGATCTCATCTAAAGGTAGATGAAAAGTATCCATGAGAATCATGTTATGTGCAGCGCTGTGGTACACATATTCAAGGGAAGATAACAAGTGACGGGTACTCACATGATTTTGGTTTAATCGTTAGGGAGGTGTATGGAGTAGTAGCGCTCAAGGGACGAGCCTGGAGAGAGACAAAGGGTGAGGTAGGACAACGAGTCAACAATAGAATGGTCAAAGATGCAAGGCGTTTAGGGGCTCAGGCTTGGGTTTACCATCGAGAGAAGATAAATGATAAGCACCTGATCCATAGGTATGAGTCACGATGTATGGTCCAAGCCAATTAGGAGCAAATTTGTCCCGTTTAATTTTTTCTGCTTTGGTTATGTGTTGATTTTCTTTCAGGACAAGGTCACCGACTTGGAAGGTTTGTTCATGAACATGTTTGTCATAGGCACGTTTGATACATTATTGGTAAACTTGAAGGTGATCCAGAGCGTTAAGACGACGCTTGTCTAATAACTCTAACTGTGCTAAACGGTCCCGATGAAAGTCATCATCAATGAGCATGTCATGGAGAGAAATACAAAGTGAGGGGATCTGGACTTCAAGAGGCAGAACAACCTCTGTACCGTAGACCAGAGAAAAGGGTGTGGCCGCAGTGGAAGTGCAAATACTAGTGTGGTATGCCCACAGGGCAAAAGGAATGTGCGTATGCCAATCCTTCCTAGTATCGTCAACCACTTTCATGATAATTTTGTTGAGGGTTTTGTTAGTGGATTCGGCTTGGCCATTTGTTTGTGGGTAGTAGGGTGATGAGAAACTAAGCTGAATGTCGAAGGCGTCGTAAAGTTTTTGCAATGTTTTGTTTTTTAATTAATTTCCATTTTCATTGATGAGGCGATGAGGAACACCAAATCAACAAATGATGTGATGGTTAATGAACTCATATTTTCTTGGCTTTCGTGGAAATGATGGGATGGCTTCTACCCATTTTGTGTAGTATTGATAGCAGTGATGATCCATTGATGGCGTTGGGAAGAATGAGGATTGATTTCTCCGACAAAACCAAACCCCATTGAGAGAAGGGCCAAAGGTCACAAGTGACTGTAAGGCATGATTTGGGTGTATGATGAAGGTTGGAATGTTGTTGGTATTTTAAACAACGTTTGACATATTCGCAACAATCATGGTTAAGGGTCACCCGATAATAGCCTAGGCGAAGAATACGCTTACAACAACAAGGCCACTAAAGTGACCTCCACATATGCCATCATGAACCTCCTTAATGGTATAAGGAATTTTAGAACTTGTGAGGCATCGTAAGAGAATACCATCAAATCCGCACTTATAGAGGAGTCCTCTAGGATGATGTAACGAGAGACCTTTTTAAGGAAAGCGTGTTGTCCGTTACGGGTGAGATCAAGAGGTAAGATGGAGAGAGAAAGGTAGTGAGTATTGTTTATACCAAAGGTCACTCAAGTCAAGGGTAGTGGTTAGATGGAGTAAACATCGTGAGGTATATAAGAAGGTGATTGGAGTCGTTATACGGTGACAAAGATTTTAGAATCAGCGGGTGAAGTGGGTATTTGGGAAGTTAAGTAGGCCATGGTATCTGTAAATTTGTTGTTTGAACGTGGGATGGTTTCAAGAAGGTGTAATGATCAAAGGTGGTCAAAAGTATGTCTACATGATGTTTATACTTTTGAAGTATCTCATTACGACATTGGTACATACCATTGACTTGGTTTACAACCAATTGAGAATCACCAAACATGTTGATTGATTTGACATCTAGGGAATAGGTGGCTTGGAGACCTAGTACGAGTGCTTCGTATTCAACAATATTGTTGGTGCATTCAAAATCTAGTTTGAAAGACAAAGGCATGGGTTCTCCATCAAGAGGAATGAGGATAATACCAGCCCCACCCCCATGCTGACACTTGGAACCGTAAAAAGAGTGTCATTTGATAAGGAGGTTTGTCTAGGAAAGGGTAGTAATCGACTCATCTGGAAAGTCAAAATTAGAGGGTTGATCCCTGGAAATAGGTGCGTCGGCCAATTGGTTGGCGATAGCTTGGCCCTTGATGGTTTTGATGAATAAATTCGAGGTCAAGATCAGCTAAAAGCATAATCCATCATGTGGCACGCTGATTTTGATAAGGTTTGGTGTACATGAAGTGTAAGGGGTCAATGTTGGTCACAACATAGGTTTTGTGGTTAAGTAGGTAATGACGGAGTTTGGTGGCAACAAAAACTAAGGCTAAGCAAAGTTTTTCGGGATGGGTGTATCGGGTTTCGTAGTCCAAAAGAGTACGGCTTATGTAATAAACCGCCTGCTCCCTATGTTGTTCATCGCGATGAGCGAGCATGGATCCCAAGGAATGATTGGTAGTGGATATTTATAGGTAAAAAGGTTGATCATCTTTAGGTGGAATGAGTACGGGTGGTTGGAGAAGGTATTGTTTTAAGGCCTCAAAAGCTTTGTGGCGGTCATCATCCCATTTAAAGGAGATATCCTTCTTGAGCAAATGATGAAATGGTTAACACTGATCAAATAATTGTGAAATGAAATGGCGAATATGAGCTGCAAATTACCTTGCGAGCTACGGAGTTGTCTTAAGGTTAGTGGGCGGAGGAATTTCGAGAATGGCCTTGACTTTAGCGAGGTCGACCTCTATACCACATAGGGAAACGATAAAGCCTAGGAGTTTCTTTGAGAGGACCAAGACGCACTTCTTAGGAGTTAAAGGTAGATGCAATATTTAATGAGGTGGTCAAAGATGGTTTTGAGGACGGCAAGGTGCTCAGAGCGACGTTTAGATTTTGTCAAGAGATCATCCACGTAATCTTCTAATATGCGATGCATGATGTCATGGAAGATGTAAGTCATAGCTCATTGATATGTGGCACCAATGTTTTTAAGGCCAAAAGGAATGAATCGATAGCGAGAAGGTCCCAAGGGTGATGAATGAGGTCTTGTGTTGATCTTCTCGGGGCAAGAAAAAAATGGTTATAACCCGAGAAGCCATCCATGAGTGATAACATCTCATGATCAGGTGAGGTCAACCAATTGATCAATACCGGGTAAGGGAAAGTCATCTTTCGGGTAGGTTAGGTTGAGGTCACGGAATTCCATGCAAATGTGGAGTCCCCCTGTTGCTTTAGTGATAGGGAAAATGTTAGAAATCCAATGAGGATAATCAATGGGTAAAATGAAGGAAACTGAAAGAAGGCGTTGGAGTTCTTCTTTGACAAGAAGAGCAATGCGAGGGTGCATTTTCCTCAGATTTTGTTTGATGGGTTTGGCATGGGAATGGTTACGATATTGTGGACCACTATGGTGGGGTCAATACCTAGGCATGTCTACGTAAGACAAAGTGAAAGCGTGGTTATGATCTCTAAGAAAAGAAGTGATGGCTTCTGTTCAGCAGCATCTAAAGATTGTCCGATCTTTAGGATGTGCGGGTCATCCTGAGTATGAATGTTGATCTCGATAGTTGATTCATTCAACATGGTTTGCATCTCAAGAGGGTAACGACGATGAATATATGAGTCTTTTGCACCAAGGTAGGTGAGTATGGATTCATCATCTTGACATTGAACAACGTTAATTGTAGGTGTGTTGTCATCGATCATCTCAGGATACAGGAAGGGAAGAGTGGAAGGGGCCTCGCCCTCGCGTTGATAAGTCAGAGGCCCCAAGGAAATGGTGTTTATGAAAAAAAAGTTAGGAGGGATAGATTCAGGATCCATCGACTCCGTCGGTGAAAGGTGGTGATGAAGGTGGAGTAGGTGAAGAAGGTGGAGAAGGGCTAGTGTCCTTAATGAGTTCAATGCGGGCCTGTTTGGTAGGTGGTTCGGGGAAGCCAATACCACTACGGTCGTTATGTTTGTGGGTGGTACATGGAATAATGGTATGGCGGCCTTGCTCATAAAAGCCAAAACCAAAACCCTTCCACACATAGCGGTGTAGGAAGGTGTGGGTGAAACGGCGATTGGTAAGTGATTGGAAGTTAGCGGAAAATGGGCGGGTTTGTGATGGTGGTTTAGGTGTGTAAGTGGTAGTATCAAGTCCCCATAGGTGAGACTAGTACGAAGATGAGGACCATAAAGGAGGTGTTCTCCTATACGGTGATCGTAATGAGGGTGTTGGTGAAGACGTCCATACTCCTGCGGAGTAAGGAATGTGTTGACACTATATAGGCGGTACTCCCCAGAGTGAGGTGTTGAAAAACACCTTCCAAGGATCGTGTGATTGGTATGTAGGTAGTGCAGTATGGATAATGTGTCGGAGGTCGATGTGAAGGTGGAGTTAATGGATTGGGAAGTTGACGGGTCAGCCATGGAGGTTATGGTAGCGGTGGGAATGGAGGAGGTATGTGCGGTAGAAGCAACGTTTGTACTGGTAGGTGGAGGTGTAGGTGAAGTGATAGTGGTCGCAGAGGTAGACGGCTTGATAGGTATGAGCACATCATTGGGTTGGTAAAGCATGTTGCATGTTTTAAAAGGTGATGGGTCAGCTGGAATGGTATAGGTGTGTCCTTCGTGTTCAAACTTTACACAACGATGTAAAGTGGAAGGAACATAACCCATGACACGGATTCGGGGTCTACCAAGTAACAAGTTATATTGGAATCCCCCTTCCAAAACGTAAAACAACTCGAGAATAGAAGGGGCCCCACGGAATGTGGAGGATGATGGCGGTGGCTTAGTGTAGAGGTGATAGTGTCATTGAATGAACGCAACATGACCGGGTGTTTATGCATGTAATTGTCGGTATGCGCATTTGAGCAAATGCATGCATGATGAAATGATGTTAATCTTAGCGCCCCCATAAATCATCACATGGCGTACCCATATGTCATCGATGTGGAAAAAGATGAAGAGGGTGGAGTCGGGTCATCATTTTGGTGTGGCGTGATCTCTTCCTCCGAAAAGCTAAGGGAGGCTACTTGGTGAACAGGGGTAGGGTGAAGATGAAGGTGGTAATTTGGTGAGAGAGGCTACATGATGGGGTGTGATAATAGAGGCGATGAGTATAGGGTCATTGGGTAAAACCTCGAGAGATTGAAGAACCTCCATGAGAGCTTGATGATGGGATTCCGAGGTTTGAATGAGGTCATATAGGGACTTTTTGAGGGATATTGGTGTAATTGTTTGAGCATGGTGTGATGTGTGATGCCATTAGAAATGGGGTGCACATGGGACCGTGGATAATGATTTTAGGTATGGGTGTAGATGGTATGTTGGGTATAGAATTGGTTGGTGGGTCGAGTTGCCTTTTCTTTAGCCTTCTACACACGTGTAGTGACATGCATCATGTTGATTTGAGGAGTTACAAATGGAGAAGGGTAGGATGAGTGGTATAATGACATGACAGGCAAAAACCTACTCGGAGGAGAAAAACCTTGTGAGGTCAGTTTGGCGCAACGACATTTGGGTGGTGGCGTGGCAAGTTCTCTAATGCAAACCATGTTAATTTCAAATCTTGGGGTGGCTCAGGAGTGGTGAGGGTGGAGGTTGTGGTCATTGAGTGGGCGGTGTGGGAATGGGTGTCGGTGAAGCAGGATCCTCATCGAGAAGGTCATCATCGTCAAAGTTGGTTTCTGGTGGAAATAGATGGATAAGGATGGTTTTCAAGGCCTTGCAGTTCTCTACATCATGTCCTAACACACGATGGTATGCACAAATTTTAGTATCGTTCAAACCCTTTGGCTTGGGTTTGAGGGGGTTATAAGGTCTAAGTGGCGGTAATGTGATGATAAAAGGTCTCAAGAGGTTGGTTAAAATTTTGGCATAAGACCTCGATAGTTGATCACAATGGGAAGTGAACGTGGGGTTAGGTGTAGGTGTAAGTGATTGTTGAGGAACAGTATTTAGAAGGGGAGGGGGTCGAGCTATGGGTTTAGAGTCTTGGCATGGTTTTGGGTATCGATCGCGTTTGTTTAGGTATGGGTATAGTAGATGGACGGGTAGGAGGGTGTGTGTTCATTTTGACTACCTTCTTGTGGGGTAGTGGAGTTTTTTTTGGGTTGCACCTTCTTGGGTAAAGGTGATGTGGGTGTATGAGGTTGCAGAAGGAAAAGATGATGGAGGAAGAGGGTGAGTTACCCACAGCGGGGATAACGGGGAAGTCTTTGTGAAGGTAGATGACGCGGGTCGTGCTTGAGGTGTGCGAGACAGAGGCCCGAAGTGTAGTAGGTAGTGAAGCAATGGTGAGGGTATTGGAGGTATGGGTGGTAGTGATGTTCACAGTGTAGGTGTAAGTCGGGTTGGGCATCTGGGTAGGTTAGAGGTTTGTGAGGAAGGAATGGGTTGTTGTGTTTTTGGTTTATTGATGGGTGGAGGTTTCTTGACCATGTGGGGAAGCTGAGATCCTAAGACGGACGAGACAGGTGCATGTGTGATTGGCGCAATCGGGGTATGAGTTCTATGGGTTTGGTGCTTCTGTTTGGGTGTCGGAGTAGGTATGGTGTTGACTTTGGAGGATGTAGCTAAATCCAGTTTGATAGGCGGATGAGTAAGGCTGGTGGTCGGGGTGACCCCTAAAGTGGTAATGGGTTTAGTCGAAGCAAATGTTGTAGGTATGGGTTTGGGTTTAGGTGTAGGTTGAGTTATGGGTAAGGGTGCGGTTTGAGCTATAACAAGTGTCGTGGAAGGGGTTGTGATAGAGGTGGTTGGGTTTGGTTTGATTGGTGAAATATTTTTGGGTAGATAGTGGAGGTATCAGCAAGGGATCTCTACATCTGTGTTGAGACAGGAAGTAAAAGGCACCCCATAGTAGAGCCCTATCCACATAATCTAAGTGATTAGCCAAACGTGAGAACGAAGAGAATGTCTCGTAGGTGGAGTTGGTGAGGACTTAATGGAAATTCCCGTAAAAATGTGTCTTAGAGATGGGGAATTTACTAGCTTCTTGACTTCCGTGGGTAAGAGAGCCAAAAGTAGGTCTATAGGATTTTGGATAGGCGATGAAGAATGCTCCCCAAGAGGCAAAGGTATCTCAATTGGGTCTATGATAGGCGGTGGAGATGATGGGTGCTCCTTATGGGTGGAGGATGTAATGGGTGCTCCTCTATGGTTGGAGGAGGTTTTGTAGCTAAAGGCTCTCTAAGTGGTGAAGTTAGGGGTGAGATGGTCTCAATGTTAGCGAAAGACTCCTCGTAGGTGACGAAGGAGATGAAAGGTGTTCCTCTGTTGGTGAAGGAACAAGGGAGGTTGGTTCCAATGCGGAAGGAGGATTTCGGGATAGGATCTCCTCTATGGAAGGAATATGGGGTAATTGGGAGGTGACAAGTACATCATTAAAGATAGCGTGAACCTCGTGGGTATGGGTATCGTGAGTTGAGGTCTCACCGGTTTGATCAGACGAAGGGGCATGGTTGGGAAATGGTTTCTTGAAGATATGTAGGTTTTGGTTGGCAGGTGCATTAGGATTATCCATGGTTAACTCATCTTTCTCGAGCATCTCCTTGACAATATTTTTAAAAGTGATGCGATTGCCGTCACTCATGACCCTTTACTCGATGATAATTACATAAATCATGTTCTTTATACCATGTGGGCATGGGGCGAAAGTGGTCAAAACCAAAGTGTGTGGTTTTATAGGTGGAAGGGTGATGGCTCGGCTTTGATAATATTTTTAAGACATAAGAGTAAGGCTCCCGATTGGGGTATATTTCGCTTTGCTCTGTATCGAATTGAAAAGTCTGGATATGTGAGAGATTAGAGAGGAGGGGGTAGCTGATTTAACGGATGTCTTTGGGCCGACCTTGAGTACCTGCTTGCATTAGCGATGACCTTAGCTTTTGAATAATTGGTCCGTGGTTTGGAAGAAGAAGAGGTATCATTCGACTTGAATGTTGAATTCTTATTGCGTAATTGGATTTTGTTCTCTTCGATGGCCCGAATCTCTAACTTTCATGCCATAGTAAATGCCTCATCAAATGTTCTGAAGGTTTGGACTGCAAGGTCGGTGAAATATGTCTAGCACAAGTCCATGTGAAGAGCTCGATGAGTTCTTTTTGTGGCAGTTGGAAGGTAAGTTGGTTGATCAGGTTGTGCCAATGAGTGACAAAATCTCGATAGATTCGTCCTCATACTGACATATGGAATATAGATCGGTCATGGTAACCTTCTCGACGATATTGATAGAGAAATGATCCAAGAAGGCTTGGGCTACTACGATTGAATGAGAATATAGAGTGTTTATGTAACCCACTATACCAATATAATGCAGGTCTAGTGAGGGACATGGGAAAAGTTCTCAAGAGTAAGGCATCATCATGAGCGATTAGATAACACCCATGTTTGAATGACCACAATGTTGCTGCGGGTCTTCTCTGCTTATTCAAACGATTGAATTTAGGCATTTCCCAATACACGGGGTATGAATGTATAGAAATGGATGGGTGGATGGGCTCATTACAAATCTCATCGTAGGTGAGAGTGTTGCGGGAGCCAGAAACCGATGCCTCCAATGTCTACATCTTTTCCAACATCAATTTAATTAGGTTGTTGGTGGGTTGCGATGATTGGGTGCCTCCTATAGCATGAGAGGGTTGG
The DNA here is from genome assembly GCA_018340775.1 of Taxus wallichiana var. yunnanensis. Taxonomy (NCBI): domain Eukaryota; kingdom Viridiplantae; phylum Streptophyta; class Pinopsida; order Cupressales; family Taxaceae; genus Taxus; species Taxus wallichiana. Next base: position 247,744,840 of record CM031241.1, read on the forward strand.
TTTTGGGCATATAATAGGGGTGGCACTCCAGTGTATGGGGCTGCCATGTAGGTTGATTGAGAAGAAGGTAGTGAAACAGGGGGTATGTACCTAGAATGTATAATGGATGAAATGGGAGGTTGTTGATAGTATGTATATGGGGGTGGAAGGGTCATGGTAACCCTAGTGGAAATAGGGGCTAATGATTGTGGAATGGAAAGGACCACGTTCTGAAATGGGGTAGGGGTCACCGACATTGGAGGTGGTAATGTAGCTACGGGTATGTGTGAGACATTAGGGGTGGATGAGATTGTGTTTGGGGTAGTTGTCATGGGTATGGTGGATGTAGCGGGTGCCACGGAGGTAGTAGATGCGGCAATTATAAAAAGTATAGGACCTAGGCTGCGAAACGCATTTGGGGGTAAAGTAGATGTGGGCAAAGCACGGAGCCGAGATGGGGCTGATGTGGGAGTGTGAGCGAGAGTCGGGGGATAGATACGGGCATGCCATATATCAACTAACCCGAGGCATCTCGAGTGGATGAGTGGGAAAGGTAGAAGCTGGCGGCGGGGTTTTGGTCAAGGAGTCGTGCAAACTCCTCATCTTCGGTAGCAATAGTAATAGGCTCGATGGGCTCCATGGTTGGTGATAAAATGGAAGGTGGTGAAGGACTAGGTGGGAGTGGTTGTGGTAGTGTGAAATACTGAGTGGGCTTGTTTGTCTTTGGGTTAAGCACCATGTGAAACAAGATCGATTAGTAGGGATGCTTCTTTGTAAATGACAGAGAACATCGAGAGCAGGTGAATCGGTGGCAAAGAGTGGATTAGGTACAGATGGTGGCTAGAATGTGAAACAAAGCTAACCGATGTCGGTTAGGGAAAACCAATTCCGGTCGGGGTAACCCTTTGCGGTCATCTTTGTAGAAAATGGACAGTGAGTGAAAACCCAGGTAGAAGGTAAAATCTGATAGGTATGCCAAATTTGATGATGTTTACAACGTCAATGGGTATGATGGTAGTGACATAGGGACTATGAAAAGTGGAAGAAAATGAATAAAAATGTCCTTTTGAGTAGGTTAGCAAAAGGACCTGGAACCGACGTTGGTTGGGTATAACCGATGGCGGTCAAAGGTAACCGATGATGGTTACTATGAAATTGAAACAATGATGAAAGAAAAGTGGTTGTGAATTAAAATATGGTGTGGAATCAGACCCAAAATTCTGAGAATGATGGTGATATGGCCCGGGCACACTCGGTGAAGTTGGAATACACCAAATAGCCGTGATGAGGAGCGTGCAAGGATGAAAAAAAAGTGAAGAACGTGATCTCTCACCTCAAAACGCAAGCCAAGTAGAAACACTAGAAATATGATTTGGGGCCCGACACATGAATTATGAAATAGAGTTTTTGGTGAGGATGGCTTCCTACAAAGAAGGAGATCTAAAAGGTGATGTTTTAGGTATGTTATGGTAAAGTGAGGATTTGCTCGAAGTATGACTCGCAGAGTAGCGGTAGGTGCCCACTATGTCGTGATCGTGTGATCACCTACAACTTCTTCCAAGTAGGATGTTGTTTAAGAATGTATGTATTTTGAATTTTGTGAGGTTTGGTAAGACTCGAAAAAGAGAAGGAAATAAGTGCTTTTATACGATTCGTTTGTCAACCATCGGTTGGGCATGACTTCAACATATAGGTTGCCCTCAATTAATGTGAGCTAATGCTGATAAATCGAATGGAATGAACTTATTTTTAATCCCAAATTGAAATGTGAAGTTGGATGACACAATAAGATGAAGAGAAGAGGGATGCTCTTTCACTACAATGCATAAAACATGAAGAAATGATTCTTTTTAATTACACCAAAAGAAAAGTTTCCTTTAGAGCAAATAGAAAGAAAATGTGGGTTACCAAGGAAGAAAATTAGTGTGTACACTTTTTAGAAGGGAAAAAACACACAACTTTTCCTAGGAATGAATGAAATGCAAGGAACCCCGAATGGGTCCCACCGGGCGTGCCAAAATGTTTCACCTATTTCTTAGATCATTTCTTTGAAGTGTTGATGAAACAAATAGGGTAACGGGTGTAGGAGGAATACTTGTTCAAATGTTGGTTGATGAGTTGTTGCGCGCGTATGACTTCCGAATCCACAACTAATTGTGAGAACTTCCTTTTGGCTAGGAGGAACTACCTGTAATGCAAAGCAAGACCACTAGAAGGAATTAAACAATATGGGCAGTGAACTACTGCTAGCGTATGCCAAATCAAGAAGTGTGATACTTCCTAGATGCCTATCATCCATTATTTTAAACAATTTAATGTCTGCAAACAAAGTAAATCCTATTGTAATTTAAAATGATTAGGTATCTCACTTAAAACACAATAAGAAATAGATATAATCTAACATGCTAAGCTAGAATATAATCCAAAGGTCAAATGATTGGTTTTGGGTCTCTGTAGAGTTTGACCGAGGTCTCGAGTAGATCATAGGTAGATGAGGGTGAGATGAAATTTGGTGGGTAGGTCCCTATTTTGGGCTATGTGGGAAAATATAGAGGCCGATGTCGGTTAAGTAGGTAAGCCGCGGCGGTCAGTGTGTGACGGTGCCGATCTTGTGAAATGAAATACTGGAAATGTCACGAGAACAAGCTTTAGGTCTCCTTTTTGTGATTACACAAAGAACTTTGGTTAGTCGGGGACGAGGTATTGGGTGTGGGGTAGACTTTGGCAAGGTTTTAATGGGAATATGGAGGTGGAAGTGTTGGAGAAGGTCAATAGGTGGTGGTAAGCAATAGATGGTAAAATAATGATGAAATGAAATAAACCACAAAAAGTATGACAATATACTTACTTGGATTCTTCTCTGGATGCTGTGTGTGAAGGATGGAGGTGTTGATGAGAGGCTTGAGGGATGCAAGTGATCACCAATTGAAAGGAAAGATTTTGTATGGGCTGCATGTGCACTCCTCTTTGCTTGGTTAGATCAGATCTTGGTTGGGATGGCTTTATAGGAAAAGATGCTTGATTTCCTTCCTTCGCATGCGTGGTCTCGTAGGAATTCACTCTCTGAAGATGTGTTATCTCTCTGAGATGTGATAACGCTCACCAACCTTTTTGCTTTCGACCTCCAACTTCCAACCTCCAACTTCCAACCTTGAGAATAATGTTGTTTTGGGGTTAAAAGAGTAAACGGCGCGCTTAACCTAGGTGACGGTTAGGGGTAGCCGGCGTTGGTCAAGGCGGGATTTCCTAGGTTTACTAAACTAGGAGATCTCTTGATTTCCTTGGATCTCGTGTCATTAACTTGTGAATTATAATGAGATCTTCTTATGATCATGCGGGAACGTGGTTAGAGGGAATGTAGGCATTTATTTTTAGGGTTTGGGTAAGTCTTAGTTAGTTATGAAAACTTACTAAGAATAGGTCTTAGGGTGAGTTGGCTTGGTGATGTGTCTAAGTGAATCAGTATGTGTGGATATTATTTAAATAAGATATTTAAATAATAAATATAGTGAGGATAATGAATTAATTTAATTAAATTAATATTAGTAGGGTGAAGGGGGTCATGGCTAGGTGAATGTGATGAATGGTACTTATTTGTCGAGGACCAAAGGGGAGTGTGACCTAATTTTAGTGTTTACACCTACCTTTATTATAATAAAAATTCATATGATTTTACAACTAGCAATCACATCCGGGTTGTGCATCAAAGTTTCAAAAGGGATGTGATAGGAAGTTTAAATATGGAGTGAAAATTTTGTGTGGGAAGTAGGGTGACGTAGGAGGCGAAGTGGTTAGTGGGGACAAATAATTGATGGCATGTGAGGATAGTTGGGGAAATGTATGTTGGGATAGATGATGCGAAGGTAAACCATGAAAAAAATAAAGTTTGGAAGGGAAAACAGTAATGGGGAAGCATATGGAAAGCAGGTGGGAGGATGCATAATAATTGTATATATCACGAATTATAACGAAAGCCTCTTTTTTTGTGTTTTGATATTGATTTTTCTTGTCTTTTGAATGGTTGTACAAAAAAACTTATGATGTAAAGAGAAAATAAAGGTGGAAGATGGAATATGTGAATTCGATGTATGTTTTTTTCTTGGGCCTATCTACACACTTATATGTAATTTAATGATTATCTTGTTCAACTTAGATGTTTTGCTTAACATAAATTATGATTTTTTTGCATTCTTTTCCTCCACAAAATAGTTTCATTTACTTTCATGTGGTCAATGGAATGAAAGAGTGTTAATTGAAGCACATAAAAGTGTATTTGTCATTGTTTATATGTGCAAGGCATAATTGTATTGTTAATACATTACACTAGTTTATTACTTGTTCTTATGGATAATAAGTTATATTTCTTGTATTTTGTTTGTGTGCATTAATGATATTGTTGCACCTATTTGTTGTAAGAAGGAAAAACAGACAAAGATTAAGGATGACAAAAATTGCACTGTTAAAATGATAACAAACAAAGTGTATTTATTCTAGAGAGGGGTAGTTACAATCAGTTATTGGTTACAACTCCTTAACTTCCCAAACCGAACGGTTCATTATATATTCAACACCCCTTAATGAATAACCTTGAAACAACACCAAGTTTATCTCTAAACTTGACAAACAACAAAGGACCAAGAGGTTTAGTCATTACATCAACAAGCTGATCCGAAGAAGGACAAAAATGAAGAGAGATATCACCAAAATCAACCAATTGTCAAATATAGTGATGATGAATCTCAATATGTTTAGTGCGGGCATGATAGACATGATTCTTCACCATCTTTAGAACACCTTGATTATCACAAAAGAGTGAAAGAGGTGTACCAAGAGTGGCAGAGGAAACTAAAAATCGAGTCTGATCTGGAAGCCATATTGCTTCGCAATTGGCACTAACAACATCCTTGTATTCCGCTTCAGTTGAAGAGATGGCAACAATAGGTCAAAGTTTACTCTACCAAGAAACAATTCATGAACCAAAAGAAAGATATATCAATGGTAGATCATCAGTATCTAGAGGTCCTCCCAATCGAGTCGGTATAGCCAATCAATTTGAAATCTGTAACTCTCTGATATAGAATGCCAAATTCAAGAGTTCATTTGACATATCTTAGAACTCTTTTTGTTTCTTCCCAATGAATGATTTTTGATTTAGAAAAAATGGGAGAGATAGTGACATCAAAACAAATATCTAGACATGTAGTTGTTAGATAGATCAAGTTACCCATCATCGATTGTCTATCGTATAATGATTTTTCGATTGGATGTGAATCATCATGCGTTGAAGATTTCAACCTGATCTCCATAAGTGTAGAAGAATAATTATAATCATACATCTAAAAATTCTGTAGCAATTTTGTGGCATACTACACTTGAGAAATGAAAACCAAGTGATTATGTTTCCAAAAATGTACCCCACGACAAATAGTGAATGAGGCCTAAATAAATCATGTCAAAAGTAGCACATAAATATGATTTGACCCGATGAATCACAACATTTACACTACCGTAATGATAAGGTTATCAACATAAAAATAAGGATCACAATGTCATTATCATTGTTTTCAACATAGAGATTCGAGATCGAGAATCACTCAGTGTGATGCTTGAATCTACGAGATGTTTATTTATTTGATGTGTCGGGCTTGAGGAGTCTATTTAAGTCCATACATGGACTTAATCAATCTGCATACCGGATGCTCATGACTACAAGCCCGAAAACCCTCAAGTTGTGTCATATATATCTCTTCCTCCAAATCCCCATTCAGGAAAGAAATTTTGACATCCATTTGATAAAATTCTAACAAAACTAAGATGCAAAAGAAAGAAGAAGCCAAAAAGTGACCATCTTTGTAGTAGGAGAAAAAGCATCCTCATAATATACCTCCTCTATTGTGAAAATCCTTTCGTAATGAGCCGAGCCTTGTACTTATCCAAGTACCATTTGTTAGTGCAAAATCATAACACCCCTAAATGAGCTTGAGGTATGCTTTTCTAAAGTAGGGTCATTTGGTGTTATCTGCATAACATTGAGCTTTCCCTCAAGTGTAGGAATTTCAAATGGAAAAATCTCTCAGAGAAGGTTGGTTCCTCTTCCTAAACTACCTATCACAAGCTATTCTAGTGCAAGAAAGCTAATCTAATTCTAATCTAACTATCCAAGGAGAGAAGGAGGAAGAAAACAAGGAAAAACATCGAACCTACACTAAAATGGTGATACACGAGAGGAGGAAAATGTTGATCATTTGCTAAACTGTCATGGAGGAAAGGGAGGTGAGTAATGGAAAGGATGGACAAGTGCATCACATACCGAGAGATAGATTTCACACAGAACATGTTCCAAAATCCCTAAAACACACGGCTCAAACTTGCAAATGACATTCAAAAAAACACACAAATTCCCTATAATAATGAGAGGCAAGAAGAAACAACAAAAAAATGAGCCAAGGATGGAAAAATGCATCACAAAAACATGTTTTTATTGCTCCAGATTTACATGGTACGTTATCTCACGGGCAAGAGGCAAAAACACCATTACAGAGCAAGGAGGAGGTTCAAACTCCATTTTCGACCTTGGGAAGAAAGGAAGAGGGAGGCGAGAGAAGAAGAATGAACAACCACCCTCAAATGATGCCTCTGTTTACATTTTTATAAATAAAAATGTGAGAAGAGAGAAAAAAAGTGAAAAATTAGATCCTTTGCTCTAACCACTAACAACATTTAAAATTTGGTGAAAAGTCAAGGATCCATCTGCAATTCCATTCCCAATGCATTTTTACCGGCTCGAGGAGAAAAGACCCAAATTTCATTAAATTTGGTGGTTGAAATTGGTTATGCATTTTTTCCATGCCAAATCACGTTTTGTAATTTTCTCCCACAAATCTTCACCAAAATGCAAAATTGAAGACTCCATAATGAAGAGAATCTTTAGATCTTTCCATTGGTACCAAGAACGTAAAAAATAGAGCTTTGGATCAAAATATATGGCCTTACGAGTTTTTCATGTTGTTTTCCTGCAAATTTGGCTTCGGGTGAATTTTGCACATTTCCCCCACAAATCCGTTGATGACGTGGCATCCATTGGGGTTAGCGGAGGCAGGGGCTCCCTTTTTTCCATTTTACACTTTTTGGCAAAAGGGAAAAATTCCATTTACCTCAGAAGTCCCGCATTTCCGCATTAGCTTTTCGTTGACTCGGGTCGATCTTTGACTTTTTCCCCTTTGGGTGGAGTTGTGAGCTATTTCTTCACTTTTTGCATTTTTGGACGAAGGGAAAAAATCCAACTTTTCCCTCGATGGCCCACTTCCCCACCTTAGCATTTTGGCCTTTCAAGAAAATCGGGTTTTGGAACACAGAGATGTCCGACTATCTGGACAAAAATATCTCGCATTTTCCACAAAACACTTAGATTGCCCTTGTGTGGCAATTTTGGAAATGTGTGTCCATCATGTCCCAGGATGAACTTGGACCATATGGGCGAAAATTTCTACTTTTGCCGCATTGAAGCTGCGAATCGATCATCTCGGAAATGCGGAGTCAAGTCATCCTTGTTGAACTTGGGACCGTTTGGGCCAAAATTTCCGCTTTTACCTTGCAAAAAACACTTGGCGAAAAAAAAATCCTCCTAAGCTCTGCAAGTCCGCTTTGGGTAAATTTTCCCTCCTAACTCCGCATGACCATAACTCAAAAAATACAAGGAGCTAGGAGGTTATTTACCTTCTACGGAAAGGGGAAGAAATTTCCCATATGATAAAGCCATTTTCAGAATTCTTTGAGTACCAAAAGTGTGCGAAAAATTAGTTTGAAGTATCAAGTGAGGAGAAAAGAAAAGTAATTAGCTAAAAATAAGCATGGGCTTATTTTGGATAACAATTTTGGTGACTTAGAGGGGTCATCTCGCTTCTTTAGATGAATGATCAGTGGCCTTTGTTGCATCCATTGGGCATGGATTCAAGCCTAATAATCAATTCTCTTATCTAACTCGAAAATATGACCTCACGGATCACTTGGAAACCCACTAAAACTTGGGTGATTCTCACCAAAATGCCAACTGAAATGAAATGTGTAAGAGCAAAAAACCAACACCAAAAACTATATACAAACTGAAAATCATACATGTCCCAAATGGAACATGCAGAGTGTGTAAAAGCACTTCATCTGTTGAAAACAAACTTACCTACACAACTAAGAGCAAAGGGAACTCAAACAAAGCTTGCGATTGGCAGGGAGAAATAGCTTCCCTTCCTAAAAAATGGCAGCCATACAACTGATTTGGCTTGAACATGGCTGGTTGGATGAGTGAAAAACAAACAAGAAGTTGGTCCTCCACCCAAATTACCAAAGTATCAGCGGAAACAAAGCAAATACCTCTTTTAGTTCTCTGCATTTGGATTGAAGAGGTATGATAGTTGATCCTTGGTGTTTTGATATTCATCCTCATGCTTAGAATAAAGCATGACTGGTTTTAGCTTCTCCTTTGGCTCTAATGAATCAAATACCTGATTGGGCAAGGTCTGGTCCATTTGATATGCCCATAGCTCTAATTTTCAACTCCAAAAATGGAGCCTTCTTGCAGATCCTCTTGAATGGATGGTGTGGAAGATGTGGTGGAACTCTTTTGTTCTTTTTCTTCCTCCATAGCCTTATAAAAATCCTCTATAATTTGCTGCTCTTCATCTCTGATTGCAACATCCCTTGGAGCTGCTTTTGCATCATCATACTTTGTTGCTATACATTGTTGGCTCTGGAGTTGTTCTGCTGATTTTTGAAGATCAATCTGCTCTTGGACAACCTCCTCTTCTAGCATGGAGTTTGTCAAAACAAAAATTCATTTTGTTGTTCTAGAGGATTGTTTATGACAGCAATGTCTTCTTGGTAGCTCCCTCTCATGGTGGATGTGGCCTTTGGAAAATCAAAATCTCCCAACCTTGATTCAAGAAACATGGTGGAAAATGTTGGTTGTGCTTGCAAGTTTTCTTTTATGGCAGCAAGTTCTTGAATGGTGAATGATGGGGAAGAAAATATTGAAAATTTTGTGGGTTTCTCCCTATCAAAACATCCCTATAAGTTTGATAAGAAATCAAACTCTATGTTGTCCTTGTAGCCAAGTTTCTCCCTCTTGCATGGTGATCTCAAAACATGCATTCTTTTACTGAGATGAAGCTTCATCTTCAAACATGAAGCTAGTGAGTTTGAACTTCTCCACAAAATCAGATTTTGGGAGAGGTTGAGTGTGAGAGAGATCTCTGTTATCTCATGTGTAACCAGCTCATGGATCCATGCCTCTGCGAATCTATTTTGTCCACCTCCATGTGCTCCTCTTTTCTTGAACTTGGAGGTGCTTGTTTCTCCTCCTCCATGGTGGATTCATCAATCAAAATAGGCCCTTGAATGAAAGCAAGAAGTCTCCAATGATGCTTTCTTCTTGTTCTCAAGCTTCAATTTTGGTTTGATTTCTCCCATCTGCTTTATTATTCAATGGGACTTGGAGCTGGTTTTTATTCTTCCTTGGCTGATTGTGCAACTTTTATTGGATCAACATTCTCTCCAAATAAAATGCCATTGTGGACACTACACTCGGACCAAATTGATTGTTGATTTTCTTCCTTTCATTGTTCTTCTTCTGCTGCAACAAAATCAGTCCTAATCACCATTGGCTCTTCATCCTTTACCTCCTATGTAGGCTTAACCAACAAAGGCATTTTTCAATTCCACACACGAGAGCCAAACTTACCAAGCTTTTAATCATTTCATCTTCTTTATTTGGCTCCTCTATCTATTGTCCTTGACTGATTTTTGCAATTTCATCTTCCCCACGTGGAATTGGGGATGCAAGAGGAGAAGTAGATCGAGATTCAATCATTTGTTCATTTGTTTGTGGTGGTGGGAAGGATGGAACTTCTTGTTTCTTTGGAGGGGAAGGTATTTCTTTTGGCTCTTGTGGAGGGGATTTGGATTTGGAAGAGAAGAGGGAAGAAAAGATGAGATGGGATGGAAGACTAGGGGATGGGGAATGGTTTTCACAACTAAAGCATCATTGGAGAAACTTGAAACTTAACATTGCGGCAATGATAAATTTTGAGATGAAGAAGAATAAATACAAGGAAGCGCTATTTGAATGACTTACCCATTGAAAAGGTTGATTCAGACTTAGCTCATATGTCTCTATCTCCTCGGCCCATTGTGCAAGTTGGGGCAGCATTCCAATCATGAAGTCCAGCTTCTCCGATGGCTATAGTGTCTTGGAAAAGGACCTTCCCATGGACAAGATGTCTTGTAACCGATTCTAAACGCCTTCATTTGAGTTGTTTCCCTAGAATGCACCATGCCAATCTCCATTTTTGATCTTCTCCAACAAATCAACATATTGCATTTGATTATCTTCATTGTTTGCATACCCCTGCTCTTGGAAAGCTCCATTGCCAAACTGATTTTGGCACTAATGCTCATAGGGATAGACATGCTGATTGATTTTCTCATTATGATGATTTGAAGGAGTTGTAAAGCACATTGGAGTTGGAATGTATTGTTTTTGCTATTGTGAATTCCATGGTGAAGATGAATTCATGATTGCACAACTTCATGGAATGGAAAAGAATGAAAGAGATGGAAAGAAGGATGAATGGAAATGAATGGAAAACAGTCTCTGACTCGAGAGAATGAGTTATTTGCAGATGGAGTCACCGGATGTGCAAATAAAAGCTTCTCAAAAGTGGAGATTACAACAAGTGCACATCAATCTTATTCTGATGAAGTGAAGACCTCTAAGGTCCCAGAAGTCGTGTCAAAACTATTAGTGCAAAATCACAAAGCACCCCAAATGAGCTTCAAGTCTACTTTTCTAAGGCGAGTCATTTGGTGTGATCTGCATAACATTGAGCTTTCCCCAAGCTATGGGACTTGCAAAATGTGAAAAGCTCTCCGAGAGAAGGCTAGTTCCTCTTCCTAAACTACCTTACAAGATATTCTAGTGCGGAAAGCTAATCTAATCCTAATATAACTATCCGAGGAGACAAGGAGAGAAGAAATCAAGGAAAAACATTAGAACCTACACTAAAACGGTGATACACTAGAGAAGTAGAATGATGACCATCTGCTAAACTACCATGGAGTAAAAGGAGGTGAGTAATGGAAAGGATGGACAAGTGCATCACGGACCAGAGATAGATTTCACACAAAAATGTTCCTAAAAAAAATCCCTAAAAACACAACTCCCAAAACCTACAAATGACATTGAAAAATGCATAGATGCCCCGCAACAATGAGAGGTAAGAAGAAACAACAAAAATGTGCGAGGATGGACAAATGCATCACAAAAACATGTTTTTATTGCTCCGATTTACACAGTGCGTTATTTCATGGGAAAGAGGCAAAAATGCCATTACAGAGAAATGGAGGAGGTTCCAACTCCATTTTGACCTTGGGAAGAAAGGAAGAGGGATGCAAAGAAGAAGAATGAACAACCACCCTCAAATGATGCCTTTGTTTACATTTTTATAAAAAAATGCGAGAAGAGAGAAAAAAATGTGTAAAATCATATCCTTTGCTCCAACCACCAACAACATTTAAAATTTGGTGAAAATTCAAGGATACATCGCGATTCCATTCCCAATGCATTTTTACTAGCTCGAGGAGAAAAGACCCAAATTTCATTAAATTTGGTGGTTGAAAACTAGTTACGCATTTTTTCCATGCCAAATTGTGTTTTGTAATTTTCTCCCACAAATCTTCACCAAAATGCAAAATTGAAGACTCCATGATGAAGAGAATCTTCAGATCTTTCCATTAGTACAAGAAACGTCTAAAATGGATCTCTGGATCAAAAGATATGGCCTTCGAGTTTTTCTCGTCTTTTTCTGCAAATTTGGCTTTGGGTGAATTTTGCACATTTCCTCGCAAATTCATTAATGACGTGGCATCCATTGGGATCGGCGAAAGGCGAGGGGCTTCCTTTTTCCATTTTACACTTTTTGGAAAAAGAGAAAAATTCCATTTTACCTCCAAATTCCGGCATCTCCGCATTAGCTTTTTCGTTGACTCGGGCCCAATCTTTGACTTTTTCCCCTTTGGGTAGAGCCACGAGCTATTTCGTCACTTTTTGCATTTTGGGACGAAGGAAAAAATCCAAATTTTCCCTTGATAGCCGCTTCCCGCCTTAGCATTTCGGTCTTTTCGGGAAAATTAGGTTTTGGAACATAGGACGTCCCAATTGTACGAAAAAAATCTACATTTCTTTGCAAAACACTTAGCTTGCCCTTGTGCGGTGATTTCTGAAATGTGCATCCATCATGTCTGGATGAACTTAGACCATCTGGGCGAAAATTTCCACTTTTTCCGCATTGAACTGTGAATCGGCCATCTCGTAAATGCGGGTCCGAGTTGTCCCTATTGAACTTGGACCGTTCTAGGCCAAAAATTTCTGCTTTTTCCACAAAAACAATTGGCATTTTCAAAAAAAAATCCTCCCAAGCTCAGTAGGTCCGCTTTGGGCAAAGATTCCCTCCTAACCAGCTCATCGAGCCATAACTCAAAACATACGAGGAGTTAGGAAGAGTTCTTTACCTTCTACGGAAAGGGGAAGACATTTCCCATATGATAGAGCCATTTCTAGAATTCCTTGAGTACGAAGTGTGCAAAAAAATCAGTTTGAAGTACTGCAATCCGAGCTAAGAGTTATTTCAGTGAGGAGAAAAGAAAAGTAATTAGCCAAAAATAAGCATGGGCTTATTTTGGATAACACCATTTGCTTTACACTTTATTTTATACACCCATCTACAACCAATGGATGTTCCCTAGAGCAAGGGTACCAACTTCCTGTTATTATTTTTAGTCAAGGCACCATACTCTAGAGTGTATTTATTCTAGATAGGGGTACTTACAATTAGTTATTGGATCTACAACTCCTTAAGCGCGCCCAAAACCGAATGGTTCATTATATATGGAACACTATTAAAGTTATTTATATTGTTGTGCATTTAACACATCGTTTCTTTGTATTTTTTTGCCTTTAAGAATGATATAGCTCCTATTTTTTTTTAATCAATTATTTCTCTTGTCAGCTAGTGTCTATGCATGAAGTGATGAAGAACAATATCGAAAGCAAGTTTTTTTATAAAGACATAAGAAAGGAAGATAATGTGGAGTTTGATTGATTTTGAGAGGCTTCACTAGCGGCCTTGCACGCCTCTTTGAAAGATGGTTTGATATTCTATAAAGAAGTAGGAACATCATTTTTAGACCAATTGTGATGGATGTCGAACTCTCGGTGACCCAACATATCAAGGCTATCAAGGACAATGTGATTTTTGAGATGGAGTTCAGACAACAACTCCCATTCATCCAATTGAGTGTATGCCCATGTGATTTCATCTTTTCAAGTAGACTCTTCTCTTGAAGTTGTTCAGGCACAAAGGGGATCTAGATGACATACCAAGGCCAATAATTGTTCCTTAGAAGCTATCAATTAGAAATGATATGTTCGATATGTGTTGTCACCTCTTGAAATTGTGTATTTCCCTTTCTAGTGAAAGTCCCATAAGGAAAGGCTAGTTTCAAATAGTTAGCGATTTTCAAAATTTTGAATTTTGATGCCTTGTTTAGCCTTTTGTAGGTTTTTAGATTTTTGTCCCTAATGTCTCAAGCTCATCCAGCCATCTATTTCCCGATTCTCCGCTTTACCGATTTGTTCACTTCATTGCAGGTTTTTGACTTTGAGAAGCCTTTGTCCTTAACAAAGTATCCTAGCTATCCCAATGTCTGAAAGAGTGCGATCTGTGTCAAGTTTGTCGACTTATTTGATTTCAATGTCTTGCAGATTTTTCAACTTTTTGTGTCCTAGTTGTCCCAAGTGCCCGTTTGACGCTTGTTCCCCGCAAACCCGCCTTTACCAATTTCCATTCATTGCGGGTATTTCGGATTTTCACATCCCAATCTGTTCTCGATGTCCCGTGGGGCAGTGGTGCAAAATATTTTGCCTTTTCCACAAATTAGACTTTTTTGCTTTTCACGTCCCATCTGTCCCAATGTCCCATGGGACATTTGGGCTCTTTTGATCCGCCTTACCCAATTTTCATTGTTTCAAGGTCATTATAAGCATTAAATACCTCATTTATTTCATCGTCGACCTATTGGGGTTTAAAATACTTATAAATACTTGGGTAATCGATCATTTTCACCACCTCACTTGCAAAATTACTCTTGACCATTCGAGCTCCTTCTCTTCTACCATTTCTAGCCATGGTCGAGTCTGTTCCATTATTTTCAAATTTGCAGTGGTAGAAAGTAAGGCTGTGAAATGTCTAGGTGCCCGATCGAGGAGCTAAGGATTATTTTCTCATCAATATTTTGATGCCACTGGGTTACATGATGAAGATCAGTTTTAAGGGTCACGAGCATTTGTCTTCTTTGGAGACAGTTGTACCGAACATTGGCGACAGTGAAGCACAACACCTGGATTTGGAAGAATTCAGGCACGAATGAATGTCAAAACCCTACTTCTATGGCTCAGTTGATTAAGGATAGTGGGATAGTAGAATGCGGGGGTTTTCGATCTCATTCTAGTGTGCCGACACAATTCTTTCATGTAGCTTCTCTTGTTGATTGATCGACGAAAGAAATTGTCGATCCTCAAGGTCAAGTAGTGGCACGGTTTGATGAAGATTGCATTCATACTACCCTCAGGATTCCCATGGTTGAAAATGCAAATACTCTCACCAAGGATCAAGCTCAGGCTCATTTTGATCAAGATAGTGAGAAATACAAAAGCATGGTTGCTAAGTCTTGGCTCAAAAACCTAGAAAAGGAGCCTCGAGGAAATTTTTGCCTGAGCAAGGTAATGTTCGGCGTTTATTTCCATGAGGAACTGTCAGACGTCATCACTCTGTTGGCTAGAATTGTAGGGATGCCCACCACTAATGAATTTCACTATTGGATGTGTCCCTACATCAATATCATATGTGAGGGTAAGTAGAATCTGAATTGGGTAGGAATTATCTGTGATAATCTGACTGAGCAATTATCAAATGTTCAAAGAACCCAAACCTTCTATATGACCTCCTATCTAATGTACTCCATTGCAGCCTATAGGGAGTGGTTGGGTTTCTCTCCCATGGATGACAAGAAGGATGCTCCCATTTATGTATCACCCACATATTTTGATTGACCTTGAAGATTAGTAATCATCACTTTAGGAGGGTGAATGATGCTTTCACTATGTATATTGTCAGGTTGTTGGAAGGTGATACTGCTAAAAGGTTTTCAGATGAGGTGAAACAATTAATCAGTACTTATGGCTAGTTTCTTTACTCAATTTAGGAAGTTTTCATACATAATATTTGATGGATTTGAGGCCTGACCCTTGAAACTTCCCATGTATTGTAGTGAAAAAATGACCCTTGATTATAAATCTCTGAGACAATTAGACAAGTTGCATAGAACTCATAGGTAGGGACAATAAGATTACAGGTATTCAATTTTGAATCATGTTGGGTTATTACACTGTGAGAACTACCCTAGATGCTCAGAATGTGGACAAAACAATTTCTCCTCTCACTCTCTATTATTATAAACCCAGGACTTGCTTCTATATTAAGAAGTTCATTTCCTCTAAATTGAGAATGAGTTATTTACATCTTTATGATATTGAAGATTATTGGGTAGATTGTTCCGATGATTATGAAGCCAGGAGGAGGTACTATGGAAGGTTATCTCTACAAAAGATTGTTGATTTTAGTATATTTGATGTTCTTGAGGGAATGGAAGATGATGATGAGTTGTAATATCATGAGTATGAAAGATCAATCAAACATACTCCTATTGAAACCATTGATTGGTTTATAAAGGAGAGGGATGATTTGAAGGAACTAAATAATCTAGATCTAGTAAGAACTATACTTTGGTTTAAAATAGGAAGATGAAGGGATTCAAGGCAAGGAAGTCTAGGTCCACTTCACATGATACCCCTACTCCTCATAAATAAATACCCGTGTCTGCTCCCGAGACAGACCTGCAGTACCATTGAAGCTTATAGGATATGTTTCCTCTCCTCCAGAGTCCTCAACTCTAGTGTATACTAAGAAAGGAAAAATCAAGAAAGAAGATAGGGCGGCTGATGTCATCCAAGAAAGTGAATCCTCTCCCAAGAAAGCTCAAGTAAAGGAAACAATTGTGGATTTGGATGATGATGATGACAGCTAAGGTAAGGAGCATAAACAACTTGAAGTAAACACCCCCAAAGCAGGTAATGAGATGGAAGATCAACCAGAGGAAATAGTTTCAGGGTCTGTGGAAATATCTGCCAAGGAAACTCCTGATTCCACTCAAATTGATACCTCTGTATTAGAGGTGGTTGTTGTTCAAACACTAAGTGCTATGAGTTCCTCTACACTTAGGCCCATTGCTCCTTCCACTTCCTAGTTCCGCTTTCTCCTGACTTCCAGGTCTGGCCATTCCTGGATAATAAGAAAAGAAAGGCCACTCCAAGTATAGCTCCTCCAAATTTTGATGCAGTGGCCCTTCTAGGCACTACTCCTCCCCTAACTAAGAAGGCTAAGGTCACCTCAAGGTTAATTTTAGATTCTCAAGGTCAACAATTCATAGAGATTACAAAGCCCAAGTCTAATAAAGATGAAAGGGACTTATCATTGGGTGATCTGGAATTGACAAGAATTCCCCTTGAAGACTCAACTCTAGAAAGTGAAGTACATAATCTGAAGGAGACTGTGTCCAGAGCAATTGAAAGAGTTGAGAAGGGGAAGCAAACATAAGAGAAGTTGGAGGAACATAATCAATTTTTTTCTAGTTTCATCAAGTCCTTATTAGCGAAGATAAGGTTCTTGATCCCACTCCCTTAGCTTCCATCCCACCTCCCATTATCATGTCCAATGATGAAATTCAAGTCATTAAAGACATCCATAAGCACACTACTTATGGAAAAGAAATGGAAGCTATGGTTGATGATTTAATTATCACAGGCTTGAATTTTATTGAAGAGGCTTTCAAGGCATATGAGAAAATTGCCAAGATTCAGCTGAAATTTTCTACTACACTCATTGGGCTCGATAGAGAGTTGAAATTATGAAGTGAGTGCATTCAAGACCTCAAATTGATGAGTGAGACTGATGTACAGGTTCTCTTGGCTAACAAGGTTTTTGATGATGTTAAACAAAATTTGTCCAAACAATGGGTTTACAACATTGATTGGAAAATAAAGGTTCTGGAGGAAGCCATTGGTGAACTCATAAACATGTTGCAAAAAGGAGAAGCCTTTAAGGCTTGTGTCTCTTCTGCCTTCTCAGATATACATTGCCAAGTCTTCAAGGAAAATTCGAATGATAAGTTCATTGTTTAGGAAATTAAATCTCAATTCAAGGCTTTTGTCGAGAAGACTTGTTTAAACAAGAGACCATGTCTAAGGAAAAAATGAAAGAGATTTGCACACTGCAAGATGCCATCACAGATGCCAACAAGGAGTTCCTGAGAGAATGCAGAATTTGAGAAAGACATGGAGAAGTGTTTGGGTAGTTGGACTCATGCTACTGCAAATACAAAAATTCCCGAGGAATGGATATAGCGTCAACATTGAAACAATTCAGAAATCAAGTGCTAAAGAAAAAAGGACCTTCAAGTGCTTCTGCTACTATCTCGACCTCTTAGTTCAAATATTTTCTTTTCTTATTGTAAAATATCTAATTAAGATGAATTTATTCCCTTTAAGTCATGTGTGAGGGATAAGCCAAGATTGTAATGTTTAATTAGATATTAGCCTTGGGTTAAAAGAAAGGAAACTGAAAAGTCCCTTTTGTAACTGTTTTGAGGGTTATTTAAAGAAATTTTCTCATTATTGTGAGGGATTGATATTTTGATATCGAGATGTAAAAGAAAACATTGAAATACTCAATACAAGAGAATTTTCACCCTTTCTCATGCTTCTTCTTTCTCTTTTCTTTATCTTGATTCATATAAGGCTATGTGTTTAAATCAAGAACTTTGTGTCTTTCAGTTGATAAGTGTATTTGGAAATTTGTGTCTAATGCATGCATGTCCTTTGATTTATATGCATAGTCTGGATTTTGTTATTTTATTGGAGCATCATTAAGATATCATTCTACTAACCTATATATCTGAAAGTGCCCTTCTATCTCCGGTCCTTGAATATCGGTCCCAACTTTTCCTATTCTCTTTTGTATTGAAAACCTTTGATAAAGCATATAAAAATCCTCAACAAAATATCTTACACATATTTATACTGTAAATAAGGTTTTGGATTTCAATAAGGGAACCTCTCCCATAAAGAGGAGGGACCGTTGTCCCCTGACTGTTGCTTGTTTTCAAAAGATCAAATTCTACAACCAACAATATGTTAGAAGAAATGTTGTGTAAAGGCTTGAATAAGAGTTCACTCTAACAAAAATTTTCAAAACAAGTTGATTTTCAAGCGGGAATTTGATAAGATTTGGGGGAGACATGAACTATTGTAGCCATGTAACATTGCTTCCATTATTTCAATCGTTCTTTTTATAAAACCATGACCGAGTTGTCTCGATAAGTTATAGATTCTATAGTTGTGATCACTTCATATCGCCTGATGGAGAAGTTGATAGGGTTAGCAATGACAACCTTAAATAAGGGACTTGAAATTGTATGGATTTTTCATAAGGGCGTGGGCCTTTAATTAGACAACATATTTTTTAAGGAAAACATTGTCTGCCTATAATTTCAAAAATAAGAATGTTTGATCAAATTCTTAGAGTACAAGAGAAATCAATAGGCTCAAGGAGCCATCTTTATGCCTTCGATTATATTTCTAATGGAGTTTCTAACACATGGTAGAAGGTGATCAAAACACAAGTGATTAAGAGGGGGTTCCTGCATGCGAAATTGGGGGGATAACTTGCCCAATTGAAATCTCCCACAATCTCAAATCCCCCTCCATCAAATTTTCCTAATACTATAATGAACTCTAAATACCTCTTATATTTAATTCCTTTATAACACGTCCTTTCTAGTTGAATTTCATTGAAGTCGACAATTTGTGGCCTCATGTGAACACTATTTTTCAACATTGTTCACATATTCAAAAACAAAACATGTGTACACTTATTAGGTGTAGAGGTAAGACCATGAGAGAAGGGGACTACGTGGATGCATTCACAACATGTCCTTCACCACCATTTGTAGATAGGAAATCTTGTAGATGTATCAAACCCTCACCCTTGTGGATTTTTTCAAAGCGTCTTAGTGCCCTAATACATGTATGGAAATAATAAACAAGTTATGCAGAGCAAGATTTAAAAACTCTAAACATTTGGAAATAAGAAGGGTGAGCTTTAGCTCATTATAACATACTATAAAATAAAAATTGGAATTACGATTCAAAATATAAAATAACATCGAATTGTAAAAAATGTATTCATATGAAAGAGGGGTTTTAAGTAGGAAATGAATCTAACCTAGGGATTGAGAGATGTGCATGGATGTTTTTAATCCAAGGCTCCAAAAAATAGAGAAAGATCAAAAGCCTCTGTCATTATCATGCATAGGAGATATACTAGTCCCATATTTTTGCACAACCCACAAGAAAGTACACAAGCTAAGTAGAATAAACTCTAAAATGGGCTTCATAGAAACCACATGAATATTGCTTAGCATCTAAGCCCTAACCCATATAGTTGCGGCCAAACATTGTCAACCCAGGCTCGGTGTGGGACAAGTTTCTAACTTTAACATGACTATCATACTTAGTTGTAAACCTCGAGACAAAAGGAAACCCTTTATACAAATCTTCCAATTTAGGTTCAGGAGTAAGTAAATTCCTTAGTTGGGTAGGAGTAGGGTGGATGAGGAATTGTAGGGGTCGGAAGAAGCCCCATCATATTTGTTTAAGTGTTGAGAAGAATATGTCTCCACATTTTATAAAAATATCTCATACGACACTTACAACTATAACATTTGTTGGAAGTCCCTTCTCCATAATGCTTTGGTGAATTTCCATGCTCTGTCTCATAGATTTGATAGCACTTTGACTGTAATATTGTCTTTTTTTCTATGGTGGTGAATTACATAATACATTAAATCATCCATAACAATTAGGTTACACTATGCATTAGGGTTTCAAATGGGATCGGTGATTCTAAATCCGTCGTATGTCAACACCCATCCTTACGAAATCCTTTCTTCCCATCCTCTTATGTATGTTAGACAAAATAATCTCCACTCCAATTGACAACACCTTTTAGGATAAACATTTATAGGCAATAAGAGTTCCAAAAACACAACATTTATCTTCATCTAACATGATTTCATATATTTTGAATAATATTATTAATTTCCTTGATTATCTTTAGAGTATTATATTATTAATCACTCTTGTTCAACCATTTATTTTCAATATTATAAAGTTCTTCTTTATAATATATTTAAAATTATTTGGTGATGGTTATAAACTTTCTGAAGCTCTAATTTCAACTCTTCACAGGAAAGGTTTCTTTTTCCTTAATCAAGTTGCACTTCATGATTCATCATCCATCTGGAATCAAGAATGGAAAACAACAATGATGATTGGATTAGAAGGTAGAGATATTTCGAATGGGAGAGGTATATCTCTGTTTTAAAGTGCACTCATGTGAGGATCAGGCATGAGGTGGATGAGCTTATTTGGGGCAAAAATTGTGGGAGGGGTTTATACTCCCAAAACTGGCTATCAATCTTTAGTGGTTGTTACTGGGGCTGGGGTTAGGGTCTAGTGGTGGAAGCTCATATGGAAGTTCAAGTGTCCTTTAAAAATTCATATTTTTATGTGGTTTGCTCTTAAAAATAAAGCTCTTACTTGGGATATCTTGCAAAAAGGGGAATTTCTGGTCCTGGAAGGTGCTTTCTTTGCAATGATTATGAAGAAACCATTGTTCACTTACTTTTGTTGTGTCCTTTCACTGTTCAAGTATGGAAAGAGCTGGAAGATAGATTGGGTACTCGAATGAATTGGAGTGGCAACTCTATTGAAGAGGGATTACACAAGTGGTGTCATAATTATGCTCTTAAAAATTATAAATCTCTCTCGTTAATTGTTGCGTGGGGAGTGTGGCTAGCGCGTAATGCTCTCATATTTGAAGATAGATTTATTCCTCCATTCTAGTGTGATGTTCAAAGTTTAACCATGTTTGAGGGTTTTGTTCATATTAGTAAGAAAAAAAGCACAGAGAGAACTTACAGATGGAACATATTGATAGAAGTGGTGCTTGGGCTTATTTTGATGGAGCTTGTCAAGGTGAATCCTCGTCATGTGGTGCAGTGGTGTTTTATTTTTATCTGAGGTACACTTTCTCAGACTAAAAGCTGGTTTGGGTAGAGGAACTAATAATTATGCTGAGCTTATGGCACTTAAGCTGATCCTAATGCTTGCAGCTGAAAAAAAAGTTTTTTTCAAAACTTCAAATTTTCAGAGATTCTCTTTATTTAAAAGCTGGATGAACCGGAAATACTCCTTGGTAAACATAAACCTGCGTCCTATTTTTGAGGAGGTTCAACTAGCCATAACCTTTTTTCATAGTATTTCTTTCCATCATATTTTTAGAGAAAGAAATCTTGAGGCAGATGGACTCTCTAAAGCGGGACTTCAACTGGAAGCGGGTATATGGCACATTCATGAGAGGACAGATGGTATTTCTATAGAAGTATTATCTGCCCCAATTTTATTAATCCCTTGATATTTTGCTAGTTTTTCTTGGGTTGGTTCCTTTTGTGGGATCTTTCTTGATTGGTTTTTGGGCTCTTGTTTTTTCACTGTTTACTTTCCTGTTTTGTGACCTTCATTCTGGTCTCTTTTGGGTGGTTTCTGTATTACTCCTTTTTCCTCATGGAACTGGTTGATATGCTTTTGCATATATGGAATGTAATTTGTTAAAATATTTAATAAATTACGTTTTTTTTTCTACGGGGAAAAAAATTTAAAATTATATTCAATTGTATTAATTTTCAAATATTTATAATTTCTATGAAGTATTTCATCAAGTTTTGATTGGTTTTTTATGTAACTTGTTTTAGGTTTTATTCCGTGATAATGCTTGTGTATTTTTTTAAAATTAAATTCTAAAGTTTAATTGATGCTATATATTTCAAGTGCATAATTAATAATTAATAAAGTTGTTATGAGTGTATTTAATGACATCTTCTATTAGAAAGGCTAAATGCCATTAGCGAAGTCTTTTTCATATAATGCTTTAATTTATCTATTATGGATGTATTTAATGACCGTCCTCTATTCAAAAAATCCAAATGCCACTAGTAAAATCTTTGTTCTTGATATTATTTTTCTCATGTAATGTCCTAATTTATTTACTATTTTTCTATTGGAACTTATCGATATATTATATTAACAAAATAATAGGATGCACAAGAAGTTACAATAAAATGTGGCCAATGTGTATACACATTCCAAAAAGTAAGAAATTGCTAGAATACACTTGGTACACCATATTACTAAAATATTATAAAATATTCTATCAAAACTAACGATAGAAAAATCTAAGCACAAACAACAACATTAGGAGGAGGTGGTGGATCATCCTTTGGACGGGCCCCAAATAAGAGGCACATTAGAATAAGTATTGGGTGTCATCCACCTATTCCCATATTGAGTTTGAGAGCCACCAACAAGAGCCAAACAAACCATAATCCACCCACGGGATAGAGGCACAAATGAGTGCACATTGACATGAATCGGATAAGACCATTAAGAGGGTCCCGATGTTGACTTGCCCCACATCGAAGCGTGATGGGCTCCATCAAGCCTCGTGGAGGAAGAGGGAAGGAGAATTGAATTTGGGAGTGAATTTGTGGCATCTAGATGGAGGTGGGGGAGATAACTATACAAGATGAATTTGTGGCACCGAATTCATAGTGGTAGGAATACTCCCTAATGGCAAAGAAGATATAAGTGTTGAAATTAAGTGTTGAAATTCCCAAACACAACCTATTTTTGCTACACCTATTTTTACATGTACATAGTGGATATAATTGTAATTTTGCTATTAATAATGAGTTCTAATAAAATAGTAGTATGGGTAAAGATAGCGATTTCAAGACTTACATAACTCGGGATAAAATAACATGGAAAAATTTCTATATAAAGACAAAATATAAGTAGGCTAATTTTCATGGTCGCAAAAAGATCAACCACCAAGAAAAGGGCTATGTGTGGAGAGGTTTAAAAGGTTATGCATCCAATGCCAACTCGATGGGTTTAAGACAAAACCAAAAGGTTTGTTTGAAGGATTAGACTGCTCATAGGAAGAACACTACACAAAGAGGCCAAAATGGTGAAGCCATTCTCCAAGGGGTATAACTTGGTATGTAAGGCACCAAAGGAAATGAGCTAATTTAGGTTTTGATTTGGAAAGACCTAATTCTCTTAAGCCAAGAAAGACAAGTACAAGGAGACAACTTAAATTCCAACTAGAATTCAATTTACATAATGTTAGAGAAAAAGGACTAGTAATTTGAGAGAGCAACCCAAGAGAGTAGCTTTGAAATGTTGTATCACAATTCCAACGCTAATCTTTCCACTAGGCCCACGGTGGTCGGAGACCAAACTTGTGCAACATCACATCAAACATCAATTCTTGGATGTGAATAATAGAAGGTAAATTAGAATGCAGATGGTGGAACCTTTGTTACAAAATTGGCCAAGGAAGCAAATTCGAGGAAGAAACCAAGTCTCAAATGGAGTGAATCCCTTTACAAAATAACTTGAGAGATTTGATAGCGGGATCCTCTACCAACATGATGGAGGAAGAGGATGAAATAAGAGACCACCAAAGATTGTGATCATTGAAAGAAATCCCATTGTGATAACCATCTCTAATCCACTTGAAGTCCCAAACCTCACTTTTGAAATTCCCAGTGACTCTGTGCCAGCCAAAAGAGCAGAACAACTTCTTGAAATGTATAATGGGTGTGATAAATTTTACTATGTAAAACCTGACATAATTATGCTGATAGGCATTTTCCCAAAGGGGATGAATGGTTTTGCAACCGTCATTATCAGAATATCAACGATGCAAAAATCTTGTGTCATTGATGTACATGACAATATTTGTCCACGTGTCACCGAAAATAGTAAGTCTTGTTAACAGGAAATCCCCGATAGAATTGCCCTCACCTATCATCTAAGAGTTTTTGTCGATATTAAGTTTTGATGGCATTGACCCCTCATTTCTTAGCACTATAAAATGCTTCTTGTACTTATCGCTCCCTATTAATTAATAACACATTTGAAGGAACACAATAATAATTTGAAAGGAAGATTCAACTAAATTTAACATGTAAAGATGAAAAAATTTACGGGAAAAAGGAGGATAATGTGAAATCGAGGCTCTCGTAAGAGTAATTTGGACTATTAAATGATGGACAAAGTGCTTGCCTCAAATGGAGGCTAACTATATTTTGGTAGCATGTGATATTGTTGTAATTGAATGATCTTCTTGACTAGTAGTTAGCTATACATATTTTAAAGTTATTTTTAATATTTCGATAGAAGTTTCTCCGAATGGGACGAAGGATGCATGTTGTTGACATTACTAGAAGATCGATGGTGGTGAAAGTTTGTGTTGTCGATGTACGAGACAATATACATCATTCAGTATCACCGAAATTGCTAAAATCAATTTGCCGTTGGTTTTCATTGTTGAAGTTTGTTTATGAGCTATACAATCTATTTCTATTTTCTTTATTCTTTCTCGAGAATTCATTCATGTACTTTAATGTTTTTACTCTTAACAACACACAAGAAATGATATCTCAAGGAACCATGATGATGTGTTGACCACATTGACATGGCTTATTGGCTTAGCATTGGTTTGTCTGGGTTTTTTATCACCCTGCTGCGATGCCAATAATCCCTTTAACCTTTTTGGATGATAACCACTTTGTGCCATTGTGCGTTGCGTAGTTTGCTTGAGTTCACTACATATTTAGGTTTGTAGCAGAAGAAGGCAAGTGTCCTAAATTTTGCATGATTTACATATGCTAGTTTCTTTTCCACATAACGAGTCCTTTGTAAATTGTTGCATCATATTCACTGCTTTCCCATTCATGTTCATGGATTTTTTAGCTTTAATGGAAGGTGGAAAATGATATTTTGAAGAATCAACTTGAAGTCCAAAATATCGTGCAAGGCAAGTTGGAGGGAGTGATAGGTGAGGGTAGAAGTTTGAGGCATTTGGACATATGCAAGCTTCACTATCCTTAAGTGATGGTTATGAAAATTGTAAATGCATCCGCTTGTTCCCTCCACGTGGGCCCTCCTTTCCATGATTGTAAGAATCTCCATGTTTCATCCAAACTTTGTCTTCTCTATTTTATTTTGACCCATAGTTACAAATATGAATGAATGACATGTGGTCTAGGTTATATGTTGCTCACAATATAAGCTCAAGACCCCTCGCTTAGGCATACTCACTATGAACTATTAAATCTTGCTATGAATTGTAACCATGTTGAAGGAAAAAATAATGTAGTGTTCTACATAGGGATGGTTGCTCTTGAAAAAAAGGGATTAATCCTAGAGAGACCAGAAAAATTCAAACTTTTTTCAACTAGTGAATTTTGCGTTATGGTGGGAGTAAGATGGTTTGGAATTAGGAAATATTTAGACATATGCAAGTGCTTCCTATTTTTAAGTTTTACTCATATCTTCTTTATAAAATATTTTGTAATTGGTTGAACTATTTTATTTTCAAAATTAATAAAAAATTATATATTCATCCAAAAATTATGAAAAATTAGTGGGACCTCATACATGATCTTATCTAACTTTCTAATGAAGGAATTTGAAAAATAATTTATATATCTCAAAAAAAAGGGGGCGCACACACAATAGGTTCTTATCTTTTTTATACAAAAATAAACATACTTTGTGTGCACCACATTTGACCCTATTAATCTCAACCATTTAAAAAAAGATTAGTAGTTTAGAAACTATATTTGAGATCTACGGTACTTTGTTTTATAACTTTGTCAAATTTTGAGCACTAGGCATGCATAATTATTTGATGAAGTTCAGGTTTCGCTGATTTCAGGAAAAATGTGTCCCTTTTTACCCCCTTTTTACCCCCCATTTCCATGCACTTATGCAATACAAAGGCCAAAGCTTCAAAGCAACAGAGACATATCAAAACTAACAAGCACCAAGGTGGCTCACAATATCCAATGCGAGATGTAATAAGGTTAAACGAGAGTAAAAAGCCTAAAGGAACCTTGGAAGATGCGCTCAAGTAGGTGAGTATTTTTAACCATTAACAATCACATGCGAGTGACAATGGATACGCGGATAGGGAGGATGAAATATGAAAAGTTGTAGGTGGAAGCATGGCAATGATAAAGGAGATAGAGGGTGGAGAATTAGAATGGGAGGAAAAATGTTGGAGGGAAAATAGGTGATCCTCTAATATGTCTATGAAAACCAAATATAGACCACTTGTCATTTATGGGAAATATATGAAATCATAAGGGGGTGTGAGACAAAAAATCTTGAGGCTAAATAGTTTGGAAATAAATTTGAATTAAATCTCATTTTCTTCAATACTCTCAATGCTTAATTCAGATTTTCTACCGGTATCGTTGTTATCACCTATGCTTGAGAATGCAACCTAACATTGTTCATATAATTTTCTCATATTCTTAGTGATGAAGGCTTTGTTCACCTTGCTCTGGTAGGGCATTTTTCACGGTGACATAAAACACCACCAAAGAAATTTTTGTCATGTGAAATAGAAGAATAGAAAGATTTAGAATAAAGATTTACATGAGTCTTGGATTTCACATATTTTTCTTGCCCGTGATTATGTCATTCCATTGCAAAAATAGGTGAAAACTTATCGGGAATTTGATAATAAAAGGCAATAAATTTGTTAGTAAAAGGCTCGAGAATTTGTTCCTTGAAATGTATTTTAAAGGAAGCTTGATGCAAACATCATGAGGCACGAACAATGCAAGTGGATTTAAAAAGTGTACAACCATTGAAGGTGAGGGAGAAGGTTAGCTATGTTGAAAGGACCTAACTCAAATCCTTGGTATACCATCATTGATTCTCTTCTTTCTTTTGTTGTGTTACATATAGAATGTGTGTCGAGTTTTGTGAACATGAAGAGAAAAAGGGTGCAGACTACATAAAGGACATATGGAAAAATATGTTGGCATTGAGATCAACGATTCATATCCTCTATACCACCATTCTTCCTTCCAACCATAAACCAAAAGCTGGATTCATTATTACTATCACTATTCATGATACCAGATGTTATTCAAACATGGGACCTAGAATCATTTGGAGTGATTTTTGACAAGAGACTTGAATTTGTATGGAGCTCGCATTCCAATTTGGGACCTAAAATACTAATGAAAATGCCTGATAGATGATAACTTTAAACATGTATCTTGGGTGTAGAGGTGGGCATGTGAGAGGAGGGGTTAGGTGGATGCATTCAATGAAAGTAGAACATTAAAGAGAAAAAATAAAGAATATGTTGTGTTCTGAAAAATCTATTGACCTCGAGATCAATGATTCATATTTTGTATACCATCTTTCTTCCTTCCAAAGTTAAATAACAAGATTGGATTTAAGTATTGTTGTGGCTTTTCATGACACCAAATTTCATTAAATCAACCTCTTTGGCTACATAAAACACTAGTCTCAAGCCCATATTCACCTCACATAATCTCACCTAATCTTCTGAAGAAAGAAGTGACAACTTATCAAGACATTTGACATATAAAGGTGAAAAGTTTAATGGTAAAAGGCTTGATAATTTGTGCCTTTGATTATATTTCTAATGAAGCCTCATATGTAGGGCATAATTTGAACACATTGTGAGTAAGAAAAGGGGGCTTCATAGGCAAAAAAAGGGGAGATATGGTCACTGAGATAGT
Source organism: Taxus wallichiana var. yunnanensis (assembly GCA_018340775.1). Lineage (NCBI taxonomy): Eukaryota > Viridiplantae > Streptophyta > Pinopsida > Cupressales > Taxaceae > Taxus > Taxus wallichiana. Next base: position 247,772,740 of record CM031241.1, read on the forward strand.
TGAAGATTCCCAGTAGCTAAAATTCTACCACTACCATCTCTGGAGACCACATAACTAAAAATAAATTATTAAAAAATTATCTTTCCTCTATAATTTTCTAGAGGTTAAATATATAGATTGACCAAATTCCCCACTACATCGATAAAACAAGAAATTGTGATCAAATTATATTTTAGAATTTTCTATCTCGCTCTCAATTATAGTTTATTAATTGTAATAGGTGAAAAGGAAAGGATGACCAAAATTTAATTCCACCATATTTTACAATTTAATAATTATATAGGGTACACACCTCCGAAAAATGAAATATTGGTGTGTAGACCCTGTAACTTTGAGAAAAAAATCATTTTTAAACTTTTTTTTAATGAGTGTAGAATGGAGTTTTGAAGAGGGTTTTTGTTTTTGAAATTTGGATGCAAAACCATAAATTGTGCACCTTTGAAATGTATGTGTAGGTTTTCGCAAGAAAATAAGGCACTAGTAAAAGAAATTATGGATGAAAGTCTTAAACTAATCAGATTTTAGAAAGAAGCATATCGTCACAAGAGCTAAACCAAGCTTGACACGTCGTAGTATAATTTTTTTGGAATATTATGTTATAACGCATTCTTTATCGGGGTGTACACGTGAAATTTTGATGTTTTTATGTCAAACACGGCTTTAATCACGCAGAACACAATCCAAGCCATAGGGTAGAATATCCAAGGCAAATCCAAGCCTATGGATTGGGATTCCCAAACCCATAGAAGGAAAAATGTGAGCGCGCTATAACACACTCGTATTCCTATGCGTTATGTGTTATAGGTGCATGTGACATGCTTATATGTATAAAAATATATGTTTAAGTTTTTCTTTTATTATTATTTCTTATACTTTAAATTTATTATAGTAAATATAAGATGTTAGGGTCACTCTGCACCTTATAGAACTAGTCTCACAACTCCATCTATCTCGATTTAGAAGATAGTTTTGATTCTAATATGGTAACATAGGTATTTTCGAGAATTTAAGCATTTAGCCTTCAAGCTTTTAGGGTTTAAATTATACAATCGATATATGTTTGTGAAAGAATATAGTCATTGTTTAGGTTTTGGGGCCTTTTGGATTGATTATTGTCAGTTGTAGGAGTGTTTAGGAAGATTTAGGGAAGTTTTACTCATTCAAGGACAATCTTCACAACAACGGGTTTTTTAGGTGCGTAGGGAACAAACACTTTAATGGTGAAATTTGACTACTTTGGATTATTTTGGGAGTTTCGTAAGGAGTTAGGAGGAAAAAAATAAAGCCTTGAAAATATATATGAATCATATACATGTTGGTAATATCCATTTTCTCTTAGACTTGAAGGTTTCATGAAGAATTTCAAGATAATGTAGCTACCCCTTTCGGTTCCAGACAAAAATGGCCCTAAATTTGTAAGCACTAGAGAGATGATCACCACATGGTGATAGGTTAATATTTGTAAATGTTGATAAGTACCTCTGGGAATGGGTACTATCATAAATAGACTATTTTTACCATGGGTAAGGATCTCATGAGGATGGGGCCAAATTTTGTGAGTTGAAAACACCTTCATAACACCCCGGGTTGTGTTTTTGAGTGACAAAACTTATAACATGAACTTTAAACCCTAAACCCTAAGCCCTAAACCATAAACCATAAACTTAAACCCTAAACCCTAAACCTAAACCCTAAATCATCAACCCTTAACCCTGAGCCCTAAACCTTAAACTGTAAACCCTACATTGTGAACCCTAAACCCTCGGCTCTAAACCATAAACCCTCAACCCTCAACCCTTAAACCTAATCCCTAATCCCTAAACCTGAGTTGTTAACCCTAAACCATAAACCTTAAAAATTCAACCCATAGCGCTAATCCCTAAACCCTAAACCCAGAATCATGAGCCCTAAATGCTAAACCATGAACCCTAAACCCTGAATCCTAAACAATAAACCCTAAACCAAGGTTCATTTTAAGAAGACCCCTCCGAAAAATTACTTTCGAATCATTGGCGAGTCCCATAAATCGACTTTCGAATTGTTGGCGAATTTCTAAAATAACGTTTCGTTGTGAAGGCGATTTCACATAGTATTTTTTCTCCTCGTTTCAAAACTTTGGTAGGGTGGGTTGGTGGGTGGGTTATGGCAGGAGAGTTAGATGGTTGGGTTGGATGTGTGGGTTAGAGGGTGGGTAGAATGGGTGGGTTAAACGGGTGGGTTGGATGAATGGGTTGGGCGGGGGGGTTGGACGGGTGTGTTGGACGGATGGGTTGGACGTGTGTGTTGGATGGGTGGATTGGACGGATGAGTTGGACGGGGTGGGTTGGATGGGTGGGTTAGATGGGTGGGTTAGATGGGTGGGTTGGACGGATGGGTTGGATGGGTGTATTGGGCGGGTGGGTTGGGCGGGCGAGTTGGTCGGGGGTGGGTTGGTCGGATGGGTTGACGACCATAGTTGGATGACAACCAACGTTTAGACACGTGGGTCGGGATGTGGCGATAGTTGGATGTGTGTGTTGACCGTTGGGCATTGATACCGATAAATTAAATGCTCATTAATGACACCCTAGGTCCTATAAATACCCTTTCAAGGTTTTTTTTTTAATTTTTACACGTAAATTGCTAGTGCTTTGAGGCTCTCCGCTCTCCAATTTCATAATTTCACCCCGTCCCCCAAATTTCACTTCTCCCAAATTTCAGCCATGGCCAGCACCACATCTATTCCCGCTCCCAAATTTACATACAAAAACCTCATGTGCCCACAATTTCTAGCATTACAAAAAGGAAAGGACTTTCAAAAGGATTGGATTGAACAATCTGGATTTTCCGGGCTTGTGAACATGCCCCAATTTGAGACTGATCAATCCATCATTGATTACCTTCTCACCTCTTACAACGATAATAATGGAAATTTTCCGTTCTTCTCGTGCATCTAAAACGTCGTCAAATTTATTTTTCTATTGAACCCCAGGACGTGCATCGCTTAACAGGTTTGCCTTTCAAAAATAAACCGGCTGTTACTATAAAGGTGTCCTAATGGACGAAGACAAAAAGTTTTGGAGTCTCATTTCAATGTACAGGTTGATGGTAAGTTTATGATTTTTAAAGGCTTTTTTATTATTTCCGTTCTTATCATTTCAATGTACAGTTAACTTTACTTGTTCACACAAAGCCTATAACATTTCTTTTACGTAATTCTGACTTCTCTCGCTCATTAAGAGGCCTTGTTCTACAAGGCATAACAAACAAATTCTTTATTGCAGTTGCATCACTTTTTCAAGCCATGATTGTATTACGGGAAGATCTACTGAGACATTCCGTATTGGGCAATTCAGTATTTATTATGGACACTTGCAGTCAACAATTCGATTGGTGCAGTTATTTGTCCAATCGAATAAAATCAGATATCTCCCATGCCCGCAAACCCAATACAAATGATAAAGCCTAGGACTGTATTCTCTTGTTGCAATTTTATTCTTGCTTTCTATTATGAAGTGTACAACGAATTGATGCAGGATAAGATTCCTACTACAATCAATGATAAGATGATTGGTCTTAGTCTCGAAGAACAACAGGTAACCCGTAACAATTACGTTTACTGTCTACTTGTTATAACGATTTCAATTTCAATATTTGGATAAAATAATAATTGTATGATATAATTTTGTAGAGAAAATTAATAGCTGCAGCATCGCATAAGGATGCAATTGCTAGGGGTAAAGCCCCTCCAGAGTTCTCTGTTGATTCTGACATGGATTCAGCAGAATCAACACCAGTAAGACCTCCTCCTAAAAAGCGAGGTAGGGGATCGATATGCACAACATGTTTACCATCACATGCAACTATAGGTATGAATAATGAAGCTATCTTTTTATATAATTTGGAAATTAAAACAATTAATATGAATACTGATCTTTTCTACATGTATTGTAATTGTATTCAGAAACTACTGACTTTGACGATGACGATCAAACTCATTCCGTGAGTGGAGATCGAAATGTCACGATTGTGTCTCCTTCTATGCGAGGTATATAAAATATTGTACGGTAGTTTGATTTGCATGTTTTGTTTCCTTACATTTTTTAGGATATACAAAGCCCAACCGTTATATTCTCACAATTTGTTGTTTGCATCATTAGGTAATATCCGCTAGCAAGGAGTCCACTAATTCCTCAACACGTCATGTACAAACACAAAGGAGGACATTCGGAAAGAATGTAAGGATGCTACGCGAGTCAAGAGAGGCAGTTCATCCAGCTACCACCGAATTTCCTGGACTGTCACTAGGTGGTGTTTTAAGTGTGATAACCACACAACTTTTCAACAACATCGCCTCGATGAGGAGTATTTGGGCTTTGATAGTGGTGATGTAGACAAGGGTAACTACTTTGACACCCACGAAATGATTCAATCTACTCCGCCTCAACAACAAAATGTGCATATTCTACAGGGCGGTGGCTCTCCTCCTCCCCCAAGTACTGCTCCACAAACAGATGATGAAAAGACACATTTTATATTAGAAAATCTGATATCAGATAGTATGGGGGCAACCATTCAAGAGGTTGTAATGTCTGATGTGGATTTGGTGCGGTCTTGGGAGAAGAGAGCAAAAATTTTGATAAAAGAAATAAATTCAAGATACCATAATCATGCTCAAAGGCATTCATTGTTCACCGCTGTAGAGAGCCAACCAGCATGGCAGGATGTTCTGCTAAACAAAGCGCAATCGGGAACAATTTCATATAGTAATAATTACGATGATGACATTATTGACATAATGCTTAACAGGTTGGAGAATCTCAATGCTGAAGCACATGCATACTACAACAAATGGACAAAAGACAAGACTAATGTCTTAATTGCAAATGTAGAAAAAGAGAAAGCTGTTGTGAGTGGGCTTTAATCTTTCAATGGAAAACCTAAAAGTAATAATATAATATTTTTCATACTATCTGAATTTGATTGACTAACAATTTACTCTTTCTGTTTTGCAGGAAAAATATGAAAATTTAAAGAAAGAAGCAGTTATTTTTGAAGCACATTTGAAGAATGCCCGCAAAAGCCTTAATTCTTTCATACAATTGAAAGAAAAACTCATTGTCATCAATAAACAAAATAATACATTGAGAAGGATAATAAAGGAGCATAAGATGGATCCAGAAGTCTTACTGAAAGAAAAGACAGATGCAGATGCCACACTTTTGTCGGCAGGAGATGTAGCGAGTGAGGAGCTAAATATACTTGAAAATATCAACACAAAGACGAGATCTTCAAGGGGAACATGAGTTCTAGTAGCTCACCAAATCTGGAGACACAGCAGATTTCTCAATCACTTATGATGGAAAAATAAAAAGCTCCACCTGCATCATAAAAATTTATTAGTTAGTAAGGTTCACCATGTGACAGGTGTGTTGTCACAATTCCGACATTGGCGTAGGAATTAAAAGATAGTGGCCAGCCCATTTTTAGTTTTTATTCCATGTGGCAGACGTAAGGACAACTATGATTTCAAATCATAGGCAGAAAAGAGGATGACCTCGTAATGTGTCCTTATATGACAAGAAATTGTTCAGGAAGCTTTGAGATGTCATAACAACCCCTTAATTTGAATTGTATTGGTTCACCATGTGACAAGTGTGTTGTCACAATTCCGACACTGGTGTAGGAATTAAAAGATAGTGGCCAACCCTTTTTTAGTTTTTATTCCATGTGGCAGACGTAAGGACAACTATTATTTCAAATCATAGGCAGAAAAGAGGATGACCTCGTAATGTGTCCTTATATGATAGAACTTGTCCGGAAGCTTTGATATGTCATTACAACCCCTTTTTTGAATTGTATTGGCTGACAATGCATTATAAAATTTGTAGTTTTTTCATAATGTAATCCGCCACATGAGACATTGAAAAGAACTTTGAAAGTTCGAATTGTACAATATTACTATCATGTTGTTAATACAAATTACAAAGTACGTATCTTTTTTATTGTCTACGTAAATATAGCTTAAATTTACACTATTTTGTTTCTTTACGTTTGAATTGTTTGAAATGTAAAATAAATGAATTAACAGATATAAAAGATGAACGTGTCCACATTTCAATCTTGAATTTGATAAACAATCATAGAAAATCAAAAGGCATAATTGAAACATATAAATAACATTGTTCCAATGACAAAGTATCAAATATAGACAAATATAATATTCCATATAATGAAAATAGTAATCTACGAAAGAAATACATATGTAGTCCCAAATTCCAATAATGTATAGAAAAAATGATATCTATTTGAATTCGAACATTCCCGAGCAACATTTTCAAATTTCTTGAAATCAATTAGAAATTTGGATTTGTGGACGTGTCTTGATCCCAGGTCACCAGGAATATTACCAACTCCTCTTCTTTCTACTATTGAATTCGAACAATGCCAAGTGCTCTATCATAAGGAAAAGACTCCACTTAAGTAACTCGATACATACACTGATCAGAGAGACAACTTTCTAGATTCCTATCCAACTGTTTCAAGTTTTGACTTTAAAAAAGAAAGTGTGCCGAAAACCCTCTCATCTTCCACAGAACCTAGAATCATTGTTTGTGAGCTTATCTGACTTAATATACTCGCTCAAATCTTCACTTAGAATACTACTAGAACAGATATCCTTCCAAATCCTTTTCATGGCACTGTAATCCTGTGGGTTTTCTAGAAGCTGAACTTGTCGTATCATAGTATTACCAAAATCCATTGACTGTGAACTAAGTAGTTTTCTTTCCAAAATTCCTTCTACAGTAACTCCATTTATCTCTTCAGTCTTAGAGAAATGATCAGTTAGAACACCCATGTTCTTCACAAATATAGGACTGATTAATTGAAGAGATTTGCCGCCACTCTACAAATTCCAAAAGCGTGGATTTACAACTCCCATTGCTTCAAGTATTTTATCATTTTTGAATCTTTCACGGATCTCTTTAGCTAACGATTCAGAGATCTTTCTCAACTTATTCCTAGTTTCCATTAATATTGTATCATATAAATTCCATGTCACATTTACTTCTTCTATTTCAGAGTTAGCGATATCAATTCTTTTTTGGTACGTATGAAGTGGAATCTCTTTTCCATGTTTTGTTATAATGAGATAATCATTTATATTGTACTTTAAGTAGCACCTGGAATTTTTCAAATCTATCAATGCATTCCAGTTTTCAAAAGCATAACCTTGAAAACTCCCATCAGAAATATATAAACATTCTAGAGCCCAAAGAAACACATTTTCCCGAGTCTTATAAAGTCTGTAATGTAGAAAGACCGATCTTGAGCATGCTTCGTTAAAATATTAATTTGCCTCAACATGGGAAAAATACCGCTGAGTGTGAGTAAAGTTTCTAAGTCAGTTAGATGGCACAAAAGATCTTTAGCTTTATCTACATCCCTGCGGTATTTAAACATAAATCCTGTCAGTGAAAGATATTCGTCATATATTCTACTGAGTGGAAGGTTCATACATAGATATCCATCTGGTATTTACATCTTTAAGTAGTTTTTTTCCTCTGTTAGTCCAATAACAAATTTTTGAAATTCTAAAAATCTTTTAGGATCTGCTTTAGAATAATAGGCATGCAAATCACATATCAATTCCTCCACTTTAGCTACATTTTCAAATGTGCTCACAATTTTGTAGGCGAGATTCATTTTGTGAGTCATGCGGTGGACAGGAACCATATAGGGGCAATAGTTTGCTGCAAGTCTAACACACAAACCATTTCTCGGCTCCTGCATTATAGCGTTTTGCACCATCGGTTCCAACACAAACTAATTTTGTTCGCAATGGCAATGCCATCCATTCCGTGATATCTTTCATATTTGAAACCACCAATTTATAAATATTTTCAGTAATTGCAATTCTCGTGATTTTATGAATTGCAAGAGGTGTGGAGTCCCGATATCATTAGCGAAAGGTGTAAACATGAATACATATCCATGAAGTATTATCGATTGCAAAGAACCTCATCTAAAGAAAGGAAATATACTCTGCATGTTGAACACACGCTTTCAAATCCTCCTTCTCTACCAGAGATAGACATTTTACAATCTCCCAAATTTGGTATTTGACCAATGAGATTGAGGAACGTTCTTTAAACCAATTACTTGATACAACATTTTATTTTCTACGAAATCGACATCGGTCTTCCCCTTTTCATTATATGAAAAATCACATGCAAACCGAATACCCATTCTTTGCATTTACGCCTCCATAGCTTTGCTCAATCTTGCTTATGGTCCCACCTTTTCGTTTACATATTTGACACGTTTTTGTTCCTTTTCATACTTTTGTGCATATTTGACATGTAGACAATCTTTTGCATCTTTCCATTTATGTGTTCGGACTTCGTTGCCATCTTTAAGCTTTTGGGAAATGTATATTTTCCCCAATGTTTTTCAATTGTGTCAGTTTAAGTGCATCGTGTGATTCTTACCACTGTTTCTAACCACATATTTTGCGGCGACATTGTGTTGGAACATCATTTGAATTTTCGGTGTACAGTTGATAAAAGGATATTTTGCGGCCCATTCGAACCGGAATTTCCTTCCGATTGTCGGTTTGTCATCTTTCTTCGACATATTTTCTTTTTTTTTCCTTGGGATCGAAACACGCATCTAGGCTTTCTGCGAAATATTTGGAATCTCATGTCTCCTTTTACGGAAATAGACCTTAGAGTAGAATCTTCCTCTGTTGGTGTATCGATTGTATTCGGGAATTTGATGAATTTTCTTATCTTCTTTATTTCATCAAGGGACGGAATGTTTGCCTCATCAATATCTATAGATTGATTATTCTGTGAAGGAATTTATGAAATGTCTGCATATATTATTATAAAATTGTTACTGATATAGTATTCATCTTATCTATAATTAATTTTTACAGAATACAAATGTCAAATAGTTCCAAGAACAATATTATAAACATTATTAATAAATTCTGTAAGATTAAATAACCGAGTAAATAAAACCGCCTTTACATACCGATATTTTTTACCGGGTCAACAGAAACAGAACTCAAATTTTGTTATTTTCCAAAATAGCCAAACAAAGTATTGGAACCCTTTTTAAACTTGCTAAATTTGTAATCTTCTTGCCCGATTTCTAGCATCCATGTATTGCTTCTGCTTTGGTCCTTGGACAACTTTAGTTTGGAGTTGGATAGTCATGAGGTTGAAGTTTAAACGGGGTTGGACAGTGCACGGGGTTGAAATTTGAAGCAGTATAGGTTGGACGCTCGGTCTTTGGGCGGATCGAAGTGATCGGGTAGGATTGGATGGCCTAGAGGTTGGACGGCAATGGGTTAGGCAGTGAGGGTTAGACGGAATAGAGTTGGGGAATGGAGTTGAATGGCTCGGATTTCGGTGTTTACTTCGGTGAATATGCACATGATTGCCATGATATGATTCGAAATGGTGGCGAATTACATTCATAAGCTCTTATATATGTGTAAAATCTAGGCAAAATGAAAAGTATAAGGGACATGTCGGCCTAATTTTTAGGCAAATAAGTCGGCTATGAACAACATAATATTCACCAATTCGAATTTCCAATATCCTCGATTTTCATGAGTTTACGAAAATTTGCCACTAAAATTTTCCCTGGAAGGAATGGAGCACATCAAACCTCATTAATTAAAAGGAGGGGGATTTTGGCGATAGATAGTTTGTAACATTAATGTTCGTTGGGACTATGCGGTTTGTAACATTAATGGTCATTTAGGACACATCGCTCGTACATAGATGGATTTGACGATGACATGGTTGAAAAGTCTTTGAATTTCCGCTGCCATAAAAATTACACTACGTTATGCTTAGTATGATGCAAAATGGGAACATGTATTATGTTATTATGAGTGCTAATATGGGACATACATCCCTAGCGGTGCATTCTATTGGGTGAACAAGGGAGATGAGCCAAATATTGAGCATGGACCAATACTTGTGAGGGTACATGGAAATTAGGGAGCTAGTACATGTCACTTTATCACTTACATTTTGAATAAGAAGTGCCCAATAAAATAAGTCATATCAAGTCATTTTAACTTAATTAGCCAATAAAATGATGATAAATAGGTAGAAATAAATATGTGACTTACTTCAAAAAAAGAGTTCACCTTTAAATTTCTTTGTATTTAAAATAACTAAATTTAAATATTTAAAAAATATGGCTTCCATATTATTTTAATATTTAAAATAAAACACATATATTAAGGAAAACATAACCTATTAAAAAGTATTATTTATTTTAAATTATTGGGGTATAGAAATGCTAGTAATGAAACTAGAAGTGGAGGAGACAGAGGAATGAATGGGTGCACTGCAAGCGACACAAAAGATATTATAATATTTTGTGTGCACCCTTAAACACTAATTCCTCTCCCTTAGCCTCCATAAAAGCCATTGCCTTTCAACGTGGTTGATGATTTGACACGTCTTTGACTAGTCGAATTCCATGCTTTCTCATCTTTGACTTCCAACGCTTACGAAAGCACATGTTTCCTTCCCCGATGTACTCAGCTTTCTACGTGGTGAACGTCCTCACCACTCGAAAGGAAGTTGCCAGGAAACCTCCTTCCCACTTGTACAAACGCCACTTATTTCTTATCCTTTCCCTGAGTCTCAGTCTTTCATATCTTTGCTGTGTGTCTTGCAGTGCACGCATTCATTCCTCTGTCTCCTCCAGTTCTAGTTTCATTACTAGCATTTGTATACACCAAAAATAGGCGCATAACCTCCTTTCATGGCTTCCACACCGTCCTCTTCCTCTGTTACACCACCTCAACTCATCGATAACATCATTCAGCTCCATGCTAATCGCACCCCATCAGATTCCGAGCTGCAAGGATTAGAACAATTAATAGCCCACATTCAAGGGTTTCTTGATTTTTATGACAACAAATCGTCCCAGCCACACAGATCATCCGTCTTTAACCCTTTTCGTAAAAACAGAAATCCATCTCATCCAACACCTGCATCGGTGGGAGAATGGCTGCCCTCTGCATCCGACGCCTCCGAAGCATCAGAAGGCTTGTACAATAGTGTCCAAGCATTGTCCAGCCAGGTATTCCTCTTTTTTATGTAGTAAAGTTGTTTATATGTTTGAATTTGTTTGACATGATATAATACTGTGTGCAGATATCGGTGTACACTGGAGAAAAAGAGGGGACGACCATAAGTGTGTTGAATGCCATTGGAAATGTTCACTGGGTTGCAGTGGGTTTCTTGCTGGTGGCTGCAGTTATACAGAGGATGGACACAGTGAAAAGTAACAAAGAAAAGTGTGTCGACCTTCTGAAGCGCATGATGAAGCTTGCGAAGACGATCATGATTTTCAAGGATCTTCCTCGTTTGGAGAGAGAAACTGAGTTGTACACCACCATTAAAGAATGTATCCAGTTAATCTTCCAAGGTGCAATCTCGTGTTGTTCTCGGAAGGCAAGAAAAGGATTTCCCAGGTCAGTTATTCCCTGTCACTCTACTATTTGACAGCAACAATCATTTGTTTTTTTATAATACTTTTTGAAAGAAATATAAATATGTCCATTGATTTCAAACTAGGAAATATTAGATATCCGTTGAATTCTTGACACAGTAATAAAATGTAAAATTAGATAATTGATTTTAATAATAATACATTGAGTGGAATGACAAGATCTATTACTTGTTGTTTCACACATCCGGATAGGGGAAAAAGGGTTCAAATTAATGACGTCTGTCGTGATTGAGAACATAGCGAGACCCTTTATTGTAGTTGAAGATAGTTGATTTTTAGAAGAGTCTAGTATTCTTGAGGAACTATTGCTGCTATTTTTGGGCTTTAATCTTCCTCACAAAGACCGTTATAAAGACCATCAATCTTCCTCAAAGGTCTTTGATTTTGTAAATGATAATTTGATCCTTTGTTCAAAAATCAACGGAATTGGGGGTTAAAAGACCTCCTTGTTGAATCTCTCTTGAGGATGAAAAGATGATTGTTTTTTTTTTGAGATCCATCATTAAAAACTGTAAAAATTATCCGATGAGATCATGTCTGAGGAACTCCTTGCCATAGTAGTTTTCTTGGCATAGTGCTTGTTTGATTCAAGTTGAAACATATCATATCCATAATAGTTTTCTAGAAGAAGTGTGTTTCTTGGTGTCCTCTCTACAACCATGTAATCTTGACTTTCTCTTGTCATTTAATTTCATCTGTTTGTTGTAGCTTTTTTATTTTGTATTTAACTCCTCTAATATTGATCACACTCTTGTTATGAGAAAATGGAGGTATTTGAATGTTATCAAGGGATTGCGTGAGAGGGGAATGCATCTCAATTAATATTATACATATAGTTAAGCATACAAAATAAGTGAGTCAAAGTAGTCACATCACACTAAGTATCATCACATTTTATAATGTTGAGACATAACCATCAAGTTAACTTGTAACAAAAATTTAATAGATTACATATGAACAAATTTTAATTAAAAAAATTCTAGCAATATACTGCAAAATAATAAAAACCTAGTCGGGATATAAATAAGGCACATAACTTAAGCCATGAGAGCTATCAACAAAAATGGTAGAGGAAAAATATCATCTAACAAGTCATCTCAGCCCCAATCACCTTCAACGAGAAAATATGTGGAATCAAGCATTCATTCCCACTTGTCATTTAGTTTTTCTTTGTTCGGTCTTCTCTTTATGAATCTTGCATGGGTGGACATCTAAAGAAATCCAAGGAATGTTTGCTTTCTAATCCCTTTATCCATACCTTAATTAGAAGCATAGAGCTATTATCACAAGAATGCAGGCTAATGAGGGACGCCACAAATGTGATGAGCCACTTTGGTCCTTGACATGTGAATGGCGTTTGTCATGGCTTTTAAATTCATGGCCTTAGAAAGAAGATCAACAGATAAGGAGAATCTAGAGGCACTTGGCTAATTATGTAAGGAGAAGTCACCTAGTGGTTTAAAAGGGATTGAAGGTGTTCAACCTCCATCTCGACATTCTATGCTTGAAATTAAAGCAAATAAAAGAAATAATTATTGGAAGAAATATGATTGAATATAGAATTATTTATTTCTTTTTGGAAATGACAAAAAGTATTAGAAGAAAAAGTATGTCATATATGCATTTACACTTTTGGTAATATGGTTGAATCTTCTTAGAAATACTATTTTTTAAACAAAAAATCTCAACAAAATTGTAGAAAAAGAGTATAAATCCTTCTTCACATTGATTGTGTATATTTAAATAGAAAAATTAGATTTACAAGACTCTCAATGATGGAAAGATTTAAATAAAGGATTAACCAAATCAAGATGAACAAGAAATTACCAATAGGCCATCCTTGGTGAAAAATATACCAAAGGAAATACACTTGTTTGGGTTCAATAATGAATTTCTTGAATACAGTAAATATTCTATCCCAATTTTATATAGAGGAATCAAATTTACAACAAGCATTCAATGAATCCACTTCAATATGTTGTAGAGGAAATACTTGATAAACAATAAAAGTTTGTAATGGTGAAAAAGGATATTTATACACCTTTTTTATTCGATTCACCATCATCTTTGTTGTTTAAGCTCCAATTTTATGAAGGTTCTCATTTGGGGTGATTGTTTAAGTATCAATGAAAGAGTCAATCTTACGGTATTTGAGCTCTAATTTTATGTAGGTGCATTTGGGGTATTTGTATAAATATCAGTGATAGAGTCAAGATCACTATCGATAAGTTTATTATTTGATATGAGTGGTAGGTGGCATAGAAACATCCAAGGTCACTTGTAATCTTACATCCAACAAACAAATTGCAATTTCATTTTGTGAAAATTTTAGTTGTGTAGGTATTTGTTGTCTATTACGTGCAAGTATTATTTGCAAAATTCATGTTGTATATTTTAACATGAGTATTGTTTTGCACAAGTATATTTCTGAATGTTTCATTTGCACATACATGAAGAATAAGGTAGTAATGATCTATATTATGATTTTTCATATAGTTTCTATTGCGCAAGTGTGTTAATAGTCACATGTGGTCTCATCGTCAAGATGTTGATAGAGGAATACATGAACAACTAGGATGGAGTGAAACACACTTACATTTTCTAAGGGATAGGTGTGATCTAAGAGAGGTAAATCCAAAAGTGATGTTGATAATAGGTAAGTAATTCATGACTGAGATGAAAGTATGCAATTCTATTGTACTTGTAGAAAAACTCACTCAAAATTTGGCAATATAAATTAAAGAAAATGTAGCAACACTTTTACAAGACGTGAATGAATTCCTTGGTGAGTTTGTGGAGATTTTTTTAACAATCTACCTAAATATTTAACTCCAAAGAGAAATATTAGTCATTATATGGATTTTATGAGCAATGATTCTTGGATATCCTCATTAGGACATGTTAATGTTGTAGTCTATGATATCACTATGAATATTACATTAGTTTAATACTATGTATGCATATAAAAATAAATTGTTATTTACTTTTACATATTAACTTTGTGCACTAAGCTATTGAACAGATTACTTCATAAATGAAAAAAATTCAAGATACATAAAAGAGAATGTTCGGTAAAACCTAGTTTACTATATAGGTAATTTTACATTTTACCTTAGGTAAATTTGTATTTATTGTGGTTATTAGTTTGTTACTATGGTAAATAGGTGGTTTAATATTGTTATATGGTTTATTTTGTGAAACCATATTATTTGGATTTTCATAAATATATGTATTTTGTTTTTCATGTACAATAACTTGTTTGTCTATATTCACCATGTAATAAATATATACATTACATCTTGTTTTATCTTATAATATTCTTTTATCATATCAATAAAATTTATACAGGTTTCCTCTCTATTTCCTCAAGTCCTCACCATTTGGTATCAGAGATAAGTTTTTGATAGCCTTTGCAAGTAACAAATATTGCTCAAAGAATTGCAGATGAGTTGAAAGGCTTGGATAAGAAAAATTCCTATCAAGGGAGAATGTGTTGCCTCCAGCAGTTTCCTAATCCCACCATTGCATCCTCAAAACCACCATTTCAAGTTCTAGGCAAATAGAAGCCAAATTTTTTAGCATTGGGAAAGGAGGAGCCACCTAGGAGATTCCTCCTACTGTAGGATTTCCTACGGTAAATATGACCTTCAAAGAAATCATAAATAAAAATAATAATGTTTCCCCAATAGGGGTTTCTCTTTTAAATTTAGAGGAACAATTAGTTACAACTAACTATAGTTGTACTACTAAGTTTGGAAAACTTCTTGGAGGCTTGTGCACCAAGTTACCCACCGAGATGGATTTCTGATGAAGAAGGACGATATTTTCATTGGCGAGTCTCCAAGTTGTAAAGTTTTTGGATCGAACCAAAGGTCGAGTTGTAAAATTGATTTAGGATCCTCACAACCAAGCAAACTGGTCGAGTCCCCTATCTCTGTGAAGGGTCGAACCCCTATATTGCAATGACTTGTTTGAGTTACAATCGAGGCCAAGTCATCCATTGATACATTGGCATTGAAAATTGGACTCTCTACCCTATGTGGTGAATCAAGATTCATTCGGATCTACCCTGCACACAAATTGATGAGCTTCTAACCTGCACACAATCCCTACATTTAAAACAACAAATATCCATTGAAAAACACCTCCATGAAGCCAAACGACCCTGACAACTTGCAAACAACAAAGAAAAGTGGAAGAAGAAGACAATAAAAAAGGGAATAATACAAAACTAGTAGTTGCTCCTCCATGGGGAGCAAGGATACACCGTGATTAGAGCAGGAACAAAATACATTGCAACAGTAACAAAAAAATTGGTCAGGTCTTACATTGTACTATTGTTTATAGTAATTTAGAGTTGTTTCCATTTACAACTGTGTATATAAAGATTAAGTTTTCTGTAATAGGTCTAAATGAAAGCTAGTTGAGCCTTGGTTTAAAACACAAGAATATAAGGAATGCATGCGGTACTCGTATGTTGGTTGATATTATGCTCTAATGTAAATGACATAATTGGATAACAATAGAGACTTCATTAACTCCATGTTCAATGTGTATTGCTGAGATTTTTACCCACATATTTCAAGAATGCAGTGTAAGTCAAGTAAAGTCTAAACCTTCCAAACTGAAATAACACAATTTGATGCCTATCAGTAGATTCTACCATGCCTATATCAGACATCAATAAATCCACATAAATCTGCAGTGTGTGTTTCATAAATACACAAAAAGTACAAAAACACAGTTGGAACTACTATCAAAATTGCAAACCAAACATGTATACAAAACAAAGTACGAGCGAAGCCCAAGCGGAAGCTAAAACAGAGCACTAACATAACAGAAGTCTCCCTGAAATTATATTACAAGCAATAAACCTAACAAACATCAGTAGTTCGATAGTCCAATTACTCAAGTATTTGAGGTAAAATATACCTAGCATCTACTTCCAATCAGAATTGCTATAGCAATTAAAGTAGTAACGCAACTCTTTTGAATCCATCCAAAATTTATGCAAATAAAGCCTTGATTCAAAAGCATGAAACAACAACGCAATGTGTACCCATCATAGTAGATGGGTACATACAAATACTTCTCCAAACCTCATTTCTCTTAGTGTTCCCCTACATGGGTGTGTAAGGTCCCAGGAGAAACAACATAAGCTCTGTTTAATTATTTTGTGAAAATAGTCAGTATAGAAAACACAAAATATGCTTTATCATAAGCATCTGCTCATAAGATCACACAAATGTAGCTTCTTTACGAAAGTGTCCACAAAGGTCCCAAGCCTTACAATATACCTCCCTTACCTAAAAATATGAAACAAAGGAATAAAATGGATTTACGAAGAAAGGGAAAAACTGAAAAAGAATATTCCAGTAACCTGTAGATAACCTAAATAATGAAATGAAATGAGTAGTCTGCAACATCCCGAGGTTGAGCAATGAAAGCGTGAGAAAGTTTCTCATCAAGCTTTAACATTGTGGCATTGTGGATTCTAGTCAAATGTTGGCATTATTCCCATCTCTAATTCAGTTGCAGGCTTGGATAAGTTCTCATTCCCATCATCTCCAAGAATTTTCGTACATATTCAATCCTTTTTACCATTTCCTTCATGATGGGTCTGTGATCTGAATATTCTACAACACAATCCATAGCCACCTCTAATAACTGAAACATGTCTTCTCCAAAATTGTGGTTCCTCACAAGCTCAAAATCAAACACCTGTAGTTCACTACGTAAGAACAACGACTGCACCCAACATGGGAGAGCGCCACCATTATTGACAGATCCATGAGTAGGTGCTTCTCCAAATCCAATATATTTCAAATTATAGTTTGGAAGTCTTCTAAATGTATAAAAATTTATTTTAAAAAAAGGTTATAGAAATTCAAATAAGAATGAGAAATACCTATCTCAAGATAAAGGCCGAGATACACTGTCAAAATTCAATAATACTGCTTGCCCGAAACCAATATATTTCCAATGATGGCTGAAATGTCTTCTCAATATGTCAATGTTTACTTTAAAAAAATAAAAATTCAAAATTTTAAAAATAGAAATTTGACCCAGAAGCTCTAATTTTTAGAATTGATGCCTCTAGTTGAACATATTCAACTAGAGACATGTTTCAAACTTCATGTAAATGAAAATTCACAGAAACAACAAAAGATTAAATAAATAAGAATGACAAAATTACCTCTTACAAGGAAAAAAAAACAACAAATCACATCCAAGTTTCACTCTTAGCACTAGTGTGAATCCAAGTAGTATTATGTTATGCACTCATCCAATGAATAGGCCTTTAGGTCGAGGCAATAGTGAACCACTCGATCAACACAAGAGAAGCTGGATCGTCGGTTCGGTTCGGTCAAGGGCATTTTGTTTATTTTAAAATAAATTTTTAAAGAAAAAACAAAGGCGAAAGAAATCAGAACAATAAAATCACAAATTATTGGAAAAAGGATCCTAATGACGGTCAAATTTGAGTCTAATACCTCTCCAAAATCACCAGTAAAAATAGGTGCAAAATTTTACTCTTAAATGAAAGGTAGAAATGTCTCCTCACAACACAATTAAAACTAAAAGTTTACATAAATAAAATATCAAACAAACAGGAATAAGTAAAACGCCCCTTTTAGGTCAAACTCAGAATGTAATGCCTCTGCTGAACCAAAGAAAAAGGAATGAATGTCGAATATTTCTGAATGTGCAAAATTTTATTAAACAAACCAAAATTTAAAGAAAGACAAAGGATCAAAGAAACAAGAATGAGAATTTTCCGGTGACAACAATTGAAGATGAAAATGATCCTTAGTATCTTATATTTTCGGAAAAATCATTTGAATGTCCATTAACTATGCAAAAATTTGCAATAAACAAATGAACAAGGTCCAATATTAAGAAAATACTTGAAAAACTCGCATTACCACAAAAGAGTGCCAGTCAAATTCGGGTCATTCGAATATCTATTTCCTATAAACATCCGCAAAATTTGAGGCATCTTGACTCTTGAACCAATAAAAAAACTCTCATTTTATAGCAATTTCACAAATTTATAGCATTCCAGGCGATGAGTGTAACCCTCCTCAAGAACCTCCTAAACGATCTCTTTTGCAAGTTCCATGTCCTCCCCTCTACACATTCAGAAAAACATATTGGCATTTGGGAGCCTCTGTATTTTCCTTCAGCATGACCTAGCAAGGCAAAGAACTAGAGGAATAAAGCGGAAAACAAATTCAAGGCGGACATGTGCATGCGAGATAAGAGAAAGACGTGTGAGAAAGCAGACCAATCAAAAACAAAAACAAACACTCGCACGGAGCGAGGCCACGAGAATGGAACCCGGTAGGAGGTAAGGACTACGAAAATACGGGGAAGTTAAAGACGCCTACGGTGTAATAAGATGCAAATTAGATTTCTTGTAACATAAACTCCGTCCTCTCTACACCGTCCCACGGGGTCTCTAAAACCCTCCATGTCTTACTTTAAAGGTTAGCATATTTATTATTGTTTAAGTAACATATCCTTCATTGTATATTACATGCGCATTACCATTAGTTTGAAGAGTTTTTCATGTAGCGAATGGTTTCGTAACCAAGTCACTAGATGATGCATCCCAACAACATTCATTTGATAGGGTCAATCGGAAGGCCAAGTTGGTAATCTTGTTCCAAGTTTACGAAGATGTGTGACCCCACATTTGTGATGTCAAAAAATCAAAAGAAAGGTGGGAAAATATGAGCATGGTGTACGAGGCCAAGAACAAGAACACAATATCAAATTTACAGAGTCAGTTACATACACTGAAATGCAATCCGAATGAGAAAGTGGAGAATTTCGTGCAGAGAGTTGTAGTATTGAGGGCTTCACTTCTAGCCATGTGATAGGAGGTTACTTAATACAACTCTCGTTCCCATTGTTTTGAGAGCAATTCCTCCCTCTTACCATATTTTGTGAGAAAAATAAACTTCTTCTAGACAAGCCATCAATTTTGAGAGGTTGGTGAATTTTTTGCAATAAGAAGAGACATTTTATAAAAAGATGAAGAAGAAGATTAGACACTATCTTCTCATCTAGAAAGGAAATAACAAAGCATAATATTCCCAAAAGTCCCAAAAACAACAATAAGGGCACAAACAAAAGAAGAAATGTCCTATCTGTAAAAGTGGACACAAGTTAAAATATTGTTGGTACAACACGTACAAGAAAATTTCATCAAGCACTCCAGGACCTCAAAATCAACAATCACAATAGGGACAGTCACACTACGAACAAGGGAAGAAGAAGAGGAGATGGCGAAAGAAACCCCATCAATAAGGAAATGTAGTTGAGCAAGAATACCATTTGGATAATGACGAATTCTTATACAATTCCCATTCTAGTGAACCATCCACTTCATCCATTATTGCTTGGTACCTTGATTCGGCTCTCACTCGACACATAAACGGGAACATAGGTTGGTTAATCATCATGAAGGACACACCTTTGAAAAATCATGTTTCATTAGGTGATGATTCTTCTTACATGGTACAAAGTATTGGGAACATTTCTTTACCTATTGGCTCATGGACTTAAATAGCTTATCAAATGTATTATATGTCCTTGGCTTAACAAAGAAATTACTATCAGGAAGGAAGGTTCTCGAACCTAATCGATGATTGATTTTGATATTCATTCCAGAAGAAAGTGTGTTTGGTTTCAGATAAATATAGAGGCTTGAAAATTGTTGCAAAAATCCTAAAATATGGGACGAATGTTCTAGCTTGATTTTATCCATAGAGATGATTAGGCACTAGTGACTAAGAATTATTCTTATGTATAGTTGTGACATCGAAGACTTGGTCACGTCAGTTTTGGATATCTTGATACACTTCGTTAGTACAATATGGTGATATTTTTTCCACCTCTCAAGAAGGATACATAACAATGTCTTAACTACCTCATAGGAAAATAACACAAAGCTTTATTCCAAAAAGAGTACTTTTGAGCTCTAGGTAAGCTTGATTTTGTTAATAATGATCTTTGCGGCACTGATGCAAGCTATTCACTCTAGATTTCAATATTTCATTTTTTGTTGATCATTATTAAAGAAAATGTGGATTTTTCTCTTTGTAACAAAAATGAAGATTTTTCTCGAACTTTAAAAAGTTTAAAGTGGGTGTTGAAAAAATGGATCATCCTACCAAATATCTCGAGCTTAGATCGAGGGGGAACCCACTAGTAATGAGTTCAAATCCTTCCCTGTAACCTCACGGGATTCATTTACAAATTCCTCCTCCACACACACTACAACATAATGGTGTTGTTGAGAGAAAGAACCATACTATCTTGGAGATGGTGTGATGCATGATCGATGATTCGAGACTAGAAAATACATTATGGGCTAAAGCGGTAAAGACCATAGTGTATTTGTTGAAGATATTTCCTTGATGCGGTAACACCACACGAGGTATGGTCAAATCATAAGCCATCCATTTCACACGTTAGAGTATTTGGGTGCAAAGCCAACATGCACATACCCAAGCATAAAAGAAAGAAGTTGGATATGAAATCAAAGAATATTGTCTTCATTGGCTATAATGAAGAAGTTTTGAATATAAATTAATGGATCTGAATACTATAAAAGTATACACCAATAAAAATGTCAAATTTTTTAGATTAAAAAATCGAGGCTCCTTCCACAAACTCACTTGATGTAGATAGTATACATCTTTGTGAAAATATAAGTAGATGTTCCCACTGATTATGAAAATGATGATGGGGATGATGGAGATGATCAAATAGGACCACAACCCACGAGAACAATACAACATATTCCCAAGTGGTATAAAAACATGATTCAAGATGCTAAGCCTGATGCTAGTCTCAACACATCCACCATTGGACCATGTACTCGCAGTAAATATCATGAAGAGGTAATTTTTACCTTGATGAGTATAGTAATTTAATATGTTGATCCCTCTACTATCCAAGTACCTATATGCTACAAAGATTGGAAATATACCATAGACGGTGAGCATCAGTAAGTGATGAAAAACAACACCTGATAGCTTTTTGGTCTTCTAATAGGGAACAAGCCCATTGGTTGCAGATGGTTATTAAAAATGAAGTACAAAGCAAATAGGACTATTGAAAAGTACAAATTAAAATTGGTAACAATGGGCTATGTAAAAAATGAAGGCATAGAATACGAGGATACATTTTCTCCCATAATTAAGATCAAAATGATCAGGATGAACTTTTTATATCTACGAGTTTGGATGGAAAGTCCATCAAATGGATGTGAAATGTTTCTTTACGAGAATAAGTCTACTTGACTCAACTTGAGGGTTTTGTTGTACCTAGAGAAGAAACAAAGGTATGTAGACTCAAAAAATAATTGTATGGCCTTAAATAGGCACCCTAGGATTGGTACATCAAGATTAATTAGTATCTCATTCAATATGGATTTATGAGAAATCCATATGATCCCAATCTTTATCTCAAGAGGAAAGGAGGATATATTTTGATTGTTGTTGTATATATCGATGATCTAGTCATCACTAGTAATACTGATGAAGATTATTAAAGCTACGAAGAAAGATCTTAATTGATCATTCAAAATGATAGATCTCAGGCTCATACACTATTTTCTTAGACTCGAAGTATGGAAACAAGAGAATCATATATTTGTTTCTCAATTTGAATTATACTAGGACAATGCTCAAAATTTAGGATGATGGATTGCACACCTATGGAGATGAGACTTCAACTATCTCATATACATCCATCTCCTTTTGTAAATACAACTTTCTATCAACAATTTATTGGGAGTCTCATTTACCTCATACATACTAGACCATATATCAAATTTACAGTTAGATATCTTTCTATGTTCATGTATGAACCCAAAGTTTGTCATTGGAAATAAGAAGGGTGGATCTTGATATATCTCAAGCTTATTGTGGATCTTGGTCTAGATTACAAGAAGAATGATCATTTATTCTTGAATTGATATTCAAATTCGGATCATGCGAGGAAATATTGATGATAGGAAATTTGCTTTTGTATTTGTGTTCATTTTAGAATCTAAACCGACATCATGGGGAAGATTTTTTTATATTTATCACTCTTACAGTAGAGGCCAAATATCATGTTCAGTGAAACTATCTATGAATCAATATGGCTACATTTTATACTTGAGGTTCTTGGAGTACCATAGGAGAAATCCACTACCTTGTATGTTTCTATGAAGATATTACGAAACTTGTTTGCAATCTAGTGTTTCATGAGAGAACTAAGCATATTGAGGTACATGTTCATTCGTATGAGATCATGTCATATTTGGAAGCATGACCACTAAGAGGGGGGTGAATTATTGGGGAAATAAAACTTTCATTCACTTAACCATTAACATCTATACACCATTCAAATTAGCTTAGAAATTATGAATCATCAAGACATTACAACCATCAAACATATACAAAAGGAACATAATAACACATGAACACAATATTTAAGTGGAAAAACCTTATAGGGAAGAAAACCCACTAAAAATCTTTATTTGATAATTATTCAAATTCGGTTGAGCACTAACCCAACAAGGAGCAACAACCCTAAGTTTTAGTGAGACACCAACCCCTGAGGAACACGAACACCTAAATTTAGTAGAGAACCAACCCTACATGGATGGAAAAACCCCCTATATGACTCAACACCAACTCAATCACATAAATTTTATTTTCACCTTCAAAATATTTCTTAAAAGAACAGATGATGACTATATTTAACTCTATTTTCCTTATCTTCCTCAAAATTGTCTTCTACCCTAATTGAGTTTATTAGGCCCTCTAGCATTGATCCTAATATGTTTGCAACTTTTTATCACTTCATGAAAACTCTTTTTCCCTCTCTTGATGTTCAAAAAGACCTTCTACACCTTCAGAAATAGTCCTCTTACTCACGGTTTTCCATACTCACCCCAACAACCAAATAGGTCAATAAGAACATGCTTATATACATGAATCACGAATACAAAACATCTAGTTAGGAAATTATAGGGAATAAATCATAATTATAACATGAAAACATCATAATAAAATCATACAAAAAGACCACTTAAGTCGGAAAAAGCATACACAAACTCAAATTGTTCATTAGGACACAAGTAGGCGTAATATACTAAAAATGCCCTTGCAAATCGAATCAAATATTCTTGAGCTAACATAACCTTCACCAAACATCAGTAACCACTTAAACCTTTTTATAAGTCTTCTACCAACCTCGATAATATTTTACAAGTCTTCATCATCATCTCATGCAATGAAATCACCATTAAGAACAATTCTCCTCATTAGGTCTATGACCTAAACAAATAGTCTTCAAACATGAAGCTCAAACCAATACCAAAACACATCAACCATGAAAGTATAACATATGGATATAAATATTATGACCTTAGTTTCATCATCAAATGCATAAGACACCACCAATTGGAATGTAAGAGTCAAGAACACCTCTGCTGACAGAACCACCAAAAATTTCAAAAATTACCCCAAAGTCTTGCAAAATGGACTTCAAAACCTCCATAGGGATTAAAACATGATCTAAAACCAAAATAGACATGAATAATAACTTCCATACTTCCTAAAACACCAATTTATTCAACAGGTCTAGTGAAAAACTTGAGAGTAAACACAACTTTTTCAGAAAATTGAAGATTATTGTGGGTTCGCATATTTTCAAGACACCTAAATACCACCTAAAGAAATATGGAGGAGTCCTCTACAATTTACCTTCACTAACCAAGGTCAAACAATCCATTCTTGCCATGATTAAATAATATCTTCTCCATCACTTTTTAACTAGGACTTAAGGAGGCTTTATAATCACCTTACCTTCTTAGCAATTGTTCATAAAGCTCTACCTTTTAATATCTAAACTAATTCTTGAAAGATCATCTTAGGAACCTTTCCCATATACCATGAAGATATTAGAATCCTATGCAAACTTCACACATGCCAATGAGGATCAAACAATCCATTTCGAGCTTGGTTTCTCAATTTTAAGAACTCTGGAAAAAATGTTATATGTTGCAAATACATTCAAGTAAACACTTGAAAATTGGACCACACCTCAAGAACAACCTACTACACCTATTAAAAAGATCAAATTTTCATCTCCATGATGAAATCAGTACAAATAATCTCATTTGGCCATCTAGTGCTTAAGACAAGGTTTAGTGCAAACCTAGAAAACATGACCAAAACATGAATGCACATTTTAAGACACTTGTGAGTGTCCCTACACTTCATCCTCATGATCTCCATGCTCTTACAATGCATAACTAGCTCATACATACATGTACTCCATCATGACATACCATCCTTCTAACTAGGCCTCCTAACTAGGCATCTTGTACATGCTTTCACCATCAATGTTGACCACCTCATGAATTTTCCGCTATCAAAATCAGTGGATGAAGGAATTAGGGAAATATATAGGCTAGGCAATAGGCATGAACTCTAATCTCTATTCTCGCAGCTATTATTAAATACTTTTCCTATATTCTAGTTGGTGATTCCCATCCCCACATATATCTATAGAGGGCCCATATAGATAGAGGGCCAACAATTATATAGATAGGAATGGTGCTAACTAAATGGGAAGGGGCAATATAGATTTTATAGAACAATCAATTGATCAATATTTTATGTGCTCTTATCGAGGTCATTGACCGGTCCCCACCAAGGGCTCATTATTAGAAAAAGGGTGCTCCGTATGAAGATCACCCCCTCACCTTTCCTGGATCTAAAATCATCCTTTCATGGAGTCAACTTCATGATGCTCATACACGTATTTTATCATATTTCTCTCATGGAGAGAGATGATGCCTTAATACTTCACAAAAATGGTTCTAGATACCTCGGTGGCATGACTAGCTCATTTTAGCTTGTTCTTTGGAGAGATTTGGGTACAATGAAAAATTAAGGTTGTGATGATCATCGAGTCACTACTTGAGCTAAATGTTTCACCCTTTAACATAATGAATCCTTGAAAATTCAATTTCTTGACCAAGGTGAGAACTGGGTGGAAGCATGTTTATGGTACTGGACACCTTTTTTCTGAAGTTGCTTCTCATAGAAATGGGTTTCCTCCTCCACATAGGGGATGAATCCTTAAATGAAATTTGTGGATGAGTTACATGTTCTTGACCTCCATACTTGATGAAAAACCGAAAATCACATTTAATGATCAATGAAACTATTTTAAAAATCTAATTATGCACTGTGACTTAAAATTTAGGTCTATTTCTTTTTAAACTAGGAGG